>CM059788.1:44686406-44761406 GCA_030435695.1 Brachymystax lenok tsinlingensis
ATGAGCTGGCAAATCAGCGATCTACATGTATTAATATTTCTGTAGTGAAAGTTTGAGATGCAGCCCACACCATTCCAAAACAGAAAAGCTACTTTTGCGTAATTTAAAATATTTCATAGAAATCTGAAAACACTGAATAGATTGTTGGTGTTACTTTAAGCTTAAGATAAGGGGGAGAAGCTGATCCTAGATCATACTCAGGGTAAACTTCATCCCAAAGACAGTTTCATTAGTATAGTATCTGCAGCTGCTGGCATAACCATTGCCGCCAGTGATGTTCCAGGCTCAACAGACAGTGATATTCCAGACTCAACGGGCAGTGTTGTTCCAGACTCAACGAACAGTGATGTTCCAGACTCAGCAGACAGTGATGTTCCATACTCAGCAGACAGTGATGTTCCATACTCAACGAACGGTGATGTTCCAGACTCAGCAGACAGTGATGTTCCGAACTCAACAGACGGTGATGTTCCAGACTCGACAGACCAGTGATGTTCCAGACTGGCAGCAGACAGTGATGTTCCAGACTCAGCAGACAGTGATGTTCCAGACTCAACAGACAGTGATGTTCCAGACTCAACATACAGTGATGTTCCAGACTCAACAGACAGTGATGTTCCAGACTCAACAGACGGTGATGTTTAGACTCAACGAACAGTGATGTTCGAGACTCAACAGACAGTGATGTTCCTGACTCAACAGACAGTGATGTTCCAGACTCAACAGACAGTGACGTGTTTCAGGCTCAGCAGACAGTGATGTTCCAGACTCTTGAGACAGTGAAAATAATATAAAGTGGCAAATGCTTATGATTGTAGTTTTTATTTTGTCATTTTCTTTTTTTAATAAAATATTGATTATATTATATACTATTAGTTGTTTGTGTTGTCTTCCAGTGGATGTATCAACTTCAACATTACTTGTCTTGTAAAATCCAATACAAAACATGTTGGCACATAATGGTAGTGGATTAATGTAGTAATGGTTTCAGCTGATATTGTGCACATCATATAAAAAGCTAAAGTGCGGCATTACAGACCAGAGAATCTCAAGATGAGACATGTAGATGGGGAGGTCATGTAGTTTGGGGGAGGTGAGTCATTAGTAGATGGGTAGAATAATCAAATCAGAATTGTATTCAGTGGAGGTTCTAGACCCTTTCAACTAGGGGAGCCAAGCTGAGGCCAGATGTACTGTTAGAGAGGCCAGAAAGTTACATTGGAGCGTTATTGTTGTCATATCGTCTTCTTCACTTCATTACAGGCATTAGTAGGCAAAAGACCATGTCCCTCTAGTGAATGTGTAGGTTTAATTGTTGTTCCCACGTTGCCACTGTCTAATAGCAGATGTAAAAAGAGCGATACCATGTAAAGTGGTTATCACAAGAATTATTTCCATACCACTCCACATTTAGGGGGCCACAAGAGGTCCAAAATTGTTGTCACTGGAGCACTGGCCCCCCCAGAATTCATGGTGATTGTATTAGTCACATGCACAGAGTGCAACAGGTGTAGACCTTGCAGTGAAAATACTTGCCCACAAGCCCTTAACCAACAATGCAGTTTTAAAAAATACAGATAAAGAATATCTCTGAGCTCTATGGACAATTCCTTAGATCTAATGGCTTGGTTTTTGCTCTGACACTTGAACTGTCAGCTGTAGGACCTCAAATCATGTCCAATCAGAATTAGAAACCCATCTCAAGGATGATGATCAATGGAGGCTTAGGATGCAACCTGAAATCAATTTCTCAGTCTCATAGCAAATACTTATGTAAATAATTATTTCTGTTTTTATTTACAATACATTTACCAAACATTTCTAAAAACCTATTTTTGCTTTGTCATTGTACAGGATATTGTGTGTAAAATCTATTTAATCAATTTTAGAATAAGGCTATGTAACGTAAATGTGAAAAAGTCAAAGAGGTCTGAATACTTTCCGAATGCACTAACCAGATGGAGTAGGGAATGAGTCAAGTAGATGGGGGAAGGTCAATCCATGTAGATGAGGGGGATTTAGTGATGTAGATGGGAGAGGATCTTGTCATGTAGATTGGGGAAAATGTGTGTAATGTAGATGGAGGATTAGTCCTTATAGATGGGGGCATTTAGTAGTGTGAATGGGGAACTGAGTCATGTAGATGAGAGGATTTTTACATGTGTAGATGAGGGAAATTAGTAATGTTAATGGGAGCAATTAGTCATGATGGATGGTGGATCTGAGTCATGTAGATGGTAGGAAGTAGTTATGTAGATGGGGGATTAGTCATGTAGATGGTGGGATTAGTCATGTAGATGGTGGGATTATGATCATGTAGATGGGGGATGAGTCATATAGATGGGGGGATGGAGTCATGTAGATGGGGGATGAGTCATGTAGATGGGGGATGAGTCATGTAGATGGGGGATTAGTCATGTAGATGGTGGGATTCGTCCTTGTAGATGGTGGGATTAGTCATGTAGATGGTGGGATTAGTCATGTAGATGGGGGATTAGTCATGTAGATGGGGATTAGTCATGTAGATGGGGGATTAGTCATGTAGATGGGGATTAGTCATGTAGATGGGGGATTAGTCATGTAAGATGGGGATTAGTCATGTAGATGGGGGGGATTAGTCATGTAGATGGGGGATTAGTCATGTAGATGGGGATTAGTCATGTGAATGGGGGATTAGTCATGTAGATGGGGGATTAGTCATGTAGATGGGGGATTAGTCATGTAGAAGGGGGATTAGTCATGTAGATGGGGGATTAGTCATGTAGATGGGGGATGAGTCATGTAGATGGGGGGATTAGATCTTGCAGATGGGGACCATTCCATGTAGATGGGGATTAGTCAAGTAGATGGGGATTAGTCATGTAGATGGGAAGTTAGTCATGTAGATGGGGGATTAGTCAAGTAGATGGGGGATTAGTCATGTAGATGGGGGATTAGTCAAGTACAGATGGGAGGGATGAGTCATGTAGATGGGGGATTAGTCATGTAGATGCAGGGATTAGTCATGTAGGTGGGGGATTAGTCGTGTAGATGGGGGATTAATCATGTAGATGGGGATTAGTCCTTAGATGGGAGTTGAATCGTAGATGGGGATTAAAATCGTAGATGGAAGTTTAGTCATGTAGATGGAGGATGAGTCATGCCGGATGGGGGATTAGTCATGTAGATGGGGATTAATTAAGTAGATGGGGGATTAGTCATGTAGATCCTGGGGATTAGTCATGTAGATGGGGATTAATCTGTGTAGATGGGGATTAATCCATGTAGATGGGGGATGAGTCTCATGTAGATGGGGGATTGTGAGTGGCTATAGATGGGGGGATTAGTCATTGTAGATGGGGGGATTAGTCATGTAAGATGGGGGATGAGATCATGTAGATGGGGGATTAGTCATGTAGATGGGGGATTAGTCAAGTAGACTGGGGGATTAAGTCATGTAGATGGGGGGATTAATCTCATGCCTAGATGGGGGATTAGTCATGTAGATGGGGGATGGAGTCATGTAGATGGGGGGATTTAATCATGTAGATGGAGGGGATTAGTCATGTAGATGAGGGGATGAGTCATGTAGATGGGGGATTAGTCATGTAGATGGGGGATTAGTCAAGTAGATGGGGGATTAGTCATGTAGATGGGGGGGATTAGTCATGTAGATGGGGGGATTAATCATGTAGATGGGGATTAATCCATTAGTAGATGGGGATGAGTCATGTAGATGGGGGATTAGTCATGTAGTGATGGGGGGGATGAGTCATGTAAGGAGATGGGAGGATGAGGTGTAGATGGGGATTAGTCATGTAGATGGGGGATGGAGTCATGTAGATGCAGGGGATTAATCATGCATAGATGGGGATGAGTCCATGCAGATGGTGGGATTAGTCATGTAGCAGATGGGGATGGAGTCATGTAGATGGGGGATTAGTCATGTAGACTGGGGGATTAGTCATAGTAGATGGGAGATTTAGTCATATGGTAGATGTGGGGATTAGTCATGTAGATGGGGGATTAGTCATGTAGATGGGGGATTAGTCATGTAGATGGGGGATTAGTCATGTAGATGGGGGATTAGTCATGTAGATGGGGGGGATTAATCAGCCTGTAGATGGGGGATGGAGTCATGTAGATGGGGATGGAGTCATGTAAGATGGGGGATGAGTCATGTAGATGGGGGGGATGAGTCATGCTAGATGGGGATTAGTCATGTAGATGGTGGGATTAGTGCATGTAGATGGGGGATTAGTCATGTAGATGGTGGGATTAGTCATGTAGATGAGGGGATGGAGTCATGTAGATGGGATTAGTCATGTAGATGGGGATTAGTCATGTGTAGATGGGGATTATCATGTGAGATGGGGATTATCATGGATGGGGGGATGACATGTAGAGATGGGGATTAGTCATGTAGATGGGGATTAGTCATGTAGATGGGGGATTAGTCATGTAGATGGGGATTAGTCATGTAGATGGGGGATGAGTCATGCAGATGGGGATTGAGAGTCAGTGTAGATGGGGATTAGTCATGTAGATGGGGGATTAAATGTCGTAGTAGATGGGGGGATTAGTCACAGATGGTAGGATGAGTCATGTAGATGGGGGATCGTAGTCATGCCCTGAATTGGGGTTAGTCATCGCCAGATGGGGGATTAGTCATGTAGATGGGGGATTAGTCCATGTAGGTGGGGGATTAGTCGCTGTAGATGGGGATTAGTCATGTAGCAGTGGGGGATTAATTCATGTAGATGGGGGATTAATCATGTATAGATGGGGGATGAGTCAATGTAGAGTGGGGGATGGAGTCTATGTATGGAGTGGGGGATGAGTCATGTAGATGGGGGATGGAGTCATGTAGATGGGGGATTAGTCATGTAGATGGTGGGATTAGTCATGTAGATGGGGATTAGTCATGTAGATGGTGGGATTAGTCATGTGGATGGGGGATGAGTCATGTAGATGGGGGATTAGTCATGTAGATGGGGATTAGTCTGTGTAGATGGGGATTAGATCATGTAGATGGGGGATTAGTCATGTAGATGGGGGATGGAGTCATGCATAGATGGGGATTAGTCATGTAGATGGGGGATTAGTCATGTAGATGGGGGATTTGAGTCAGTGTAGATGGGGGATTAGTCATGTAGATGGGGATGGAGTCATGTAGATGGGGGGATTAGTCATGTAGATGGGGGATTAGTCATGTAGATGGGGGATGAGTCATGTAGATGGTGGGATTAATCATGTAGATGGGGGATTAGTCGTGTAGATGGGGATTAATCATGTAGATGGGGGGATGAGTCATGTAGATGGGGGATTAGTCATGTAGATGGGGGATTAGTGTCATGTAGATGGGGGATTAGTCATGTAGATGGGGGATTTAGTCATGTAGATGGGGATTAGTCATGTAGATGGGGGGATGGAGTCATGTAGATGGGGGATTAGTCATGTAGATGGGGGATTAGTCATGTAGATGGGGATGGAGTCAGTGTAGATGGGGGATTAGTCATGTAGATGGGGGATTAGTCTGTTATGTAGAGCAGATTAGTCTCATGTAACAGATGGGCAGGGATTAGTCATGTAGATGGGGGATGATCGTAACAGATGGGGATTAGTCATAGTAGATGGGGGATTGAGTCATGTAGATGGGATGGAGTCATGTAGATGGTGGGATTAATCAATGTAGATGGGGGATTAGTCATGTAGATGGGGGATTAATCATGTAGATGGGGGGATGAGTCATGTAGATGGGGATTAGTCATGTAGATGGGGGATTAGTCATGTAGATGGCCGGATTTAAAATCATGTAGATGGTGGGATGAGTCATGTAGATGGGGATTAGTCATGCAGATGGGAGGGATTAATCATGTAGATGGAGGGGATTAGTCATGTAGATGGGGGATTAGTCATGTAGATGGCGGATTAAATGCCTATGTAGATGGGGGGATGAGTCATGTAGATGGGGGATTAATAGGTCATGTAACAGATGGGGGATTTAATCATGTAGATGAGGGGATGGAGTCATGTAGATGGGGGATTAGTCATGTAGATGGGGGGATTAGTCATGTAGATGGCGGATTCAATCTATGTAGATGGTGGGATGAGTCATGTAGATGGGGGGATGAGTCATGTAGATGGGGGATTAGTCATGTAGATGGGGATTAATCATGTAGATGGGGGGATGAGTCATGTAGATGGGGGGATTAGTCATGTAGATGGCGGATTAATCATGTAGATGGGGATGGAGTCATGTAGATGAGGGGGATTAGTCATGTAGATGGGGGATTAGTCATGTAGATGGGGGATTAGTCATGTAGATGGGGGGATTAGTCATGTAGATGGGGATGAGTGTCATGTAGATGGTGGGATTTAATCCATGTAAGATGGTGGGATTAGTCATGTAGATGTGGGATTAATCCCTTATGTGGTGATGGGGATTAATCAGTGTAGATGGGGGGGATGGAGTCATGTAAGATGGGAGGGGATTAGTCAGTGTAGATGGGGGATGAGTCATGTAGATGGAGGGGGGATGAGTCATGTAGATGGGGGATTAGTCAAGTGTAGATGGGGGATGGAGTCATGTAGATGGGGGATTAATCATGTAGATGGGGGATGAGTCATGTAGATGGGGATTAGTCATGTAGATGGGGATGAGTCCATGTAGATGGGGATGAGTCATGTAGATGGGGTCTGATTAGTCATGGTAGATGGGGGATGAGTCATGTAGATGGGGATTAGTCATGTAGATGAGGGGATGAGTCATGTAGATGGGGATTAGTCTATTGTAGATGGAGGGGATTAGTCATGTAGATGGGGGATTAAGTCATGTAGATGGGGGGGATTAATCATGTAGATGGGGGATGGAGTCATGTAGGATGGGGATTAGTCATGTAGATGGGGATTAGTCAGTGCTAGATGGGGGATTAGTCATGTAGATGGTGGGGATTAGTCATGTAGATGGGGGGTGAGTCATGTAGATGGCAGATGAGTCCATATAGATGGGGGTCGTGGCCAAAAAGTATAGTACCTTTGTACAGTCGTGGCCAAAAGTTTTGAGAATGACACAAATATTAATCTTCCGCACGAAGTCTTGCTGCCTCAGTTTGTCTGATTGGAATTTTGCATATACTCCGGAATGTCATGAAGAGTAATCAGATGGTACATTGCAATTAATTGCATAGTCTCTCTTTGCCATGCAAATGAGACTGAATCTCCAAAAACATTTCCACTGCATTTCAGCCCTGCCACCCAAAAGGACAAGAAGCTGACACTCAGTGTCCAGTGATTCTCTCAAGTTAACACAGGTGTGAGTGTTAGCGGGATTTGGTACAAGCGCTTAGAGATCACTCTGTCATGCTGATTGAGTTCAAATAATAGACTGGAAGCTTCAAAAGGAGGGTGGTGCCTTGGAGATCATTGTTCTTCCTCTGTCAAACATGGTTACCTGCAAGGAAACCACCCGTTGCTTTGCTTTGCACAAAAAAAGATCTTCACAGGCAAGGATATTGCTGCCAGTAAGATTGCACCTAAATCAACCATTTATCTGGATCCATCAAGAACTTTTCAGGGTAAGAAGCGGATTTCAATTGTTAGTGAAGAAGGTTTCAGGGCGCTCCAAGAAAGTCCAGCAAGTGCCAGGACCCGTCTCCTGAAAGAGTTGAGTTCATGGGATCCCGGAGAGCACCACCAGTACAGAGCTTGCTCCAGAGAATTGCAGCAGGTGCAGGTGTGAGTGCATCTGCACGCACATTGAGGGGAAGACATTTGGAGGATGGCCTGGTGTCAAGAGAAGGGGCAGCAGAAGAAGCCACTTCTCTTCAGGAAAAACATCAGGGACAGACTGATATTCTGCAAAAGGTAACAGGGAGTTGGACTGGGGTAAAAGTCATTTTCTCTGATGAATCCCCTTTCCACGGCAGTTTGACATGCATCCGGAAAAAAAGCTTGAATGGAGAAGACAAAGGTGAAGCGCTATCATTAGTCCTGTGTCATGCCAACAGTAAAGCATCATAGAGACCTTTCATGTGTGTGGGGTTACTTCTCAGCCAAGGCAGTGGGCTCACTCACAATTGCCCTCAAGATCACATCCTCAGAGAGCAACTTCTCCCAACCATCCAGAAACAGTTTGGTGAATAAACAATGCCTTTTCCAGCATGATCGGAGCACCCTTGCCATAAAGGCAACTAGAAAGTGGCTTTCGGGGAACAAAAACATTGATATTTTGGGGTCCACTTGGCCAGGAAACTCCCCAAGACCTTAATCCAATTGGAGAACTTGTGTGGTCCAATCCTCCAAGGAGGCCCCGGATGGTCAAACAAAAACCCACAAATTCTGACAAACTCCAAGCATTGATTATGCAAGAATGGGCTGCCGTCCAGTCAGGATGTGGCCCAGAAGTTAATTGACAGCATGCCAGGGCGGATTGCAGAGGTCTTGAAAAAGAAGAGTCAACACTGCAAATGATTGACTCTTTGCATCAACTTCATGTAATTGTCAATAAAAGCCTTTGACACTTATGAAAAGTGCTTGTAATTATACTTCAAGCATTCCATAGTAAACATCCTGACACAAGAATATCTAAAAGGACACTGAAGCAGCAAGCTTGTGTGTAGAATTAATATTTGTGTCATTCTCAAAACTTTGACCATGACACTGTAGCTGGGGGTACTTTGAGTCATGTAGATGAGGGGAAATAAGTCATGTAACCAGATGGGGAGGGAAATGAGTCATGTAGATGTGGGAAACTGGAGTCATGTAGGGAAATGAGTAATGTAAGCGGGAGGGAGGGAGGAGAGGAGGGGAGGGGTATGAGCAGTTCAGGACCCAAGCCACGCAGTATCAAAGTTTACCACAAGGCACTTGAAAGTTTACCGGTTTTCTGGGTGGGGACTAATTTGGATTGATTTATGAGGTCATATTTACTTACCATCAATTGCTAAGAGTACAGTAGAGAACCTGCGTGTAATTCCTCCTCCAGTCCTACGGAGGGCAGAAAACACTAGCGCCACTTCCTCCGAGAGCTGACGGCCACAACAAGAGGAGGCAGAAAGACCAGAGGCTGCGTGACAACACCACAGCGGATTCCTGCTTCTGCCTATAGACGGGTCTTTTATTTTGTTGAGGGGTCGACAACATTTGTGGTGATATTTTTTTCTCTCCTTCTTCTTCTCGTATAAGGGGACCAATCTTATATTTGAGACGGTTTTTTTTTCAGTGTAAATGAACGTGTTTGGTGTTTTAACGCGGATAAAGTGAAGGAAAACCTCCTAATGGAGTCTTGCTGGGTAAAATGGCTGGGCGCACTGAAATGTGAAACGTACAGTTAGCGGTGGTAGCAGAAATCACTGGGACGCAAGGGCGTTTTAATATTCCTCTCCTGGCAGACGGACCGTCTATTTTCCACCGCTAAATACTAAACATTTTGAATTTTATTGTGGATACCTGCATTTTTTTTGGACGGTTCGTGGTTGTTATATTTTTTTCTTCTCCTTCCACCGTCTGATTGCTGCTTGACTGATTTGGCATTGTTACCGCATCAATAGCCTCACTGTTGATGCGAACTGACGGGGGAAAAATACAGATATCAAGCAACAGCCGACCGAACACATTAAAGAAGTTTGCATTGGTGTGACAATTTTATATATATATATATATATATATTTTGGCCGAGACAAACTTGGATGCCGTATACTAACTGATCTACATTAATTCATAACACTTGGCTATATTGATATTCGACACGCCAATTAAATTAACACTCGAAATCTTTTTTATATTTACAAAAAAAAATTGCACCAACTATTATAAAACAAGACACTTTTTCAGTTGCCATTGGACACTGCATTTTTTTTTTTTTTTTCTGCAGGTAAATCCCCCCTAAATAAACCTGCAATCATGGGTGAATTCCTGAAATACATCGACTACGACCACAAGACGAGCTTCCTGAAGATGTTGAACCAGCAGAGGATGGAAGGGGACCACTGTGACGTGGTGGTGGTGGTGGAAAACGTCGAGTTCAGAGCTCACCGCTGCGTCCTGGCCGCCTGCAGCATCTACTTCAAGCTGTTTAAAAACAGAACGACGTGGACAACTCCATCGTGGAGCTCGACTTCATCCGTTCGGACATCTTGAGGAGGTTCTAAATTACATGTACACCGCCAGGCTCAGACGCAAAAAGGACATCAACCTCATGATGTCGTCCGGACAAGTCCTGGGCATCACCTTCCTCGACAACCTGTGTTACGCAGAAACGTGAGCCCAACATGAAGCTGAGTCGTGAGAACCAGGCGCCAGGGGACGGTATGAGAGCCCAGGGCCGATCCTCAAAGAGCTGGCAATGGAGGAGGTGAGGAAGAACAGTTTCTACGATGGAGGGATGGAGGCCATGGGCTCTGCCATGTGGGCCTCACGAGGTCCCTCCTCACTTCGGGCGGAAACATGTCTAAAGACCTGGCGCACTTTGGCGCCCACCGGCTGGACCTCCTCTTCCTCCTCCTCCAGCGATATGAAGCTAGACTACCTGCTGTATGGCCACCGCTCAGACGGCGTCCACCCGGGCATGAAGCCAGGAGGAGACGGCCCCAAGAAAGACAAGTCCCACCTGGCCCACCGTCCGTTCGCTTGCGAGGTGTGCCCCAAAACCTTTACCACCCAGGCCCACCTCAAAGAGCACCTGAAGATCCACACGGGCTTCAAGCCGCATCGCTGCCTGGTCTGTGGCAAGGCCTTCATGCGAGGCCCGACTTAAAGCGCCATGAGAGGGTCCACAGCAACGAGGACCCTTCGGATGCCAGATGTGTGAAAAGGCCTTCAAGCACAAGTCCCACCTGCGAGACCACGAGCGGCAGCACCGAGGGGAGAGGCCCTTCAACTGCGGCTCCTGTGAAAAGGCGTTCATCAAAGCGTCCGACCTGAAGCGTCACTGGAACACGATGCACAGCCAGCGCAGAACGCTGTCCCCGGCCGCCGCCGCGCCGCCCGGGCAGCATCCAGGGAGACGCCGACACGCAGAAGCCAGAGGGACTGGAAGCTAGAGGCTGGGCCACATTCGTAAGGACGGACTGTTACACACACACACACACACACACACACCATGCGTATATAGTGACAGACTCTCTCACACACACACACACACACACACACTCATGCATACCCATGTGCACACACTGACACACACACAAACATAGGCCCTGTGATATGTACTGAGGTGTAATTTCACATAGACAATGAGAAGAGGGCAGGATCATACCATGTCCATTACTGTAATGATGTAATGGACAGTAGTAAATATGATCCTATTGAATTGTATTTTATTGAACTGTCCCCCCCCTTCATGTAAAAAAAATAATAATAATCATGTTTTAGGCTACTATCTACTACTACTTCGCTACAACGACCATTAGATTTATATTTTTCACAAAAAAAAAAAACATTTGTTGCGATTTAGACAGACGGGTTCTTCATATTATTATTATTATTATAACTTTTATTTCTTTTACTTTATTGAATATCTGTAACATTTAAGTGGTTTTTTGTTTAATCTTACTGTATTTTAAGACGACAAACAACAACAGAAAATGGTGATTCTCTTGCATAATAACATTTTGTTTTGCGTATATAATTCTTTTACATGTGGATGTATTCTTAAATGGATGTTTTTTTTAATTGTAACGATTGGTTGAAATTACACCTGTAAGAGTCACCCTTCTGCTTTTAATACAGGTTATACCAACGTCTTGGGCCTTCGGTAGACCAGTTGGGGTAACGGGGTTAACACCATGTCGCTTTCTGGAAATTAAAAAAAACATTCCCAAGTCAAATTTTCCATCCTCATTGGGATAAACAATGGTGGAAAATTGGGAATTGGAATTTTCAGTTTGCTTTGCGAATTGGAATGGATTTGACCCCTAACGCTTTTGACAAGCAGTCTGGAAGGGGGCTCTGTTCATTGTCTGTTCAGCCCAAGCAGCATGAGTTACTGTTATACAGTATCACTAGCCTGTCATCAAGCTACCATCAGAGAGAGAGAGAGAGAGATACCACGTCTGTATCACTAGCCTATTATCAAGCTACCATCAGAGAGAGATACCACGTCTGTATCACTAGCCTATCATCAGAGAGCGAGAGAGATACCACATCTGTATCACTAGCCTATTATCAAGCTACCATCAGAGAGAGAGATACCACGTCTGTATCACTAGCCTATTATCAAGCTACCATCAGAGAGAGAGAGAGAGATACCACGTCTGTATCACTAGCCCATCAAGCTACCATCAGAGAGAGAGATGTATCACATCTGTATCACTAGCCTATCAGAGAGCGATCGATACACCACGTCTGTATATACTGTAGCTTGACTAGTTGCACAATTAAAATATTTAGAACACACAATTCACGATATATGCACATATGATGTTGTTCTCTTACACTTTGAAAATAAACCAACATTTGATGAATAGATTTTTTTGGGGGATTGTCATGGTCTGATTTCTTTGTTTGTAAATCTATTTTCACGAGAGCAAGTTACTTATTATATGGTAAAAGTTATAACCGTAACTCCAGAACTCGGTAACAGTGTATATTTATGTCAAAACACATACATTCTTATTGCAGTTATGGAATGTTTTCTTGTGTAATTATTCAGTTACAGTAAAATTGGTATAACATTAGTTCAGGGAGATTTAGGGTACGTCCCGAATAGGGTGCCATTTGAGATGTACACGTAGAGACTACAGTGTTAATTTATCCTAAACCAGAACCGTGTGTCCAGAGGGTTTCTGTGACATCCAGAGCCCAATTTTCATTCTCCTCCCTCCCTCTCGCTCTCTCTCGCCTCCTCTCTCTTTCTCTTTCTTCTCACGGAAGCATGCAGTCGTTTACAGCACGCCCCCCTCAAGGATTTTAAACGATGTGTATTGGAGGATATTTCCTCACCAATCCAATGCTTTTAAATCCTTGTGGGGGTGGGTGCATAGGAATTGGGTTCTGGGAAGACTACTTGGAGCAAATATTATATCCTTTTGTAAACATACAAAGACCTGGACTTAAATTTTACTACAACAGAGCAACAAGTATCATATCCCTCCCATATTAACATTATACACCAACAAAGCAAATGTCTTAATTTCCAAAATAACATTTATTAATATATTTTTTTTACCTGAATGCACTGGAGCACAATTCAGAGTAATTCAGGAACAGAGACAGTTACACATTTGACCCCTAATGATAAAATAATAAAATTAAATATATAAATGCAACATATAAAGTGATGCCACACGCACACAAAAAAAAGTATTTTGCTAAAATTTTGTGTGAAAAAAATAGTTTTAAGTTCCTGTTAGTGAGCATTTCTCCTTTGCCAAGGTAATCCATCCACCTGACAGGTGTGGCATATCAAGAAGCTGATTAAACAGCGTGATCATTACACAGGTGCACCTTGTGCTGGGGGGACAAATAAAAGGCAACTCTGAAATGTGCAGTTTTGTCTCACAACACAATGCCACAGATGTCTCATGTTTTGAGGGAGCGTGCAATTGGCATGCTGACGGCAGGAATGTCCACCAGAGTGGTGGCAATATAATTTAATGTTAATTTCTTTTTAACATAAGCCTCCTTCAACGTCGTTTTAGAGAATTTTGCAGAACGTCCAACCCGGCCTCACAACCGCAGACCACTTGTAACCACGGCAGCCCAGGGCCTCCACATCTGGCTTCTTCACCTGCGGGATTGTCTGAAGACCAGACATCCAGGACAGCTGATGGAATTGAGTATTATTTATCTCCTTTTGTGGGGTGCTACTACCACCTAGCATAGAGGGAGAGGAGCTACTACCACCTAGCTTATAGGGAAAAGAGCTACTACCACCTAGCATAGAGGGAGAGGAGCTACTACCACCTAGCTTATAGGGAAAGGAGCTACTACCACCTAGCTTAGAGGGAGAGGAGCTACTACCACCTGGCTTAGAGGGAGCTACTACCACCTAGCTTAGAGGGCTACTGCCACCTACCACCTAGCTTAGAGGAGCTACTACCACCTAGCTTAGAGGAGCTACTACCACCTAGCTTAGACGGAGCTACTACCACCTAGCTTAGAGGGAGCTACTACCACCTAGCTTAGAGGAGCTACTGCCACCTAGCTTAGAGGGAGCTACTGCCACCTAGCTTAGAGGGAGCTACTGCCACCTAGCTTAGAGGGAGCTACTGCCACCTAGCTTAGAGGGAGCTACTACCACCTAGCTTAGAGGGAGCTACTACCACCTAGCTTAGAGGGAGCTACTACCACCTAGCTTAGAGGGAGCTACTACCACCTAGCTTAGAGGGAGCTACTACCACCTAGCTTAGAGGGAGCTACTACCACCTAGCTTAGAGGGAGCTACTACCACCCAGCTTCGAGGAGCTACTACCACCTAGCTTAGAGGGAGCTACTACCACCTAGCTTAGAGGGAGCTACTACCACCTAGCTTAGAGGGAGCTACTACCACCCACCTAGCTAGAGGGAGCTACCACCACCTAGCTTAGAGGAGCTACTACCACCTAGCTTAGAGGGAGCTACTACCACCTAGCTTAGAGGGAGCTACTACCACCTAGCTTAGAGGGAGAGGAGCTACTACCACCTAGCTTATAGGGAAAGGACCTACTACCACCTAGCTTATAGGGAGATACTACTTCCTAGCTTAGAGGGAGCTACTACCACCTAGCTTAGAGGGAGAGGAGCTACAACCACCTAGCTTATAGAGGGAGCTACTACCACCTAGCTTAGAGGGAGCTACAACCTCCTAGCTTAGAGGAGCTACTACCACCTAGCTTAGAGGGAGCTACTACCACCTAGCTTAGAGGGAGCTACTACCACCTAGCTTAGAGGAGCTACTACCACCTAGCTTAGAGGGAGCTACTACCACCTAGCTTAGAGGGAGCTACTACCACCCTAGCTTAGAGGGAGCTACTACCACCTAGCTTAGAGGGAGCTACTACCACCCAGCTTAGAGGGAGCTACTACCACCTAGTTTAGAGGGAGCTACAATCCACCTAGCTTAGAGGGGAGCTACTACCACCTGGCTTAGAGGGAGCTACTACCACCTAGCTTAGAGGAGCTACTACCACCTAGCTTAGAGGGAGCTACAAACACCTAGCTTAGGGGAGCTACTGCCACCTGGCTTAGAGGGAGCTACTACCACCTGGCTTAGAGGGAGCTACTGCCACCTAGCTTAGAGGGAGCTACTGCCACCTAGCTTAGAGGGAGCTACTGCCACCTAGCTTAGAGGGAGCTACTGCCACCTAGCTTAGAGGAGCTACTACCACCTAGCTTAGAGGGAGCTACTGCCACCTAGCTTAGAGGGAGCTACTGCCACCTAGCTTAGAGGGAGCTACTACCACCTAGCTTATGAGGAGCTACTACCACCTAGCTTAGAGGAGCTACTACCACCTAGCTTAGAGGAGCTACTGCCACCTAGCTTAGAGGGAGCTACTACCACCTGGCTTAGAGGAGCTACTACCACCTAGCTTAGAGGAGCTACTGCCACCTAGCTTAGAGGGAGCTACTACCACCTAGCTTAGAGGGAGCTACTACCACCTGGCTTAGAGGGAGCTACTACCACCTGGCTTAGAGAGGAGCTACTACCACCTAGCTTAGAGGGGCTACTACCACCTGGCTTCAAGGAGCTACTACCACCTAGCTTCAAGGGAGCTACTACCACCTAGCTTAGAGGGAGCTACTACCACCTAGCTTAGAGGAGCTACTGCCACCTGGCTTAGAGGGAGCTACTACCACCTCAGCAGAGGGGCTACTACCAGCTGAGGAGCTACACCACCTAGCTTAGAGGGAGCTACTACCACCTAGCTTAGAGGAGCTACTACCACCTAGCTTATAGGAGCTACTACCACCCAGCTTAGAGGGAGCTACTACCACCTAGCTTAGAGGGAGCTACTACCACCTAGCTTAGGAGGGAGCTACTACCACCTGGCTTAGAGGCAGCTACTACCACCTAGCTTAGAGGAGCTACTACCACCTGGCTTAGAGGGAGCTACTGCCACCTAGCTTAGAGGGAGCTACTACCACCTGGCTTAGAGGGAGCTACTGCCACCTAGCTTAGAGGGAGCTACTACCACCTAGCTTAGAGGGAAAGGACCTACTACCACCTAGCTTAGAGGGAGATACTACCACCTGGCTTAGAGGGAGCTACTACCACCTAGCTTAGAGGAGAGGAGCTACAACTACCTAGCTTATAGGGAGAGGGGCTACTACCACCTAGCTTAGAGGAGCTACTGCCACCTAGCTTAGAGGGAGCTACAACCTCCTAGCTTAGAGGGAGCTACTACCATCTAGCTTAGAGGGAGCTACTACCACCTAGCTTAGAGGAGCTACTACCACCTAGCTTAGAGGGAGCTACTACCACCTAGCTTAGAGGGAGCTACTACTACCTAGCTTAGAGGGAAAGGACCTACTACTACCTAGCTTAGAGGGAGATACTACCACCTAGCTTAGAGGGAGCTACTACCACCTAGCTTAGAGGGAGAGGAGCTACAACCACCTAGCTTATAGGGAGAGGAGCTACTACCACCTAGCTTAGAGGGAGCTACAACCTCCTAGCTTAGAGGGAGCTACTACCACCTAGCTTAGAGGGAGCTACTACCACCTAGCTTAGAGGGAGCTACTACTGCCTAGCTTAGAGGGAGCTACTACCACCTGGCTTAGAAGGAGCTACTGCCACCTAGCTTATAGGGAAAGGACCTACTACTACCTAGCTTAGAGGGAGATACTACTTCCTAGCTTAGAGGAGCTACTACCACCTAGCTTAGGGAGAGGCCACTACTACCACCTAGCTTATAGGGAAAGGAGCTACTACCACCTAGCTTAGAGGGAGCTGCAGGAGCCACACCACCCTAGCTTAGAGGAGCTACTACCACCTAGCTTAGAGGGAGCTACTACCACCTAGCTTAGAGGGAGCTACTGCCACCTAGCTAGAGGGAGCTACCACCTAGCTTAGAGGAGCTACTGCCACCTAGCTTTTAGGGAGCTACTGCCACCTAGCTTATAGGGAGCTACCGCCACCTAGCTTTTAGGGAGCTACCGCCACCTAGCTTAGAGGGAGCTACCGCCACCTAGCTTAGAGGGAGCTACTGCCACCCAGCTTAGAGGAGCTACTGCCACCTAGCTTAGAGGAGCTACTACCACCTAGCTTAGAGGGAGCTACTACCACCTAGCTTAGAGGGAGCTACTACCACCTAGCTTAGAGGAGCTACTACCACCTAGCTTAGAGGGAGCTACTACCACCTAGCTTAGGGAGCTACTACCACCTAGCTTAGAGGGAGCTACTACCACCTAGCTTAGAGGGAGCTACTACCACCTAGCTTAGAGGGAGCTACTACCACCTAGCTTAGAGGGAAAGGACCTACTACCACCTAGCTTAGAGGGAGATACTACCACCCAGCTTAGAGGGAGCTACTACCACCTAGCTTAGAGGGAGAGGAGCTACAACCACCTGGCTTATAGGGAGGAGCTACTACCACCTAGCTTAGAGGAGCTACAACCACCTAGCTTAGAGGAGCTACTACCACCTAGCTTAGAGGAGCTACTGCCACCTAGCTTAGAGGGAGCTACTACCGCTAGCTTAGAGGAGCTACTACCACCTGGCTTAGAAGGAGCTACTGCCACCTAGCTTATAGGAAAGGACCTACTACTACCTAGCTTAGAGGGAGATACTACCACCTAGCTTAGAGGAGCTACTACCACCTGGCTTAGAAGGAGCTACTGCCACCTAGCTCAGAGGGAGCTACTGCCACCTAGCTTAGAGGAGCTACTGCCACCTGGCTTAGAGGGAGCTACTGCCACCTAGCTTAGAGGGAGCTACTGCCACCTAGCTTAGAGGAGCTACTACCACCCAGCTTAGAGGGAGCTACTACCACCTAGCTTAGAGGGAGCTACTACCACCTAGCTTAGAGGGAGCTACTCACCACCTAGCTTATAGGGAGCTACTACTACCACCTAGCTTATAGGAGCTACTACCACCTAGCTTAGAGGGAGCTACTACCACCTGGCTTAGAGGAGCTACTACCACCTAGCTTAGAGGAGCTACTACCACCTGGCTTAGAGGAGCTACTACCACCTGGCTTAGAGGAGCTACTACCACCTTGCTTATAGGGAGCTACTACCACCTAGCTTCAGGGAGCTACTACCACCTAGCTTAGAGGAGCTACTACCACCTGGCTTAGAGGGAGCTACTACCACCTAGCTTAGAGGGAGCTACTACCACCTAGCTTAGAGGGAGCTACTACCACCTGGCTTAGAGGGAGCTACTACCACCTAGCTTAGAGGAGCTACTACCACCTAGCTTAGAGGGAGCTACTACCACCTGGCTTAGAGGAGCTACTACCACCTAGCTTAGAGGGAGCTACTACCACCCAGCTTAGAGGAGCTACTACTACCTAGCTTATAGGGAAAGGACCTACTACTACCTAGCTTAGAGGGAGAGGAGCTACTACCACCTAGCTTAGAGGGAGCTACTACCACCTAGCTTAGAGGGAGCTACTACCACCTAGCTTAGAGGGAGCTACTACCACCTAGCTTAGAGGGAGCTACTACCACCTAGCTTAGAGGGAGCTACTACCACCTAGCTTAGAGGGAGCTACCACCACCTAGCTTAGAGGGAGCTACCACCACCTAGCTTAGAGGAGCTACTACCACCTAGCTTAGAGGAGCTACTGCCACCTGGCTTAGAGGGACCTACTACTACCTAGCTTAGAGGGAGATACTACCACCTAGCTTAGAGGAGCTACTACCTCCTAGCTTAGAGGAGAGGAGCTACAACTACCTAGCTTATAGGGAAAGGAGCTACTACCACCTAGCTTAGAGGGAGCTACTACCACCTAGCTTAGAGGAGCTACTACCACCTGGCTTAGAGGGAGCTACTACCACCTAGCTTAGAGGGAGCTACTACCACCTAGCTTAGAGGAGCTACTACCACCTAGCTTAGAGGAAAGGACCTACTACTACCTAGCTTAGAGGGAGATACTACTTCCTAGCTTAGTGGGAGCTACTACCACCTAGCTTAGAGGGAGAGGAGCTACAACTACCTAGCTTATAGGGAAAGGAGCTACTACCACCTAGTTTAGAGGGAGCTACTACCACCTGGCTTATAGGGAGCTACTACCACCTGGCTTAGAGGGAGCTACAACCTCCTGGCTTAGAGGGAGCTACTACCACCTGGCTTAGAGGGAGCTACTACCACCTAGCTTAGAGGGAGCTACTACCACCTAGCTTAGAGGAGCTACTACCACCTAGCTTAGAGGGAGCTACTACCACCTGGCTTAGAGGGAGCTACTACCACCTAGCTTAGAGGGAGCTACTACCACCTAGCTTAGAGGGAGCTACTACCACCTAGCTTAGAGGTAGCTACTACTACCTAGCTTATAGGGAAAGGACCTACTACTACCTGGCTTAGAGGGAGATACTACTTCCTAGCTTAGAGGAGCTACTACCACCTAGCTTAGAGGAGCTACTACCACCTAGCTTAGAGAGATACTGCCACCTGGCTTATAGGGAGCTACTACCACCTAGCTTAGAGGAGCTACTACCACCTAGCTTAGAGGGAGCTACTACCACCTAGCTTAGAGGATCTACTACCACCTAGCTTAGAGGGAGCTACACACCTCAGCTTAGAGGGAGCTACTACCACCTAGCTTATAGAGGGAGCTACTACCACCTATCTTCAAGGGAGCTACTACCACCTAGCTTAGAGGAGCTACTACCACCTAGCTTAGAGGGAGCTACTACCACCTAGCTTAGAGGGAGCTACTACCACCTAGCTTAGAGGAAAGGACCTACTACTACCTAGCTTAGAGGGAGATACTACCACCTAGCTTAGAGGGAGAGGAGCTACAACTACCTAGCTTATAGGGAAAGGAGCTACTACCACCTAGCTTAGAGGGAGCTACTACCATCTAGCTTATAGGGAGCTACTACCATCTAGCTTAGAGGGAGCTACAACCTCCTAGCTTAGAGGGAGCTACTACCACCTAGCTTAGAGGGAGCTACTACCACCTAGCTTAGAGGGAGCTACTACCACCTAGCTTAGAGGGAGCTACTACCACCTAGCTTAGAGGGAGCTACTACCTCCTAGCTTAGAGGGAGCTACTACCACCTAGCTTAGAGGGAGCTACTACCACCTAGCTTAGAGGGAGCTACTACCACCTAGCTTAGAGGGAGCTACTACCACCTAGCTTAGAGGGAGCTACTACCACCTAGCTTAGAGGGAGATACTACCACCTAGCTTAGAGGGAGCTACTACCACCTAGCTTAGAGGGAGAGGAGCTACAACTACCTAGCTTATAGAGAAAGGAGCTACTACCACCTAGCTTAGAGGGAGCTACTACCACCTAGCTTAGAGGGAGCTACTACCATCTAGCTTATAGGAGCTACTACCACCTAGCTTAGAGGGAGCTACTGCCACCTAGCTTAGAGGAGCTACTACCACCTAGCTTAGAGAGCTACTACCACCTAGCTTATGGGAGCTACTACCACCTAGCTTAGAGGGAGCTACTACCACCTGGCTTAGAGGAGCTACTACCACCTAGCTTAGAGGAGCTACTACCACCTAGCTTAGAGGGAGCTTACTACCACCTAGCTTAGAGGGAGCTACTACCACCTAGCTTGGGGAGCTACTACCACCTAGCTTAGAGGAGCTACTGCCACCTAGCTTAGAGGGAGCTACCGCCACCTAGCTTAGAGGGAGCTACCGCCACCTAGCTTAGAGGGAGCTACCGCCACCTAGCTTAGAGGGAGCTACCGCCACCTAGCTTATAGGGAGCTACAACCACCTAGCTTAGAGGAGCTACTACCACCTGGCTTAGAGGAGCTACTACCACCCAGCTTAGAGGAGCTACTGCCACCTGGCTTAGAGGAGCTACTGCCACCTGGCTTAGAGGGAGCTACTGCCACCTAGCTTAGAGGGAGCTACTGCCACCTAGCTTAGAGGAGCTACTGCCACCTAGCTTAGAGGGAGCTACTACCACCTAGCTTAGAGGAGCTACTACCACCTAGCTTAGAGGAGCTACTACCACCTAGCTTCAAGGGAGCTACTACCACCTAGCTTCAGGGAGCTACTACCACACCTAGCTTAGAGGGAGCTACTACCACCTAGCTTAGAGGGAGCTACTACCACCTGGCTTAGAGGGAGCTACCTCCACCTAGCTTAGAGGGAGCTACTACCACCTAGCTTAGAGGGAGCTACTACTACCTAGCTTAGAGGAGCTACTACTACCTAGCTTATAGGAAAGGACCTACTACTACCTAGCTTAGAGGAGCTACTACCACCTAGCTTAGAGGCAGCTACTACCACCTGGCTTAGAGGCAGCTACTACCACCTAGCTTAGAGGCAGCTACTACCACCTAGCTTAGAGGAGCTACTACCATCCCTAGCTTAGAGGGAGCTACTACCACCTAGCTTAGAGGAGCTACTACCACCTAGCTTAGAGGGAGCTACTACCACCTAGCTTAGAGGGAGCTACTACCACCTAGCTTAGAGGGAGCTACTACCACCTAGCTTATAGGAAAGGACCTACTACTACCTGGCTTAGAGGGAGATACTACTTCCTAGCTTAGAGGAGCTACTACCACCTAGCTTAGGGAGAGGAGCTACAACTACCTAGCTTATAGGGAGAGGGGCTACTACCACCTAGCTTAGAGGAGCTACTACCACCTAGCTTAGAGGGAGCTACAACCTCCTGGCTTAGAGGAGCTACTACCATCTAGCTTAGAGGAGCTACTACCACCTAGCTTAGAGGGAGCTACTACCACCTAGCTTAGAGGGAGCTACTACCACCTAGCTTAGAGGGAGCTACTACTACCTAGCTTAGAGGGATAGGACCTACTACTACCTAGCTTAGAGGGAGATACTACTTCCTAGCTTAGAGGGAGCTACTACCACCTAGCTTAGAGGGAGAGGAGCTACAACTACCTAGCTTATAGGGAGAGGAGCTACTACCACCTAGCTTAGAGGGAGCTACAACCTCCTAGCTTAGAGGGAGCTACTACCACCTAGCTTAGAGGGAGCTACTACCACCTAGCTTAGAGGGAGCTACTACTGCCTAGCTTAGAGGGAGCTACTACCACCTAGCTTAGAAGGAGCTACTGCCACCTAGCTTATAGGGAAAGGACCTACTACTACCTAGCTTAGAGGGAGATACTACTTCCTAGCTTAGAGGGAGCTACTACCACCTAGCTTAGAGGGAGAGGAGCTACAACTACCTAGCTTATAGGGAAAGGAGCTACTACCACCTAGCTTAGATGGAGCTACTACCACCTAGCTTAGAGGGAGCTACTGCCACCTAGCTTAGAAGGAGCTACTGCCACCTAGCTCAGAGGGAGCTACTGCCACCTAGCTCAGAGGGAGCTACTGCCACCTAGCTTAGAGGAGCTACTGCCACCTAGCTTAGAGGGAGCTACTGCCAACCTAGCTTAGAGGGAGCTACTGCCACCTAGCTTAGAGGGAGCTACTACCACCGAGGCTTAGAGGGAGCTTCTACCACCTAGCTTAGAGGGAGCTACTACCACCTGGCTTAGAGGGAGCTACTACCACCTAGCTTAGAGGAGCTACTACCACCTAGCTTATAGGAGCTACTACCACCTAGCTTATAGGGAGCTACTACCACCTAGCTTAGAGGAGCTACTACCACCTAGCTTAGAGGGAGCTACTACTACCTAGCTTAGAGGAAAGGACCTACTACTACCTAGCTTAGAGGGAGATACTACTTCCTAGCTTAGAGGGAGCTACTACCACCCAGCTTAGAGGGAGAGGAGCTACAACTACCTAGCTTATAGGAGAGGAGCTACTACCACCTAGCTTAGAGGGAGCTACAACCTCCTAGCTTAGAGGAGCTACTACCACCTAGCTTAGAGGAGCTACTACCACCTAGCTTAGAGGGAGCTACTACTGCCTAGCTTAGAGGGAGCTACTACCACCTAGCTTAGAAGGAGCTACTGCCACCTAGCTTATAGGGAAAGGACCTACTACTACCTAGCTTAGAGGGAGATACTACCACCTAGCTTAGAGGGAGCTACTACCACCTAGCTTAGAGGGAGAGGAGCTACAACTACCTAGCTTATAGGGAAAGGAGCTACTACCACCTAGCTTAGAGGGAGCTACTACCACCTAGCTTAGAGGAGCTACTACCACCTAGCTTAGATGGAGCTACTACCACCTAGCTTAGAGGGCTACTACCACCTAGCTTAGAAGGAGCTACTGCCACCTAGCTTAGGAGGAGCTACTGCCACCTAGCTCAGAGGGAGCTACTGCCACCTAGCTTAGAGGAGCTACTGCCACCTAGCTTAGAGGAGCTACTGCCACCTAGCTTAGAGGGAGCTACTACCACCCAGCTTAGAGGAGCTACTACCACCTAGCTTAGAGGAGCTACTACCACCTAGCTTAGAGGGAGCTACTACCACCTAGCTTATAGGAGCTACTACCACCTAGCTTAGAGGGAGCTACTACCACCTAGCTTAGAGGGAGCTACTACCACCTGGCTTAGAGGAGCTACTACCACCTAGCTTAGAGGGAGCTACTACCACCTAGCTTAGAGGAGCTACTACCACCTAGCTTAGAGGGAGCTACTACCACCTTGCTTAGAGGGGAGCTACTACCACCTAGCTTAGAGGGAGCTACTACCACCTGGCTTAGAGGGAGCTACTGCCACCTAGCTTAGAGGAGCTACTACCACCTAGCTTAGAGGGAGCTACTGCCACCTGGCTTAGAGGGAGCTACTGCCACCTGGCTTAGAGGGAGCTACTACCACCTAGCTTAGAGGGAGCTACTACCACCTAGCTTAGAGGAGCTACTACCACCTGGCTTAGAGGAGCTACTACCACCTAGCTTAGAGGAGCTACTACCACCTAGCTTAGAGGGAGCTACTACCACCTAGCTTAGCTTAGAGGAGCTACTACCACCTAGCTTAGAGGGAGCTACTACCACCTGGCTTAGAGGAGCTACTATCACCTAGCTTAGAGGAGCTACTACCACCTGGCTTAGAGGAGCTACTACCACCTAGCTTATAGGGAAAGGACCTACTACTACCTGGCTTAGAGGGAGAGGAGCTACTACCACCTAGCTTAGAGGGAGCTACTACCACCTGGCTTAGAGGGAGCTACTACCACCTGGCTTAGAGGGAGCTACTACCACCTAGCTTAGAGGGAGCTACCACCACCTGGCTTAGAGGGAGCTACCACCACCTAGCTTAGAGGAGCTACCACCACCTAGCTTAGAGGGAGCTACCACCACCTAGCTTAGAGGAGCTACTACCACCTAGCTTAGAGGAGCTACTACCACCTAGCTTAGAGGGAAAAGACCTACTACTACCTAGCTTAGAGGGAGATACTACTTCCTAGCTTAGAGGAGCTACTACCTCCTAGCTTAGAGGGAGAGGAGCTACAACTACCTAGCTTATAGGGAAAGGAGCTACTACCACCTAGCTTAGAGGGAGCTACTACCACCTAGCTTAGAGGAGCTACTACAGCCTAGCTTAGAGGAGCTACTACCACCTAGCTTAGAGGGAGCTACTACCACCTAGCTTAGAGGAGCTACTACCACCTAGCTTAGAGGGAAAGGACCTACTACTACCTAGCTTAGAGGGAGATACTACTTCCTAGCTTAGAGGGAGCTACTACCACCTAGCTTAGAGGGAGAGGAGCTACAACTACCTAGCTTATAGGGAAAGGAGCTACTACCACCTAGCTTAGAGGGAGCTACTACCATCTAGCTTATAGGGAGCTACTACCACCTAGCTTAGAGGGAGCTACAACCTCCTAGCTTAGAGGAGCTACTACCACCTAGCTTAGAGGGAGCTACTACCACCTAGCTTAGAGGAGCTACTACCACCTAGCTTAGAGGGAGCTACTACCACCTAGCTTAGAGGGAGCTACTACCACCTAGCTTAGAGGGAGCTACTACCACCTAGCTTAGAGGGAGCTACTACCACCTAGCTTAGAGGGAGCTACTACCACCTAGCTTAGAGGGAGCTACTACCACCTAGCTTATAGGGAGATACTACCACCTAGCTTAGAGGTAGCTACTACTACCTAGCTTATAGGGAAAGGACCTACTACTACCTAGCTTAGAGGGAGATACTACTTCCTAGCTTAGAGGGAGCTACTACCACCTAGCTTAGAGGGAGATACTACTTCCTAGCTTAGAGAGAGATACTGCCACCTAGCTTATAGGAGCTACTACCACCTAGCTTATAGGGAGCTACTACCACCTAGCTTAGAGGAGCTACTACCACCTGGCTTAGAGGGAGCTACTACCACCTAGCTTAGAGGGAGCTACTACCACCTAGCTTAGAGGGAGCTACTACCACCTAGCTTAGAGGGAGCTACTACCACCTATCTTCAAGGGAGCTACTACCACCTAGCTTAGAGGGAGCTACTACCACCTAGCTTAGAGGGAGCTACTACCACCTAGCTTAGAGGGAGCTACTACCACCTAGCTTAGAGGGAAAGGACCTACTACTACCTAGCTTAGAGGGAGATACTACTTCCTAGCTTAGAGGGAGAGGAGCTACAACTACCTAGCTTATAGGGAAAGGAGCTACTACCACCTAGCTTAGAGGGAGCTACTACCATCTAGCTTATAGGGAGCTACTACCATCTAGCTTAGAGGGAGCTACAACCTCCTAGCTTAGAGGGAGCTACTACCACCTAGCTTAGAGGGAGCTACTACCACCTAGCTTAGAGGGAGCTACTACCACCTAGCTTAGAGGAGCTACTGCCACCTGGCTTAGAGGGAGCTACAACCTCCTAGCTTAGAGAGGAGCTACTACCACCTGGCTTAGAGGAGCTACTACCACCTGGCTTAGAGGAGCTACTACCACCTAGCTTAGAGGGAGCTACTACCACCTAGCTTAGAGGGAGCTACTACCACCTAGCTTAGAGGGAGCTACTACCACCTAGCTTAGAGGGAGATACTACTTCCTAGCTTAGAGGGAGCTACTACCACCTAGCTTAGAGGGAGAGGAGCTACAACTACCTAGCTTATAGAGAAAGGAGCTACTACCACCTAGCTTAGAGGGAGCTACTACCACCTAGCTTAGAGGGAGCTACTACCATCTAGCTTATAGGGAGCTACTACCACCTAGCTTAGAGGGAGCTACTGCCACCTAGCTTAGAGGGAGCTACTACCACCTAGCTTAGAGAGATACTACCACCTAGCTTATAGGGAGCTACTACCACCTAGCTTAGAGGGAGCTACTACCACCTAGCTTAGAGGGAGCTACTACCACCTAGCTTAGAGGGAGCTACTACCACCTAGCTTAGAGGGAGCTACTACCACCTAGCTTAGAGGGAGCTACTACCACCTAGCTTCAAGGGAGCTACTACCACCTAGCTTCAAGGGAGCTACTACCACCTAGCTTCAAGGGAGCTACTACCACCTAGCTTAGAGGGAGCTACTACCACCTAGCTTAGAGGGAGCTACTACCACCTAGCTTAGAGGGAGCTACTACCACCTAGCTTAGAGGAGCTACTACCACCTAGCTTAGAGGGAAGGGAGCTACTACCACCTAGCTTAGAGGGAAAGGACCTACTACTACCTAGCTTAGAGGGAGATACTACTTCCTAGCTTAGAGGGAGAGGAGCTACAACTACCTAGCTTATAGGGAAAGGAGCTACTACCACCTAGCTTAGAGGGAGCTACTACCACCTAGATTAGAGGGAGCTACTACCACCTAGCTTAGAGGTAGCTACTACTACCTAGCTTATAGGGAAAGGACCTACTACTACCTAGCTTAGAGGGAGATACTACTTCCTAGCTTAGAGGGAGCTACTACCACCTAGCTTAGAGGGAGAGGAGCTACAACTACCTAGCTTATAGAGAAAGGAGCTACTACCACCTAGCTTAGAGGGAGCTACTACCACCTAGCTTAGAGGGAGCTACTACCACCTAGCTTAGAGGGAGCTACTACCATCTAGCTTAGAGGGAGCTACTACCACCTAGCTTAGAGGGAGCTACTACCACCTAGCTTAGAGGGAGCTACTACCACCTAGCTTGGAGGGAGCTACTACCACCTAGCTTGGAGGGAGCTACTACCACCTAGCTTAGAGGGAGCTACTACCACCTAGCTTAGAGGGAAAGGACCTACTACTACCTAGCTTAGAGGGAGATACTACTTCCTAGCTTAGAGGGAGAGGAGCTACAACTACCTAGCTTATAGGGAAAGGAGCTACTACCACCTTGCTTAGAGGGAGCTACTACCATCTAGCTTAGAGGGAGCTACAACCTCCTAGCTTAGAGGGAGCTACTACCACCTAGCTTAGAGGGAGCTACTACCACCTAGCTTAGAGGAGCTACTACCACCTGGCTTAGAGGAGCTACTACCACCTAGCTTAGAGGAGCTACAACCTCCTAGCTTAGAGGGAGCTACTACCACCTAGCTTAGAGGGAGCTACTACCTCCTAGCTTAGAGGGAGAGGAGCTACAACTACCTAGCTTATAGGGAAAGGACCTACTACTACCTAGCTTAGAGGGAGCTACTACCACCTAGCTTAGAGGCAGCTACTACCACCTAGCTTAGAGGGAGCTACTACCACCTAGCTTAGAGGCAGCTACTACCACCTAGCTTAGAGGAGCTACTACTACCTGGCTTATAGGGAAAGGACCTACTACTACCTAGCTTAGAGGAGCTACTACCACCTAGCTTAGAGGCAGCTACTACCACCTAGCTTAGAGGGAGCTACTACCACCTAGCTTAGAGGCAGCTACTACCACCTAGCTTAGAGGGAGCTACTACCACCTAGCTTAGAGGCAGCTACAACCTCCTAGCTTAGATGGAGCTACTACCACCTAGCTTAGAGGGAGCTACTACCACCTAGCTTAGAGGGAGCTACTACCACCTAGCTTAGAGGGAGCTACTACCACCTAGCTTAGAGGGAGCTACTACCACCTAGCTTATAGGGAGATACTACCACCTAGCTTAGAGGTAGCTACTACTACCTAGCTTATAGGGAAAGGACCTACTACTACCTAGTTTAGAGGGAGATACTACTTCCTAGCTTAGAGGGAGCTACTACCACCTAGCTTAGAGGGAGAGGAGCTACAACTACCTAGCTTATAGAGAAAGGAGCTACTACCACCTAGCTTAGAGGGAGCTACTACCACCTAGCTTAGAGGGAGCTACTACCATCTAGCTTATAGAGAAAGGAGCTACTACCACCTGGCTTAGAGGGAGCTACTACCACCTAGCTTAGAGGAGCTACTACCACCTAGCTTAGAGAGATACTACCACCTAGCTTATAGGGAGCTACTACCACCTGGCTTAGAGGGAGCTACTACCACCTAGCTTAGAGGGAGCTACTACCACCTAGCTTAGAGGGAGCTACTACCACCTAGCTTAGAGGGAGCTACTACCACCTAGCTTAGAGGGAGCTACTACCACCTAGCTTCAAGGAGCTACTACCACCTATCTTCAAGGGAGCTACTACCACCTAGCTTAGAGGGAGCTACTACCACCTAGCTTAGAGGGAGCTACTACCACCTAGCTTAGAGGGAGCTACTACCACCTAGCTTAGAGGAAAGGACCTACTACTACCTAGCTTAGAGGGAGATACTACTTCCTAGCTTAGAGGGAGAGGAGCTACAACCACCTAGCTTATAGGGAAAGGAGCTACTACCACCTAGCTTAGAGGAGCTACTACCATCTAGCTTAGAGGAGCTACAACCTCCTAGCTTAGAGGGAGCTACTACCACCTAGCTTAGAGGGAGCTACTACCACCTAGCTTAGAGGGAGCTACAACCTCCTAGCTTAGAGGAGCTACTACCACCTGGCTTAGAGGGAGCTACTACCACCTAGCTTAGAGGAGCTACTACCACCTGGCTTAGAGGAGCTACTACCACCTAGCTTAGAGGGAGATACTACCACCTAGCTTAGAGGGAGCTACTACCACCTAGCTTAGAGGGAGAGGAGCTACAACTACCTAGCTTATAGGGAAAGGAGCTACTACCACCTAGCTTAGAGGGAGCTACTACCACCTAGCTTATAGGAGCTACTACCACCTGGCTTAGAGGAGCTACTGCCACCTAGCTTAGAGGAGCTACTACCACCTAGCTTAGAGAGAGATACTGCCACCTGGCTTAGAGGGAGCTACTACCACCTAGCTTAGAGGGAGCTACTACCACCTAGCTTAGAGGGAGCTACTACCACCTAGCTTAGAGGGAGCTACTACCACCTAGCTTAGAGGGATCTACTACCACCCAGCTTAGAGGAGCTACTACCACCTGGCTTAGAGGGAGCTACTACCACCTAGCTTAGAGGAGCTACTACCACCTAGCTTAGAGGGAGCTACTACCACCTAGCTTAGAGGGAGCTACTACCACCTAGCTTAGAGGGAGCTACTACCACCTAGCTTAGAGGGAGCTACTACCACCTGGCTTAGAGGAAAGGACCTACTACTACCTAGCTTAGAGGGAGATACTACTTCCACCTAGCTTAGAGGAGCTACAACTACCTAGCTTATAGGAAGGAGCTACTACCACCTGGCTTAGAGGGAGCTACTACCACCAAGCTTAGAGGAGCTACTACCACCTAGCTTAGAGGTAGCTACTACTACCTAGCTTATAGGAAAGGACCTACTACTACCTAGCTTAGAGGGAGATACTACTTCCTAGCTTAGAGGGAGCTACTACCACCTGGCTTAGAGGAGAGGAGCTACAACTACCTAGCTTTAGAGAAAGGAGCTACTACCACCTGGCTTAGAGGGAGCTACTACCACCTGGCTTAGAGGGAGCTACTACCACCTAGCTTAGAGGAGCTACTACCATCTAGCTTAGAGGGAGCTACTACCACCTAGCTTGGAGGGAGCTACTACCACCTGGCTTGGAGGGAGCTACTGCCACCTAGCTTAGAGGGAGCTACTACCACCTAGCTTAGAGGGAGCTACTACCACCTAGCTTAGAGGGAGCTACTACCACCTAGCTTAGAGGGAGCTACAACCTCCTAGCTTAGAGGGAGCTACTACCACCTAGCTTAGAGGGAGCTACTACCTCCTAGCTTAGAGGGAGAGGAGCTACAACTACCTAGCTTAGGAAAGGACCTACTACCACCTAGCTTAGAGGAGCTACTACCACCTAGCTTAGAGGCAGCTACTACCACCTAGCTTAGAGGGAGCTACTACCACCTAGCTTAGAGGCAGCTACTACCACCTAGCTTAGAGGGAGCTACTACTACCTAGCTTATAGGGAAAGGACCTACTACTACCTAGCTTAGAGGGAGCTACTACCACCTAGCTTAGAGGCAGCTACTACCACCTAGCTTAGAGGGAGCTACTACCACCTAGCTTAGAGGCAGCTACTACCACCTAGCTTAGAGGAGCTACTACCATCCTAGCTTAGAGGGAGCTACTACCACCTGGCTTAGAGGGATCTACTACCACCTAGCTTAGAGGGAGCTACTACCACCTAGCTTAGAGGAGCTACTACCACCTAGCTTAGAGGGAGCTACTACCACCTATCTTCAAGGGAGCTACTACCACCTAGCTTAGAGGAGCTACTACCACCTGGCTTAGAGGAGCTACTACCACCTAGCTTAGAGGGAGCTACTACCACCTAGCTTAGAGGGAAAGGACCTACTACTACCTAGCTTAGAGGAGATACTACTTCCTAGCTTAGAGGAGAGGAGCTACAACTACCTAGCTTATAGGAAAGGAGCTACTACCACCTAGCTTAGAGGGAGCTACTACCATCTAGCTTAGAGGGAGCTACAACCTCCTAGCTTAGAGGAGCTACTACCACCTGGCTTAGAGGAGCTACTACCACCTAGCTTAGAGGGAGCTACAACCTCCTAGCTTAGAGGGAGCTACTACCACCTGGCTTAGAGAGGGAGCTACTACCACCTAGCTTAGAGGGAGCTACTACCACCTGGCTTAGAGGGAGCTACTACCACCTAGCTTAGAGGGAGATACTACTTCTAGCTTAGAGGAGCTACTACCACCTAGCTTAGAGGAGAGGAGCTACAACTACCTGGCTTATAGAGAAAGGAGCTACTACCACCTGGCTTAGAGGAGCTACTACCATCTAGCTTATAGGGAGCTACTACCACCTAGCTTAGAGGGAGCTACTGCCACCTGGCTTAGAGGAGCTACTACCACCTAGCTTAGAGAGAGATACTACCACCTAGCTTAGAGGAGCTACTACCACCTAGCTTAGAGGAGCTACTACCACCTAGCTTAGAGGGAGCTACTACCACCTAGCTTAGAGGGAGCTACTACCACCTAGCTTAGAGGGATCTACTACCACCTAGCTTAGAGGGAGCTACTGCCACCTGGCTTAGAGGGAGCTACTACCACCTAGCTTCAGAGGAGCTACTGCCACCTAGCTTAGAGGAGCTACTACCACCTGGCTTAGAGGGAGCTACTACCACCTAGCTTAGAGGGAGCTACTACCACCTAGCTTAGAGGGAGCTACTACCACCTAGCTTAGAGGGAAAGGACCTACTACTACCTAGCTTAGAGGGAGATACTACTTCCTAGCTTAGAGGGAGAGGAGCTACTACCACCTAGCTTATAGGGAAAGGAGCTACTACCACCTAGCTTAGAGGAGCTACTACCACCAAGCTTAGAGGGAGCTACTACCACCTAGCTTAGAGGTAGCTACTACTACCTAGCTTATAGGGAAAGGACCTACTACTACCTAGCTTAGAGGGAGATACTACCACCTAGCTTAGAGGGAGCTACTACCACCTAGCTTAGAGGGAGAGGAGCTACAACCACCTAGCTTATAGAGAAAGGAGCTACTACCACCTAGCTTAGAGGGAGCTACTACCACCTGGCTTAGAGGAGCTACTACCACCCTAGCTTAGAGGGAGCTACTACCACCTGGCTTAGAGGGAGCTACTACCACCTGGCTTGGAGGAGCTACTACCACCTGGCTTGGAGGGAGCTACTACCACCTAGCTTAGAGGGAGCTACTACACCTAGCTTAGAGGAGCTACTACCACCTGGCTTAGAGGGAGCTACTACCACCTGGCTTAGAGGAGCTACAAGCCTCCTAGCTTAGAGGGAGCTACTACCACCTGGCTTAGAGGGAGCTACTACCTCCCAGCTTAGAGGAGAGGAGCTACAACTACCTAGCTTATAGGGAAAGGACCTACTACTACCTAGCTTAGAGGGAGCTACTACCACCTAGCTTAGAGGCAGCTACTACCACCTAGCTTAGAGGAGCTACTACCACCTGGCTTAGAGGAGCTACTACCACCTGGCTTAGAGGAGCTACTACCACCTAGCTTATAGGAAAGGACCTACTACCACCTGGCTTAGAGGGAGCTACTACCACCTGGCTTAGAGGCAGCTACTACCACCTGGCTTAGAGGAGCTACTGCCACCTAGCTTAGAGGCAGCTACTACCACCTAGCTTAGAGGAGCTACTACCACCTAGCTTAGAGGGAGCTACTACCACCTAGCTTAGAGGGAGCTACTACCACCTGGCTTAGAGAGAGCTACTACCACCTAGCTTAGAGGAGCTACTACCACCTAGCTTAGAGGAGCTACTACCACCTGGCTTATAGGGAGACCTACTACCACCTAGCTTAGAGGAGCTACTACCACCTAGCTTAGAGAGCTACTACCACCTAGCTTAGAGAGGAGCTACTACTACCTAGCTTATAGAGGAGCTACTACCACCTGGCTTAGAGGAGCTACTACCACCTAGCTTAGAGGGCTACTCACCTAGCTTAGAGGAGCTACTACCACCTTAGGGGAACTACCACCTGGCTTAGAGGAGCTACTACCACCTAGCTTAGAGGGAGCTACTACCACCTAGCTTAGAGAGGGCTACTACCACCTAGCTTAGAGGGAGCTACTACTACCTGGCTTAGAGGGAAAGGACCTACTACTACCTAGCTTACAGGGAGATACTACTTCCTAGCTTAGAGGAGCTACTACCACCTAGCTTAGAGGGAGAGGAGCTACAACTACCTAGCTTATAGGAGAGGAGCTACTACCACCTAGCTTAGAGGAGCTACTACCACCTGGCTTAGAGGAGCTACTACCACCTAGCTTAGAGGAGCTACTGCCTAGCTTAGGAGGGCTACTACTACCTGGCTTAGAGGGAGCTACTACCACCTAGAGAGCTACTACCACCTAGCTTAGGGGAGGGCTACTACCACCTGGCTTAGAGGAGCTACTACCACCTAGCTTAGAGGGCATACCACCTAGCTTGGGAGCTACTACCACCTAGCTTAGAGGGAGCTACTACCACCTAGCTTAGAGGGAGCTACTACCACCTAGCTTAGAGGGAGCTACTACCACCTAGCTTAGAGGAGCTACTACCACCTAGCTTAGAGGAGCTACTGCCACCTGGCTTAGAGGGAGCTACTACCACCTGGCTTAGAGGGAGCTACTACCACCTAGCTTAGAGGGAGCCTACTACCACCTAGCTTAGAAGGAGCTACTGCCACCTAGCTTAGAGGGAGCTACTACCACCTAAGCTTAGAGGGAGCTACTGCCACCTAGCTTAGAGGAGCTACTGCCACCTAGCTTAGAGAGCTACTGCCACCTAGCTTAGAGGAGCTACTGCCACCTAGCTTAGAGGGAGCTACTACCACCCAGCTTAGAGGAGCTACTACCACCTAGCTTAGAGGGAGCTACTACCACCTAGCTTAGAGGAGCTACTGCCACCTGGCTTAGAGGGAGCTACTACCACCTGGCTTAGAGGAGCTACTACCACCTGGCTTCAGGGAGCTACTACCACCTAGCTTCAGAGGAGCTACTACCACCTAGCTTCAAGGGAGCTACTACCACCTAGCTTAGAGGGAGCTACTACCACCTAGCTTAGAGGGAGCTACTACCACCTAGCTTAGAGGGAGCTACTACCACCTAGCTTAGAGGGAGCTACTACCACCTAGCTTAGAGGGAGCTACTACCACCTGGCTTAGAGGGAGCTACTACCACCTAGCTTAGAGGAGCTACTACCACCTAGCTTAGAGGAGCTACTACCACCTAGCTTAGAGGCTACTACCTGGCTTAGAGGGCTACTACCACCTAGCTTAGAGGGAGCTACTACCACCTAGCTTAGAGGGCAGCAACTACCACCTAGCTTAGAGGAGCTACTACCATCCTAGCTTAGGAGGAGCTACTACCACCTAGCTTAGAGGAGCTACTACCACCTAGCTTAGAGGGAGCTACTACCACCTAGCTTAGAGGAGCTACTACTACCTAGCTTAGAGGAAAGGACCTACTACTACCTAGCTTACAGGGAGATACTACTTCTTGGCTTAGAGGGAGCTACTACCACCTAGCTTAGAGGGAGAGGAGCTACAACTACCTAGCTTATAGGGAGAGGAGCTACTACCACCTAGCTTAGAGGGAGCTACAACCTCCTAGCTTAGAGGGAGCTACTACCACCTAGCTTAGAGGGAGCTACTACCACCTAGCTTAGAGGGAGCTACTACTGCCTAGCTTAGAGGGAAAGGACCTACTACTACCTAGCTTAGAGGGAGCTACTACTTCCTGGCTTAGAGGAGCTACTACCACCTAGCTTAGAGGGAGAGGAGCTACAACTACCTGGCTTATAGGAAAGGAGCTACTACCACCTGGCTTAGAGGGAGCTACTACCATCTGGCTTAGAGGAGCTACTACCACCTAGCTTAGAGGGAGCTACTACCACCTAGCTTATAGGAGCTACTACCACCTAGCTTAGAGGAGCTACAACCTCCTAGCTTAGAGGGAGCTACTACCACCTAGCTTAGAGGGAGCTACTACCACCTAGCTTAGATGGAGCTACTACCACCTAGCTTAGAGGAGCTACTACCACCTAGCTTAGAGGAGCTACTACCACCTAGCTTAGAAGGAGCTACTGCCACCTGGCTTAGAGGGAGCTACTGCCACCTAGCTTAGAGGGAGCTACTGCCACCTAGCTTAGAGGGAGCTACTGCCACCTAGCTTAGAGGAGCTACTACCACCTAGCTTAGAGGAGCTACTACCACCTAGCTTAGAGGGAGCTACTACCACCTAGCTTAGAGGGAGCTACTACCACCTAGCTTAGAGGGAGCTACTACCACCTGGCTTAGAGGGAGCTACTACCACCTAGCTTAGAGGGAGCTACTACCACCTAGCTTAGAGGGAGCTACTACCACCTAGCTTCAAGGAGCTACTACCACCTAGCTTCAGGGAGCTACTACCACCTAGCTTAGAGGGAGCTACTACCACCTAGCTTAGAGGGAGCTACTACCACCTAGCTTAGAGGAGCTACTACCACCTGGCTTAGAGGAGCTACTACCACCTAGCTTAGAGGAGCTACTACCACCTAGCTTAGAGGGAGCTACTACCACCCAGCTTAGAGGGAGCTACTACCACCAGCTTAGAGGGAGCTACCACCACCTAGCTTAGAGGAGCTACTACCACCTAGCTTGGAGGAGCTACCACCACCTAGCTTGGAGGAGCTACCACCACCTAGCTTAGAGGGAGCTACTACCACCTAGCTTAGAGGGAGCTACTACCACCTGGCTTAGAGGAGCTACTACCACCTGGCTTAGAGGGAGCTACTACCACCTAGCTTAGAGGAGCTACTACCACCTGGCTTATAGGAAAAGACCTACTACTACCTAGCTTAGAGGGAGATACTACTTCCTAGCTTAGAGGGAGCTACTACCACCTAGCTTAGAGGAGCTACTACCACCTAGCTTAGAGGAAAGGACCTACTACTACCTAGCTTACAGGGAGATACCACCTAGCTTAGAGGGAGCTACTACCACCTAGCTTAGAGGGAGGAGCTACAACTACCTGGCTTATAGGGAGGAGCTACTACCACCTAGCTTAGAGGGAGCTACAACCTCCTGGCTTAGAGGGAGCTACTACCACCTGGCTTAGAGGGAGCTACTACCACCTGGCTTAGAGGGAGCTACTACCACCTGGCTTAGAGGGAGCTACTACCACCTAGCTTAGAGGGAAAGGACCTACTACTACCTAGCTTAGAGGAGCTACTGCCACCTAGCTTAGAGGGAGCTACTACCACCTAGCTTAGAGGGAGAGGAGCTACAACCACCTAGCTTATAGGAAAGGAGCTACTACCACCTAGCTTAGAGGGAGCTACTACCATCTAGCTTAGAGGGAGCTACTACCACCTAGCTTAGAGGGAGCTACTACCATCTAGCTTATAGGGAGCTACTACCACCTAGCTTAGAGGGAGCTACAACCTCCTAGCTTAGAGGAGGAGCTACTACCACCTAGCTTAGAGGGAGCTACTACCACCTAGCTTAGATGGAGCTACTACCACCTAGCTTAGAGGGAGCTACTACCACCTAGCTTAGAGGGAGCTACTACCACCTAGCTTAGAGGAGCTACTGCCACCTGGCTTAGAGGAGCTACTGCCACCTAGCTTAGAGGGAGCTACTGCCACCTGGCTTAGAGGGAGCTACTGCCACCTAGCTTAGAGGGAGCTACTGCCACCTGGCTTAGAGGGAGCTACTGCCACCTAGCTTAGAGGGAGCTACTACCACCTGGCTTAGAGGGAGCTACTACCACCTGGCTTAGAGGGAGCTACTACCACCTAGCTTAGAGGGAGCTACTACCACCTAGCTTAGAGGAGCTACTACCACCTAGCTTAGAGGGAGCTACTGCCACCTAGCTTCAGAGGAGCTACTACCACCTAGCTTCAGGGAGCTACTACCACCAGCTTAGAGGGAAAGGACCTACTACTACCTAGCTTACAGGAGATACTACTTCTTAGCTTAGAGGAGCTACTACCACCTAGCTTAGAGGGAGAGGAGCTACAACTACCTAGCTTATAGGGAGGAGCTACTACCACCTGGCTTAGAGGAGCTACAACCTCCTGGCTTAGAGGGAGCTACTACCACCTAGCTTAGAGGGAGCTACTACCACCTAGCTTAGAGGGAGCTACTACCACCTGGCTTAGAGGGAGCTACTACCACCTGGCTTAGAGGGAGCTACTACCACCTGGCTTAGAGGGAAAGGACCTACTACTACCTAGCTTAGAGGGAGCTACTACTTCCTAGCTTAGAGGGAGCTACTACCACCTAGCTTAGAGGAGAGGAGCTACAACTACCTAGCTTATAGGGAAAGGAGCTACTACCACCTAGCTTAGAGGGAGCTACTACCATCTGGCTTAGAGGAGCTACTACCACCTAGCTTAGAGGAGCTACTACCATCTAGCTTATAGGAGCTACTACCACCTAGCTTAGAGGGAGCTACAACCTCCTAGCTTAGAGGGAGCTACTACCACCTAGCTTAGAGGGAGCTACTACCACCTAGCTTAGATGGAGCTACTACCACCCAGCTTAGAGGAGCTACTACCACCTAGCTTAGAGGGAGCTACTACCACCTAGCTTAGAAGGAGCTACTGCCACCTAGCTTAGAGGAGCTACTGCCACCTGGCTTAGAGGGAGCTACTGCCACCTGGCTTAGAGGGAGCTACTGCCACCTAGCTTAGAGGAGCTACTGCCACCTAGCTTAGAGGAGCTACTACCACCTGGCTTAGAGGGAGCTACTACCACCTGGCTTAGAGGGAGCTACTACCACCTAGCTTAGAGGGAGCTACTACCACCTAGCTTAGAGGGAGCTACTACCACCTAGCTTAGAGGAGCTACTACCACCTAGCTTAGAGGAGCTACTACCACCTAGCTTAGAGGAGCTACTACCACCTAGCTTAGAGGGAGCTACTACCACCTGGCTTAGAGGGAGCTACTACCACCTAGCTTAGAGGGAGCTACTACCACCTAGCTTAGAGGGAGCTACTACCACCTAGCTTAGAGGAGCTACTACCACCTGGCTTAGAGGAGCTACTACCACCTGGCTTAGAGGGAGCTACTACCACCTATCTTCAAGGGAGCTACTACCACCTAGCTTCAAGGGAGCTACTACCACCTAGCTTAGAGGGAGCTACTACCACCTAGCTTAGAGGGAGCTACTACCACCTAGCTTAGAGGGAGCTACTACCACCTAGCTTAGAGGGAGCTACTACCACCTAGCTTAGAGGGAAAGGACCTACTACTACCTAGCTTAGAGGGAGATACTACTTCCTAGCTTAGAGGGAGAGGAGCTACAACTACCTAGCTTATAGGGAAAGGAGCTACTACCACCTAGCTTAGAGGGAGCTACAACCTCCTAGCTTAGAGGGAGCTACTACCATCTAGTTTATAGGGAGCTACTACCATCTAGCTTAGAGGAGCTACAACCTCCTAGCTTAGAGGAGCTACTACCACCTAGCTTAGAGGGAGCTACTACCACCTAGCTTAGAGGAGCTACTACCACCTAGCTTAGAGAGGAGCTACTACCACCTAGCTTAGAGGAGCTACTACCACCTAGCTTAGAGGGAGATACTACTTCCTGGCTTAGAGGAGCCACTACCACCTAGCTTAGAGGGAGAGGAGCTACAACCACCTAGCTTATAGAGAAAGGAGCTACTACCACCTGGCTTAGAGGGAGCTACTACCACCTGGCTTAGAGGGAGCTACTACCATCTAGCTTAGAGGAGCTACTACCACCTAGCTTAGAGGGAGCTACTACCACCTAGCTTAGAGGAGCTACTACCACCTAGCTTAGAGGAGCTACTACCACCTAGCTTAGAGGGAGCTACTACCACCTAGCTTAGAGGGAGCTACTACCACCTAGCTTAGAGGGAGCTACTACCACCTAGCTTAGAGGGAGCTACTACCACCTAGCTTAGAGGAGCTACTACCACCTGGCTTAGAGGGAGCTACTACCACCTAGCTTAGAGGAGGAGCTACTACCACCTAGCTTAGAGGGAGCTACTACCACCTAGCTTAGAGGAGCTACTACCACCTAGCTTATAGGAGCTACTACCACCTAGCTTAGAGGGAGCTACTACCACCTAGCTTAGAGGGAGCTACTACCACCTAGCTTATAGGGAGCTACTACCACCTAGCTTAGAGGAGCTACTACCACCCTAGCTTAGAGAGGAGCTACTACCACCTGGCTTAGAGGGAGCTACTACCACCTAGCTTAGAGGAGCTACTACCACCTAGCTTAGAGGGAGCTACTACCACCCTAGCTTAGAGGGAGCTACTACCACCTAGCTTCAAGGGAGCTACTACCACCTAGCTTGAGGAGCTACTACCACCTAGCTTAGAGGGAGCTACTACCACCTAGCTTAGAGGGAGCTACTACCACCTAGCTTAGAGGGAGCTACTACCACCTAGCTTAGAGGGAGCTACTACCACCTAGCTTAGAGGAGCTACTACCACCTAGCTTAGAGGAAAGGACCTACTACTACCTAGTTTAGAGGGAGATACTACTTCCTAGCTTAGAGGGAGAGGAGCTACAACTACCTAGCTTATAGGGAAAGGAGCTACTACCACCTAGCTTAGAGGGAGCTACTACCACCTAGCTTAGAGGGAGCTACTACCACCTAGCTTAGAGGTAGCTACTACTACCTAGCTTATAGGGAAAGGACCTACTACTACCTAGCTTAGAGGGAGATACTACTTCCTAGCTTAGAGGGAGCTACTACCACCTAGCTTAGAGGAGAGGAGCTACAACCAACTAGCTTATAGAGAAAGGAGCTACTACCACCTAGCTTAGAGGGAGCTACTACCACCTAGCTTAGAGGGAGCTACTACCACCTAGCTTAGAGGGAGCTACTACCATCTAGCTTAGAGGGAGCTACTACCACCTAGCTTAAAGGGAGCTACTACCACCTAGCTTAGAGGGAGCTACTACCACCTAGCTTGGAGGGAGCTACTACCACCTAGCTTAGAGGGAGCTACTATCACCTAGCTTAGAGGGAGCTACTACCACCTAGCTTAGAGGGAAAGGACCTACTACTACCTAGCTTAGAGGGAGATACTACTTCCTAGCTTAGAGGGAGAGGAGCTACAACTACCTAGCTTAGGGAAAGGAGCTACTACCACCTGGCTTAGAGGGAGCTACTACCATCTAGCTTATAGGGAGCTACTACCATCTAGCTTAGAGGGAGCTACAACCTCCTAGCTTAGAGGGAGCTACTACCACCTAGCTTAGAGGGAGCTACTACCACCTAGCTTAGAGGGAGCTACTACCACCTAGCTTAGAGGGAGCTACTACACCTAGCTTAGAGGGAGCTACTACCACCTGGCTTAGAGGGAGCTACTACCACCTAGCTTAGAGGAGCTACTACCACCTAGCTTAGAGGGAGCTACTACCTCCTAGCTTAGAGAGAGGAGCTACAACTACCTAGCTTATAGGGAAAGGAGCTACTACCACCTAGCTTAGAGGGAGCTACTACCACCTAGCTTAGAGGGAGCTACTACCACCTAGCTTAGAGGGAGCTACTACCACCTAGCTTAGAGGAAAGGACCTACTACTACCTAGCTTAGAGGGAGATACTACTTCCTAGCTTAGTGGGAGCTACTACCACCTAGCTTAGAGGGAGAGGAGCTACAACCACCTAGCTTATAGGAAAGGAGCTACTACCACCTAGTTTAGAGGGAGCTACTACCATCTAGCTTATAGGGAGCTACTACCACCTAGCTTAGAGGGAGCTACTACCACCTAGCTTAGAGGGAGCTACTACCACCTAGCTTAGAGGGAGCTACTACCACCTGGCTTAGAGGGAGCTACTACCACCTAGCTTAGAGGAGCTACTACCACCTGGCTTAGGGAGCTACAACCACCTGGCTTAGAGGAGCTACTACCACCTAGCTTAGAGGGAGCTACTACCACCTAGCTTAGAGGGAGCTACTACCACCTAGCTTAGAGGAGCTACTGCCACCTAGCTTAGAGGGAGCTACTACCACCTAGCTTAGAGGGAGCTACTACCACCTAGCTTTTAGGGAGATACTACCACCTAGCTTAGAGGGAGCTACTATTCCTTAGCTTATAGGGAAAGGACCTACTACTACCTAGCTTAGAGGGAGATACTACCACCTAGCTTAGAGGGAGCTACTACCACCTAGCTTAGAGGGAGAGGAGCTACAACTACCTAGCTTATAGGGAAAGGAGCTACTACCACCTAGCTTAGAGGGAGCTACTACCACCTAGCTTAGAGGGAGCTACTACCACCTAGCTTAGAGGTAGCTACTACTACCTAGCTTATAGGGAAAGGACCTACTACTACCTAGCTTAGAGGAGATACTACTTCCTAGCTTAGAGGAGCTACTACCACCTAGCTTAGAGGGAGAGGAGCTACAACTACCTAGCTTATAGAGAAAGGAGCTACTACCACCTAGCTTAGAGGAGCTACTACCACCTGGCTTATAGGGAGCTACTACCACCTAGCTTAGAGGAGCTACTACCACCTAGCTTAGAGGGAGCTACTACCACCTAGCTTAGAGAGAGCTACTACCACCTAGCTTAGAGGGAGCTACTACCACCTAGCTTAGAGGGAGCTACTACCACCTAGCTTAGAGGAGCTACTACCACCTAGCTTAGAGGAGCTACTACCACCTGGCTTAGAGGGAGCTACTACCACCTAGCTTAGAGGAGCTACTACCACCTAGCTTAGAGGGAGCTACTACCACCTAGCTTAGAGGGAGCTACTACCACCTAGCTTAGAGGGAGCTACTACCACCTAGCTTAGAGGGAGCTACTACCACCTAGCTTAGAGGGAGCTACTACCACCTAGCTTAGAGGGAGCTACTACCACCTAGCTTAGAGGAGCTACTACCACCTAGCTTAGAGGTAAAGGACCTACTACTACCTAGCTTAGAGGGAGATACTACTTCCTAGCTTAGAGGGAGAGGAGCTACAACTACCTAGCTTATAGGGAAAGGAGCTACTACCACCTAGCTTAGAGGGAGCTACTACCATCTAGCTTATAGGAGCTACTACCATCTAGCTTAGAGGGAGCTACAACCTCCTAGCTTAGAGGGAGCTACTACCACCTAGCTTAGAGGGAGCTACTACCACCTAGCTTAGAGGGAGCTACTACCACCTAGCTTAGAGGGAGCTACTACCACCTAGCTTAGAGGGAGCTACAACCTCCTAGCTTAGAGGGAGCTACTACCACCTAGCTTAGAGGGAGCTACTACCACCTAGCTTAGAGGGAGCTACTACCACCTAGCTTAGAGGGAGCTACTACTACCTAGCTTATAGGGAAAGGACCTACTACTACCTAGCTTAGAGGGAGATACTACCACCTAGCTTAGAGGGAGCTACTACCACCTAGCTTAGAGGGAGAGGAGCTACAACTACCTAGCTTATAGAGAAAGGAGCTACTACCACCTAGCTTAGAGGGAGCTACTACCACCTAGCTTAGAGGGAGCTACTACCACCTAGCTTAGAGGGAGCTACTACCACCTAGCTTAGAGGGAGCTACTACCACCTAGCTTAGAGGGAGCTACTACCATCTAGCTTAGAGGGAGCTACTACCACCTAGCTTAGAGGGAGCTACTACCACCTGGCTTGGAGGGAGCTACTACCACCTAGCTTGGAGGGAGCTACTACCACCTAGCTTAGAGGGAAAGGACCTACTACTACCTAGCTTAGAGGGAGATACTACCACCTAGCTTAGAGAGAGGAGCTACAACTACCTAGCTTATAGGGAAAGGAGCTACTACCACCTGGCTTAGAGGGAGCTACTACCATCTAGCTTATAGGGAGCTACTACCATCTAGCTTAGAGGGAGCTACAACCTCCTAGCTTAGAGGAGCTACTTCCACCTAGTTTAGAGGAGCTACTACCACCTAGCTTAGAGGAGCTACTACCACCTAGCTTAGAGGAGCTACTACCACCTAGCTTAGAGGAAGCTTCTACCACCTAGCTTAGAGGAGCTACTACCACCTAGCTTATAGGGAGCTACTACCACCTAGTTTATAGGGAGCTACTACCACCTAGTTTATAGGAGCTACTACCACCTTGCTTAGAGGGAGCTACTAACTACCTAGCTTAGAAGGAAAGGACCTACTACTACCTAGCTTAGAGGGAGATACTACTTCCTAGCTTAGAGGGAGCTACTACCACCTAGCTTAGAGGGAGAGGAGCTACAACTACCTAGCTTATAGGGAAAGGAGCTACTACTTCCTAGCTTAGAGGGAGCTACTACCACCTAGCTTAGAGGGAGCTACTACCACCTAGCTTAGAGGGAGCTACTACCACCTAGCTTAGAGGGAGCTACTACCACCTAGCTTAGAGGGAGCTACTACCACCTAGCTTAGAGGGAGCTACTACCACCTAGCTTAGAGGGAGCTACTACCACCTAGCTTAGAGGGAGCTACTACCACCTAGCTTATAGGGAGCCTCTACCACCTAGCTTAGAGGGAGCTACTACCACCTAGCTTAGAGGGAGCTAATACCACCTATAGAGGAGCTACTACCACCTAGCTTAGAGGGAGCTACTACCACCTAGCTTAGAGGGAGCTACTACCACCTAGCTTAGAGGGAGCTACTACCACCTAGCTTAGAGGGAGCTACTACCACCTAGCTTAGAGGGAGCTACTACCACCTAGCTTAGAGGGAGCTACTACCACCTAGCTTAGAGGGAGCTACTACCAGCTAGATTAGAGGGAGCAACTACCACCTAGCTTAGAGGGAGCAACTACCACCTAGCTTAGAGGGAGCAACTACCACCTAGCTTATAGGGAGCTACTACCACCTAGCTTAGAGGAGCTACTACCACCTAGCTTAGAGGGAGCTACTACCACCTAGCTTATAGGGAGCTACTACCACCTAGCTTATAGGGAGCTACTACCACCTAGCTTAGAGGGAGCTACTACCACCTAGCTTAGAGGGAGCTACTACCACCTAGCTTAGAGGGAGCTACTACCACCTAGCTTATAGGGAGCTACTACCACCTAGCTTATAGGGAGCTACTACCACCTAGCTTATAGGGAGCTACTACCAGCTAGCTTAGAGGGAGCTACTACCACCTAGCTTAGAGGGAGCTACTACCACCTAGCTTAGAGGGAGCTACTACCACCTAGCTTATAGGGAGATACTACCACCTAGCTTAGAGGGAGCTACTACTACCTAGCTTAGAGGGAAAGGACCTACTACTACCTAGCTTAGAGGGAGATACTACTTCCTAGCTTAGAGGGAGCTACTACCACCTAGCTTAGAGGGAGCTACTACTACCTAGTTTAGAGGGAAAGGACCTACTACTACCTAGCTTAGAGGGAGATACTACTTCCTAGCTTAGAGGGAGCTACTACCACCTAGCTTAGAGGGAGAGGAGCTACAACTACCTAGCTTATAGTGAAAGGAGCTACTACCACCTAGCTTAGAGGGAGCTACCACCTAGCTTAGAGGAGCTACTACCACCTAGCTTAGAGGAGCTACTACCACCTAGCTTAGAGGGAGCTACTACCACCTAGCTTAGAGGAGCTACCACCTAGCTTAGAGGGAGCTACTACCACCTAGCTTAGAGGGAGCTACCACCACCTAGCTTGGAGGGAGCTACCACCACCTAGCTTAGAGGAGCTACTGCCACCTGGCTTAGAGGAGCTACTACCACCTGGCTTAGAGGGAGCTACTACCACCTAGCTTAGAGGGAGCTACTACCACCTAGCTTAGAGGGAGCTACTACCACCTAGCTTATAGGGAAAAGACCTACTACTACCTAGCTTAGAGGGAGATACTACTTCCTGGCTTAGAGGAGCTACTACCACCTAGCTTAGAGGGAGCTACTACCACCTAGCTTAGAGGGAAAGGACCTACTACTACCTAGCTTACAGGGAGATACTACTTCTTAGCTTAGAGGGAGCTACTACCACCTAGCTTAGAGGGAGAGGAGCTACAACTACCTAGCTTATAGGGAGAGGAGCTACTACCACCTAGCTTAGAGGGAGCTACAACCTCCTAGCTTAGAGGGAGCTACTACCACCTAGCTTAGAGGGAGCTACTACCACCTAGCTTAGAGGGAGCTACTACCACCTAGCTTAGAGGGAGCTACTACTGCCTAGCTTAGAGGGAAAGGACCTACTACTACCTAGCTTAGAGGGAGCTACTACTTCCTAGCTTAGAGGAGCTACTACCACCTAGCTTAGAGGGAGAGGAGCTACAACTACCTAGCTTATAGGGAAAGGAGCTACTACCACCTAGCTTAGAGGGAGCTACTACCATCTAGCTTAGAGGGAGCTACTACCACCTAGCTTAGAGGGAGCTACTACCATCTAGCTTATAGGGAGCTACTACCACCTAGCTTAGAGGGAGCTACAACCTCCTAGCTTAGAGGGAGCTACTACCACCTAGCTTAGAGGGAGCTCCTACCACCTAGCTTAGATGGAGCTACTACCACCTAGCTTAGAGGGAGCTACTGCCACCTAGCTTAGAGGGAGCTACTGCCACCTAGCTTAGAGGGAGCTACTGCCACCTAGCTTAGAGGGAGCTACTGCCACCTAGCTTAGAGGGAGCTACTACCACCTAGCTTAGAGGGAGCTACTACCACCTAGCTTAGAGGAGCTACTACCACCTGGCTTAGAGGAGCTACTGCCACCTAGCTTCAAGGAGCTACTACCACCTAGCTTCAGGGAGCTACTACCACCTAGCTTCAAGGGAGCTACTACCACCTAGCTTCAAGGGAGCTACTACCACCTAGCTTAGAGGGAAAGGACCTACTACTACCTAGCTTACAGGGAGATACTACTTCTTAGCTTAGAGGGAGCTACTACCACCTAGCTTAGAGGGAGAGGAGCTACAACCACCTAGCTTATAGGGAGAGGAGCTACTACCACCTAGCTTAGAGGGAGCTACAACCTCCTAGCTTAGAGGGAGCTACTACCACCTAGCTTAGAGGGAGCTACTACCACCTAGCTTAGAGGGAGCTACTACCACCTAGCTTAGAGGGAGCTACTACCACCTAGCTTAGAGGGAGCTACTACTGCCTAGCTTAGAGGGAAAGGACCTACTACTACCTAGCTTAGAGGGAGCTACTACTTCCTAGCTTAGAGGAGCTACTACCACCTAGCTTAGAGGAGAGGAGCTACAACTACCTAGCTTATAGGGAAAGGAGCTACTACCACCTAGCTTAGAGGGAGCTACTACCACCTAGCTTAGAGGGAGCTACTACCACCTAGCTTAGAGGGAGCTACTACCACCTAGCTTATAGGGAGCTACTACCACCTAGCTTAGAGGAGCTACTACTACCTAGCTTAGAGGGAGCTACTACCACCTAGCTTAGAGGAGCTACTACCACCTAGCTTAGAGGGAGCTACTACCACCTAGCTTAGAGGGAGCTACTACCAGCTGGATTAGAGAGCAACTACCACCTAGCTTAGAGGGAGCAACTACCACCTAGCTTAGAGGGAGCAACTACCACCTAGCTTATAGGGAGCAACTACCACCTAGCTTAGAGGGAGCTACTACCACCTAGCTTAGAGGGAGCTACTACCACCTAGCTTATAGGGAGCTACTACCACCTAGCTTATAGGGAGCTACTACCACCTAGCTTAGAGGGAGCTACTACCACCTAGCTTAGAGGGAGCTACTACCACCTAGCTTAGAGGGAGCTACTACCACCTAGCTTATAGGAGCGCTACTACCACCTAGCTTATAGGGAGCTACTACCACCTAGTTTATAGGGAGCTACTACCAGCTAGCTTAGAGGGAGCTACTACCACCTAGCTTAGAGGGAGCTACTACCACCTAGCTTAGAGGGAGCTACTACCACCTATATTATAGGGAGATACTACCACCTAGCTTAGAGGGAGCTACTACTACCTAGTTTAGAGGGAAAGGACCTACTACTACCTAGCTTAGAGGGAGATACTACTTCCTAGCTTAGAGGGAGCTACTACCACCTAGCTTAGAGGGAGCTACTACTACCTAGTTTAGAGGGAAAGGACCTACTACTACCTAGCTTAGAGGGAGATACTACTTCCTAGCTTAGAGGGAGCTACTACCACCTAGCTTAGAGGGAGAGGAGCTACAACTACCTAGCTTATAGTGAAAGGAGCTACTACCACCTAGCTTAGAGGGAGCTACTACCACCTAGCTTAGAGGGAGCTACTACCACCTAGCTTAGAGGGAGCTACTACCACCTAGCTTAGAGGGAGCTACTACCACCTAGCTTAGAGGGAGCTACCACCACCTAGCTTAGAGGGAGCTACCACCACCTAGCTTGGAGGGAGCTACCACCACCTAGCTTGGAGGGAGCTACCACCACCTAGCTTAGAGGGAGCTACTACCACCTAGCTTAGAGGGAGCTACTACCACCTAGCTTAGAGGGAGCTACTACCACCTAGCTTAGAGGGAGCTACTACCACCTAGCTTAGAGGGAGCTACTACCACCTAGCTTATAGGGAAAAGACCTACTACTACCTAGCTTAGAGGGAGATACTACTTCCTAGCTTAGAGGGAGCTACTACCACCTAGCTTAGAGGGAGCTACTACTACCTAGCTTAGAGGGAAAGGACCTACTACTACCTAGCTTACAGGGAGATACTACTTCTTAGCTTAGAGGGAGCTACTACCACCTAGCTTAGAGGGAGAGGAGCTACAACTACCTAGCTTATAGGGAGAGGAGCTACTACCACCTAGCTTAGAGGGAGCTACAACCTCCTAGCTTAGAGGGAGCTACTACCACCTAGCTTAGAGGGAGCTACTACCACCTAGCTTAGAGGGAGCTACTACCACCTAGCTTAGAGGGAGCTACTACTGCCTAGCTTAGAGGGAAAGGACCTACTACTACCTAGCTTAGAGGGAGCTACTACTTCCTAGCTTAGAGGGAGCTACTACCACCTAGCTTAGAGGGAGAGGAGCTACAACTACCTAGCTTATAGGGAAAGGAGCTACTACCACCTAGCTTAGAGGGAGCTACTACCATCTAGCTTAGAGGGAGCTACTACCACCTAGCTTAGAGGGAGCTACTACCACCTAGCTTAGAGGGAGCTACTACCACCTAGCTTAGAGGGAGCTACAACCTCCTAGCTTAGAGGGAGCTACTACCACCTAGCTTAGAGGGAGCTCCTACCACCTAGCTTAGATGGAGCTACTACCACCTAGCTTAGAGGGAGCTACTGCCACCTAGCTTAGAGGGAGCTACTGCCACCTAGCTTAGAGGGAGCTACTGCCACCTAGCTTAGAGGGAGCTACTGCCACCTAGCTTAGAGGGAGCTACTACCACCTAGCTTAGAGGGAGCTACTACCACCTAGCTTAGAGGGAGCTACTACCACCTAGCTTAGAGGAGCTACTACCACCTAGCTTAGAGGGAGCTACTACCACCTAGCTTCAAGGGAGCTACTACCACCTAGCTTAGAGGGAGCTACTACCACCTAGCTTAGAGGAGCTACTACCACCTGGCTTAGAGGGAAAGGACCTACTACCACCTAGCTTACAGGGAGATACTACTACTTAGCTTAGAGGGAGCTACTACCACCTAGCTTAGAGGGAGAGGAGCTACAACTACCTAGCTTATAGGGAGAGGAGCTACTACCACCTAGCTTAGAGGGAGCTACAACCTCCTAGCTTAGAGGGAGCTACTACCACCTAGCTTAGAGGGAGCTACTACCACCTAGCTTAGAGGGAGCTACTACCACCTAGCTTAGAGGGAGCTACTACCACCTAGCTTAGAGGGAGCTACTACCACCTGGCTTAGAGGGAAAGGACCTACTACCACCTAGCTTAGAGGGAGCTACTACCACCTAGCTTAGAGGGAGCTACTACCACCTAGCTTAGAGGGAGAGGAGCTACAACTACCTAGCTTATAGGGAAAGGAGCTACTACCACCTAGCTTAGAGGGAGCTACTACCACCTAGCTTAGACGGAGCTACTACCACCTAGCTTAGAGGAGCTACTACCATCTAGCTTATAGGGAGCTACTACCACCTGGCTTAGAGGGCTACTACAACCTCCTAGCTTAGAGGGAGCTACTACCACCTAGCTTAGAGGAGCTACTACCACCTAGCTTAGATGGAGCTACTACCACCTAGCTTAGAGGGAGCTACTGCCACCTAGCTTAGAGGGAGCTACTACCACCTGGCTTAGAGGAGCTACTGCCACCTAGCTTAGAGGAGCTACTACCACCTGGCTTAGAGGAGCTACTGCCACCTGGCTTAGAGGGAGCTACTGCCACCTGGCTTAGAGGGAGCTACTGCCACCTGGCTTAGAGGAGCTACTACCACCTAGCTTAGAGGAGCTACTACCACCTAGCTTAGAGGGAGCTACTGCCACCTAGCTTAGAGGGAGCTACTACCACCTAGCTTGAGGAGCTACTACCACCTAGCTTAGAGGGAGCTACTACCACCTAGCTTAGAGGAGCTACTACCACCTAGCTTAGAGGAGCTACTACCACCTAGCTTAGAGGAGCTACTACCACCTAGCTTAGAGGGAGCTACTACCACCTAGCTTAGAGGAGCTACTACCACCTAGCTTAGAGGAGCTACTACCACCTAGCTTAGAGGGAGCTACTACCACCTAGCTTAGAGGGAGCTACTACCACCACCTAGCTTAGAGGAGCTACCACCACCTAGCTTAGAGGGAGCTACTACCACCTAGCTTGGAGGGAGCTACCACCACCTAGCTTAGAGGAGCTACCACCACCTAGCTTAGAGAGCTACCACCTGGCTTAGAGGAGCTACTACCACCTAGCTTAGAGGGAGCTACTACCACCTAGCTTAGAGGGAGCTACTACCACCTAGCTTAGAGGGAGCTACTACCACCTAGCTTATAGGAAAAGACCTACTACTACCTGGCTTAGAGGAGCTACTACCTCCTAGCTTGAGGGAGAGGAGCCTACAACTACCTAGCTTATAGGAAAGGAGCTACTACCACCTAGCTTATAGGAGCTACTACCACCTAGCTTAGAGGGAGCTACTACCACCTGGCTTAGAGGGAGCTACTACCACCTAGCTTAGAGGAGCTACTACCACCTAGCTTAGAGGGAGCTACTACCACCTAGCTTAGAGGGAAAGGACCTACTACTACCTAGCTTAGAGGGAGATACTACTTCCTAGCTTAGTGGGAGCTACTACCACCTAGCTTAGAGGGAGAGGAGCTACTACCACCTGGCTTATAGGGAAAGGAGCTACTACCACCTAGCTTAGAGGGAGCTACTACCACCTAGCTTAGAGGGAGCTACTACCACCTAGCTTAGAGGGAGCTACAACCTCCTAGCTTAGATGGAGCTACTACCACCTAGCTTAGAGGGAGCTACTACCACCTAGCTTAGAGGGAGCTACTACCACCTAGCTTAGAGGGAGCTACTACCACCTAGCTTAGAGGGAGCTACTACCACCTAGCTTAGAGGGATCTACTACCACCTAGCTTAGAGGGAGCTACTACCACCTAGCTTATAGGGAAAGGACCTACTACTACCTAGCTTAGAGGGAGATACTACTTCCTAGCTTAGAGAGAGGAGCTACTACCACCTAGCTTATAGAGAAAGGAGCTACTACCACCTGGCTTAGAGGGAGCTACTGCCACCTAGCTTAGAGGGAGCTACTACCACCTAGCTTAGAGGGAGCTACTACCACCTAGCTTAGAGGAGCTACTACCACCTAGCTTAGAGGGAGCTACTACCACCTAGCTTAGAGAGCTACTACCACCTAGCTTAGAGGGAGCTACTACCACCCTAGCTTAGAGGAGCTACTACCACCTAGCTTAGAGGGAGCTACTACCACCTAGCTTAGAGGGAGCTACTACCACCTAGCTTAGAGGGAGCTACTACCACCTAGCTTAGAGGGGGACCTACTACTACCTGGCTTAGAGGGAGATACTACTCTAGCTTAGAGGGAGCTACTACCACCTAGCTTAGAGGGAGAGGAGCTACAACTACCTAGCTTATAGGGAAAGGAGCTACTACCACCTAGTTTAGAGAGGAGCTACTACCATCTAGCTTATAGGGAGCTACTACCACCTAGCTTAGAGGGAGCTACAACCTCCTAGCTTAGATGGAGCTACTACCACCTAGCTTAGAGGGAGCTACTACCACCTAGCTTAGAGGGAGCTACTACCACCTAGCTTAGAGGGAGCTACTACCACCTAGCTTAGAGGGAGCTACTACCACCTAGCTTAGAGGGATCTACTACCACCTAGCTTAGAGGGAGCTACTACTACCTAGCTTATAGGGAAAGGACCTACTACTACCTAGCTTAGAGGGAGATACTACTTCCTAGCTTAGAGGGAGAGGAGCTACAACTACCTAGCTTATAGAGAAAGGAGCTACTACCACCTAGCTTAGAGGGAGCTACTACCACCTAGCTTAGAGGGAGCTACTACCATCTAGCTTATAGGGAGCTACTACCACCTAGCTTAGAGGGAGCTACCACCTAGCTTAGAGGGAGCTACTACCACCTAGCTTAGAGAGCTACTACCACCTAGCTTAGAGGGATCTACTACCACCTGGCTTAGAGGAGCTACTACCACCTAGCTTAGAGGGAGCTACTACCACCTAGCTTAGAGGGAGCTACTACCACCTAGCTTAGAGGAGCTACTACCACCTAGCTTAGAGGAGCTACTACCACCTAGCTTAGAGGGAGCTACTACCACCTAGCTTAGAGGGAGCTACTACCACCTAGCTTAGAGGAGCTACTACCACCTGGCTTAGAGGGAGCTACTACCACCTAGCTTAGAGGGAAAGGACCTACTACTACCTAGCTTAGAGGGAGATACTACTTCCTAGCTTAGAGGGAGAGGAGCTACAACTACCTGGCTTATAGGGAAAGGAGCTACTACCACCTGGCTTAGAGGAGCTACTACCTCCTAGCTTAGAGGGAGCTACTACCATCTAGCTTATAGGGAGCTACTACCATCTAGCTTAGAGGGAGCTACAACCTCCTAGCTTAGAGGAGCTACTACCACCTGGCTTAGAGGGAGCTACTACCACCTGGCTTAGAGGGAGCTACTACCACCTAGCTTAGAGGAGCTACTACCACCTAGCTTAGAGGGAGCTACAACCTCCTGGCTTAGAGGAGCTACAACCTCCTAGCTTAGAGGGAGCTACTACCACCTAGCTTAGAGGGAGCTACTACCACCTGGCTTAGAGGGAGCTACTACCACCTAGCTTAGAGGGAGCTACTACCACCTAGCTTAGAGGGAGATACTACTTCCTAGCTTAGAGGGAGCTACTACCACCTAGCTTAGAGGAGAGGAGCTACTACCACCTACCTGGCTTATAGAGAAAGGAGCTACTACCACCTAGCTTAGAGGGAGCTACTACCACCTAGCTTAGAGGGAGCTACTACCACCTGGCTTAGAGGGAGCTACTACCACCTAGCTTAGAGGAGCTACTACCACCTAGCTTAGAGGGAGCTACTACCACCTAGCTTAGAGGGAGCTACTACCACCTAGCTTAGAGGGAGCTACTACCACCTAGCTTAGAGGGAGCTACTACCACCTGGCTTAGAGGAGCTACTACCACCTAGCTTAGAGGAGCTACTACCACCTAGCTTAGAGGAGCTACTACCACCTAGCTTAGAGGAGCTACTACCACCTAGCTTAGAGGGAGAGGAGCTACAACCACCTAGCTTATAGAGAAAGGAGCTACTACCACCTGGCTTAGAGGGAGCTACTACCACCTAGCTTAGAGGGAGCTACTACCACCTAGCTTATAGGGAGCTACTACCACCTGGCTTAGAGGGAGCTACTACCACCTAGCTTAGAGGAGCTACTACCACCTAGCTTAGAGAGAGCTACTACCACCTAGCTTATAGGGAGCTACTACCACCTAGCTTAGAGGAGCTACTACCACCTAGCTTAGAGGAGCTACTACCACCTAGCTTAGAGGGAGCTACTACCACCTAGCTTAGAGGGAGCTACTACCACCTAGCTTAGAGGAGCTACTACCACCTAGCTTAGAGGGAGCTACTACCACCTAGCTTAGAGGGAGCTACTACCACCTAGCTTAGAGGGAGCTACTACCACCTAGCTTAGAGGGAGCTACTACCACCTAGCTTAGAGGGAGCTACTACCACCTAGCTTAGAGGGAGAGGAGCTACAACTACCTAGCTTATAGGGAAAGGAGCTACTACCACCTAGCTTAGAGGGAGCTACTACCACCTAGCTTAGAGGGAGCTACTACCACCTAGCTTAGAGGTAGCTACTACTACCTAGCTTATAGGGAAAGGACCTACTACTACCTAGCTTAGAGGGAGATACTACTTCTAGCTTAGAGGAGCTACTACCACCTAGCTTAGAGGGAGAGGAGCTACAACTAACTAGCTTATAGAGAAAGGAGCTACTACCACCTAGCTTAGAGGGAGCTACTACCACCTAGCTTAGAGGGAGCTACTACCACCTAGCTTAGAGGGAGCTACTACCATCTAGCTTAGAGGAGCTACTACCACCTAGCTTAGAGGGAGCTACTACCACCTAGCTTAGAGGGAGCTACTACCACCTAGCTTAGAGGAGCTACTACCACCTAGCTTAGAGGGAGCTACTACCACCTAGCTTAGAGGAGCTACTACCACCTAGCTTAGAGGGAGCTACTACCACCTAGCTTAGAGGAGCTACTACCACCTAGCTTAGAGGAGGAGCTACTACCACCTAGCTTAGAGGAGGAGCTACTACCACCTAGCTATAGGAGGAGCTACTACCACCTAGCTTAGAGGAGCTACTACCACCTAGCTTATAGGGAGCTACTACCATCTAGCTTAGAGGGAGCTACTACCACCTAGCTTAGAGGGAGCTACTACCACCTAGCTTAGAGGGAGCTACTACCACCTAGCTTAGAGGAGCTACTACCACCTAGCTTAGAGGGAGCTACTACCACCTAGCTTAGAGGGAGCTACTACCACCTAGCTTAGAGGAGCTACTACCACCCTAGCTTAGAGGAGCTACTACCACCTAGCTTAGGAGAGGAGCTACTACCACCTAGCTTAGAGGAGCTACTACCACCTAGCTTAGAGGAGCTACTACCACCTAGCTTAGAGGAGCTACTACCACCTAGCTTAGAGGGAGCTACTACCACCTAGCTTAGAGGGAAAGGACCTACTACTACCTAGCTTAGAGGGAGCTACTACTTCCTAGCTTAGAGGAGCTACTACCACCTAGCTTAGAGGGAGAGGAGCCTACAACTACCTAGCTTATAGGGAAAGGAGCTACTACCACCTAGTTTAGAGGGAGCTACTACCACCTAGCTTAGAGGAGCTACTACCACCTAGCTTAGAGGGAGCTACTACCACCTAGCTTAGAGGGAGCTACTACCACCTAGCTTAGAGGGAGCTACTACCACCTAGCTTAGAGGAGCTACTACCACCTAGCTTAGAGGAGCTACTACCACCTAGCTTAGAGGGAGCTACTACCACCTAGCTTAGAGGAGCTACTACCACCTAGCTTAGAGGAGCTACTACCACCTAGCTTAGAGGGAGCTACTACCACCTAGCTTAGAGGAGCTACTACCACCTAGCTTAGAGGAGCTACTACCACCTAGCTTAGAGGAGCTACTACCACCTGGCTTAGAGGAGCTACTACCACCTGGCTTAGAGGGAGCTACTACCACCTAGCTTAGGGAGATACTACCACCTAGCTTAGAGGTAGCTACTACAACCTAGCTTATAGGGAAAGGACCTACTACTACCTAGCTTAGAGGGAGATACTACTTACCTAGCTTAGAGGAGCTACTACCACCTAGCTTAGAGGGACAGGAGCTACAACTACCTAGCTTATAGGGAAAGGAGCTACTACCACCTAGCTTAGAGGAGCTACTACCACCTAGCTTAGAGGGAGCTACTACCACCTAGCTTAGAGGTAGCTACTACCACCTAGCTTATAGGGAAAGGACCTACTACTACCTAGCTTAGAGGAGATACTACCACCTAGCTTAGAGGGAGCTACTACCACCTAGCTTAGAGGGAGAGGAGCTACAACTACCTAGCTTATAGGGAAAGGAGCTACTACCACCTAGCTTAGAGGGAGCTACTACCACCTGGCTTGGGGAGCTACTACCACCTAGCTTAGAGGGAGCTACTACCACCTAGCTTAGAGGGAGCTACTACCACCTAGCTTAGAGAGAGCTACTACCACCTAGCTTAGAGGGAGCTACTACCACCTAGCTTAGAGGAGCTACTACCACCTAGCTTAGAGGGAGCTACTACCACCTAGCTTAGAGGGAGCTACTACCACCTGGCTTAGGAGGAGCTACTACCACCTAGCTTAGAGGGAGCTACTACCACCTAGCTTGGGGAGCTACTACCACCTAGCTTAGAGGAGCTACTACCACCTAGCTTAGAGGAGCTACTACCACCTAGCTTAGAGGGAGCTACTACCACCTAGCTTAGAGGGAGCTACTACCACCTAGCTTAGAGGGAGCTACTACCACCTAGCTTAGAGGGAGCTACTACCACCTAGCTTAGAGGGAGCTACTACCACCTAGCTTAGAGGGAGCTACTACCACCTAGCTTAGAGGGAGATACTACCACCTAGCTTAGAGGGAGAGGAGCTACAACTACCTAGCTTATAGGGAAAGGAGCTACTACCACCTAGCTTAGAGGGAGCTACTACCACCTAGCTTAGAGGAGCTACTACCACCTGGCTTAGAGGGAGCTACAACCTCCTGGCTTAGAGGAGCTACTACCACCTAGCTTAGAGGGAGCTACTACCACCTAGCTTAGAGGAGCTACTACCACCTAGCTTAGAGGAGCTACTACCACCTAGCTTAGAGGAGCTACAACCTCCTAGCTTAGAGGGAGCTACTACCACCTGGCTTAGAGGAGCTACTACCACCTGGCTTAGAGGGAGCTACTACCACCTGGCTTAGAGGTAGCTACTACCTACCTAGCTTATAGGAAAGGACCTACTACTACCTAGCTTAGAGGGAGATACTACCACCTAGCTTAGAGGGGCTACTACCACCTAGCTTAGAGGGAGAGGAGCTACAACTACCTAGCTTATAGAGAAAGGAGCTACTACCACCTAGCTTAGAGGGAGCTACTACCACCTAGCTTAGAGGAGCTACTACCACCTAGCTTAGAGGGAGCTACTACCACCTGGCTTAGAGGAGCTACTACCACCTGGCTTAGAGGAGCTACTACCACCTAGCTTAGAGGGAGCTACTACCACCTAGCTTAGAGGGAGCTACTACCACCTGGCTTGGAGGGAGCTACTACCACCTAGCTTGGAGGGAGCTACTACCACCTAGCTTGGAGGGAGCTACTACCACCTAGCTTAGAGGGAGCTACTACCACCTAGCTTAGAGGGAAAGGACCTACTACCTACCCTAGCTTAGAGGGAGATACTACTTCCTAGCTTAGAGGGAGAGGAGCTACAACTACCTAGCTTATAGGGAAAGGAGCTACTACCACCTGGCTTAGAGGGAGCTACTACCACCTAGCTTATAGGGAGCTACTACCACCTAGCTTAGAGGAGCTACTACCACCTAGCTTAGAGGGAGCTACTACCACCTAGCTTAGAGGAGCTACTACCACCTAGCTTAGAGGGAGCTACTACCACCTAGCTTAGAGGGAGCTACTACCACCTAGCTTAGAGGGAGCTACTACCACCTAGCTTAGAGGAGCTACTACCACCTAGCTTAGAGGGAGCTACTACCACCTAGCTTATAGGGAGCTACTACCACCTAGCTTATAGGGAGCTACTACCACCTAGCTTAGAGGGAGCTACTACCACCTAGCTTAGAGGAGCTACTACTACCTAGCTTAGAGGAGCTACTACTACCTAGCTTAGAGGGAGCTACTACCACCTAGCTTAGAGGGAGCTACTACCACCTAGCTTAGAGGAGCTACTACCACCTAGCTTAGAGGGAGCTACAACTACCTAGCTTATAGGAAAGGAGCTACTACCACCTAGCTTAGAGGAGCTACTACCACCTAGCTTAGAGGGAGCTACTACCACCTAGCTTAGAGGAGCTACTACCACCTAGCTTAGAGGAGCTACTACCACCTGGCTTAGAGGGAGCTACTACCACCTAGCTTAGAGGGAGCTACTACCACCTGGCTTAGAGGAGCTACTGCCACCTAGCTTAGAGGGAGCTACTACCACCTAGCTTATAGGGAGCCTCTACCACCTAGCTTAGAGGGAGCTACTACCACCTAGCTTAGAGGGAGCTACTACCACCTAGCTTAGAGGGAGCTACTACCACCTAGCTTAGAGGAGCTACTACCACCTAGCTTAGAGGGAGCTACTACCACCTAGCTTAGAGGAGCTACTACCACCTAGCTTAGAGGAGCTACTACCACCTAGCTTAGAGGGAGCTACTACCACCCAGCTTAGAGGGAGCTACTACCACCTAGCTTAGAGGGAGCTACTACCACCTAGCTTAGAGGAGCTACTACCACCTAGCTTAGAGGAGCTACTACCACCTAGCTTAGAGGGAGCTACTACCACCTAGCTTAGAGGGAGCTACTACCACCTAGCTTAGAGGAGCTACTACCACCTGGCTTAGAGGGAGCTACTACCACCTGGCTTATAGGGAGCTACTACCACCTGGCTTAGAGGAGCTACTACCACCTAGCTTAGAGGGAGCTACTACCACCTAGCTTAGAGGGAGCTACTACCACCTAGCTTAGAGGGAGCCTACTACCACCTAGCTTAGAGGAGCTACTACCACCTAGCTTAGAGGGAGCTACTACCACCTAGCTTAGAGGAGCTACTACCACCTAGCTTAGAGGGAGCTACTACCACCTAGCTTAGAGGGAGCTACTACCACCTAGCTTAGGGAGAGCTACCACCTAGCTTAGAGGAGCTACTACTACCTAGCTTAGAGGAAAGGACCTACTACCACCTAGCTTAGAGGGAGCTACTACCACCTAGCTTAGAGGGAGCTACTACCACCTAGCTTAGAGGGAGCTACTACTACCTAGTTTAGAGGGAAAGGACCTACTACTACCTAGCTTAGAGGGAGATACTACTTCCTAGCTTAGAGGGAGCTACTACCACCTAGCTTAGAGGGAGAGGAGCTACAACTACCTAGCTTATAGTGAAAGGAGCTACTACCACCTAGCTTGGAGGGAGCTACTACCACCTAGCTTAGAGGGAGCTACTACCACCTAGCTTAGAGGGAGCTACTACCACCTAGCTTAGAGGGAGCTACTACCACCTAGCTTAGAGGGAGCTACTACCACCTAGCTTAGAGGAGCTACTACCACCTAGCTTAGAGGGAGCTACTACCACCTAGCTTAGAGGAGCTACTACCACCTAGCTTAGAGGAGCTACTACCACCTAGCTTATAGGGAGCTACTACCACCTAGCTTAGAGGAGCTACTACCACCTAGCTTAGAGGGAGCTACTACCACCTAGCTTAGAGAGAGCTACTACCACCTATCTTAGAGGGAGCTACTACCACCTAGCTTAGAGGGAGCTACTACCAGATAGCTTATAGGGAGCTACTACCACCTAGCTTAGAGGGAGCTACTACCACCTAGCTTAGAGGGAGATACTACTTCCTAGCTTAGAGGAGCTACTACCACCTAGCTTAGAGGGAGAGGAGCCACAACTACCTAGCTTATAGAGAAAGGAGCTACTACCACCTAGCTTAGAGGAGCTACTACCACCTAGCTTAGAGGAGCTACTACCACCTAGCTTAGAGGGAGCTACTACCACCTAGCTTAGAGGGAGCTACACCACCTAGCTTAGAGGAGCTACTACCACCTAGCTTAGAGGAGCTACTACCACCTAGCTTAGAGGGAGCTACTACCACCTAGCTTAGAGGGAGCTACTACCACCTAGCTTAGAGGGAGCTACTACCACCTAGCTTAGAGGAAAGGACCTACTACCACCTAGCTTAGAGGGAGCTACTACCACCTAGCTTAGAGGGAGCTACTACCACCTAGCTTAGAGGGAGAGGAGCTACAACTACCTAGCTTATAGTGAAAGGAGCTACTACCACCTAGCTTAGAGGGAGCTACTACCACCTAGCTTAGAGGGAGCTACTACCACCTAGCTTAGAGGAGCTACTACCACCTAGCTTAGAGGGAGCTACTACCACCTAGCTTAGAGGGAGCTACTACCACCTAGCTTAGAGGAGCTACTACCACCTAGCTTATAGGGAGCTACTACCACCTAGCTTAGAGGAGCTACTACCACCTAGCTTAGAGGGAGCTACTACCACCTAGCTTAGAGGGAGCTACTACCACCTAGCTTAGAGGGAGCTACTACCACCTAGCTTAGAGGGAGCTACTACCACCTAGTTTATAGGGAGCTACTACCACCTAGCTTATAGGGAGCTACTACCACCTAGCTTAGAGGGAGCTACTACTACCTAGTTTAGAGGGAAAGGACCTACTACTACCTAGCTTGGAGGGAGCTACTACCATCTAGCTTATAGGGAGCTACAACCACCTAGCTTAGAGGGAGCTACAACCACCTAGCTTAGAGGGAGCTACTACCACCTAGCTTAGAGGGAGCTACTACCACCTAGCTTAGAGGGAGCTACTACCAGCTAGCTTATAGGGAGCTACTACCAGCTAGCTTATAGGGAGCTACTACCAGATAGCTTATAGGGAGCTACTACCACCTAGCTTAGAGGGAGCTACTACCACCTAGCTTAGAGGGAGATACTACTTCCTAGCTTAGAGGGAGCTACTACCACCTAGCTTAGAGGGAGAGGAGCTACAACCACCTAGCTTATAGTGAAAGGAGCTACTACCACCTAGCTTGGAGGGAGCTACTACCATCTAGCTTATAGGGAGCTACAACCACCTAGCTTAGAGGGAGCTACTACCACCTAGCTTAGAGGGAGCTACTACCACCTAGCTTAGAGGGAGCTACTACCACCTAGCTTAGAGGGAGCTACTACCACCTAGCTTAGAGGGAGCTACTACCACCTAGCTTAGAGGGAGCTACTACCACCTAGCTTAGAGGGAGCTACTACCACCTAGCTTAGAGGGAGCTACTACCACCTAGCATAGAGGTATAGGAGCTACTACCACCTTGTTTATAGGGAGCTACCACCACCTAGCTTATAGGGAGATGAGCTACTACCACCTAGCTTAGAGGGAGCTACTACCACCTAGCTTAGAGGGAGCTACTACCACCTAGCTTAGAGGGAGCTACTACCACCTAGCTTAGAGGGAGCTACTACCACCTAGCTTAGAGGGCGCTACTACCACCTAGCGTAGAGGGAGCTACTACCACCTAGCTTAGAGGGAGCTACTACCACCTAGCTGAGGAGCTACTACCACCTAGCTTAGAGGGAGCTACTACCACCTAGCTTAGAGGGAGCTACTACCACCTAGCTTAGAGGGAGCTACTACCACCTAGCTTAGAGGGAGCTACTACCACCTAGCTTAGAGGGAGCTACTACCACCTAGCTTAGATGGAGCTACTACCACCTAGCTTAGAGGGAGCTACTACCACCTAGCTTATAGGGAAAGGACCTACTACCACCTAGCTTAGAGGGAGCTACTACCACCTAGCTTAGAGGGAGCTACTTCCACCTAGCTTAGAGGGAGCTACTACCACCTAGCTTAGAGGGAGCTACTACCACCTAGCTTAGAGGGAGCTACTACCACCTAGCTTAGAGGAGCTACTACCACCTAGCTTAGAGGGAGCTACTACCACCTAGCTTAGAGGAGCTACTACCACCTGGCTTAGAGGAGCTACTACCACCTAGCTTAGAGGGAGCTACTACCACCTAGCTTAGAGGGAGCTACTACCACCTAGCTTATAGGAAAGGACCTACTACTACCTAGCTTAGAGGGAGATACTGCCACCTAGCTTAGAGGGAGCTACTACCACCTGGCTTGGGAGAGGAGCTACAACCACCTAGCTTATAGGGAAAGGAGCTACTACCACCTGGCTTAGAGGGAGCTACTACCATCTAGCTTAGAGGGAGCTACTACCACCTAGCTTAGAGGGAGCTACTACCACCTGGCTTAGAGGAGCTACTACCACCTAGCTTAGAGGGAGCTACTACCACCTAGCTTAGAGGGAGCTACTACCACCTAGCTTAGAGGGAGCTACTACCACCTAGCTTAGAGGGAGCTACTACCACCTAGCTTAGAGGGAGCTACTACCACCTAGCTTAGAGGGAGCTACTACCACCTAGCTTAGAGGGCTTCTACCACCTAGCTTAGAGGGAGCTACTACCACCTAGCTTAGAGGAGCTACTACCACCTAGATTTTAGAGGGAGCTACTACCACCTAGCTTAGAGGGAGCTACTACCACCTAGCTTAGAGGAGCTACTACCACCTAGCTTAGAGGAGCTACTACCACCTAGCTTAGAGGGAGCTACTACCACCTAGCTTAGAGGGAGCTACTACCACCTGGCTTAGAGGGAGCTACTACCACCTAGCTTAGAGGGAGCTACTACCACCTAGCTTAGAGGGAGCTACTACCACCTAGCTTAGAGGGAGCTACTACCACCTAGCTTAGAGGGAGCTACTACCACCTAGCTTAGAGGGAGCTACTACCACCTAGCATAGAGGTATAGGAGCTACTACCACCTAGCTTATAGGGAGCTACTACCACCTAGCTTATAGGGAGATGAGCTACTACCACCTAGCTTAGAGGGAGCTACTACCACCTGGCTTAGAGGGAGCTACTACCACCTGGCTTAGAGGGAGCTACTACCACCTAGCTTAGAGGGAGCTACTACCACCTAGCTTAGAGGGAGCTACTACCACCTAGCTTAGAGGGAGCTACTACCACCTAGCTTAGAGGGAGCTACTACCACCTAGCTTAGAGGGAGCTACTACCACCTAGCTTAGAGGGAGCTACTACCACCTAGCTTAGAGGGAGCTACTACCACCTAGCTTATAGGAGCTACTACCACCTAGCTTATAGGGAGCTACTACCACCTAGCTTAGAGGGAGCTACTACCACCTAGCTTAGAGGGAGCTACTACCACCTAGCTTATAGGGAAAGGACCTACTACTACCTAGCTTAGAGGGAGATACTACCACCTAGCTTAGAGGGAGCTACTACCACCTAGCTTAGAGGGAGAGGAGCTACAACTACCTAGCTTATAGGGAAAGGAGCTACTACCACCTAGCTTAGAGGGAGCTACTACCATCTAGCTTAGAGGGAGCTACTACCACCTAGCTTAGAGGGAGCTACTACCACCTAGCTTAGAGGGAGCTACTACCACCTAGCTTAGAGGGAGCTACTACCACCTAGCTTAGAGGGAGCTACTACCACCTAGCTTAGAGGGAGCTACTACCACCTAGCATAGAGGAGCTACTACCACCTAGCTTAGAGGGAGCTACTACCACCTAGCTTATAGGGAGCTACTACCACCTAGCTTAGAGGGAGCTACTACCACCTAGCTTAGAGGAGCTACTACCACCTAGCTTAGAGGGAGCTACTACCACCTAGCTTAGAGGGAGCTACTACCACCTAGCTTAGAGGGAGCTACTACCACCTAGCTTAGAGGGAGCTACTACCACCTAGCTTAGAGGGAGCTACTACCACCTATATTATATTGAGATACTACCACCTAGCTTAGAGGGAGCTACTACTACCTAGTTTAGAGGTAAAGGACCTACTACTACCTAGCTTAGAGGGAGATACTACTTCCTAGCTTAGAGGGAGCTACTACCACCTAGCTTAGAGGGAGAGGAGCTACTACCACCTAGCTTATAGTGAAAGGAGCTACTACCACCTAGCTTGGAGGGAGCTACTACCATCTAGCTTATAGGGAGCTACTACCACCTAGCTTAGAGGGAGCTACTACTACCTAGTTTAGAAGGAAAGGACCTACTACTACCTAGCTTAGAGGGAGATACTACTTCCTATCTTAGAGGGAGCTACTACCACCTAGCTTAGAGTGAAAGGAGCTACTACCACCTAGCTTGGAGGGAGCTACTACCATCTAGCTTATAGGGAGCTACAACCACCTAGCTTAGAGGGAGCTACAACCACCTAGCTTAGAGGGAGCTACTACCACCTAGCTTATAGGGAGCTACTACCACCTAGCTTGGAGGGAGCTACTACCATCTAGCTTATAGGGAGCTACAACCACCTAGCTTATAGGGAGCTACTACCACCTAGTTTAGAGGGAGCTACTACCATCTAGCTTATAGGGAGCTACTACCACCTAGCTTAGAGGGAGAGGAGCTACAACTACCTAGCTTATAGTGAAAGGAGCTACTACCACCTAGCTTGGAGGGAGCTACTACCATCTAGCTTATAGGGAGCTACAACCACCTAGCTTAGAGGGAGCTACAACCATCTAGCTTAGAGGGAGCTACTACCACCTAGCTTAGAGGGAGCTACTACCACCTAGCTTAGAGGGAGCTACTACCACCTATCTTAGAGGGAGCTACTACCACCTAGCTTAGAGGGAGCTACTACCACCTAGCATAGAGGTATAGGAGCTACTACCACCTTGTTTATAGGGAGCTACCACCACCTAGCTTATAGGGAGATGAGCTACTACCACCTAGCTTAGAGGGAGCTACTACCACCTAGCTTAGAGGGAGCTACTACCACCTAGCTTAGAGGGAGCTACTACCACCTAGCTTAGAGGGAGCTACTACCACCTAGCTTAGAGGAGCTACTACCACCTAGCTTATAGGGAGCTACTACCACCTAGCTTATAGGGAGCTACTACCACCTAGCTTAGAGGAGCTACTACCACCTAGCTTAGAGGGAGCTACTACCACCTAGCTTAGAGGGAGCTACTACCACCTAGCTTAGAGGGAGCTACTACCACCTAGCTTAGAGGGAGCTACTACCACCTAGCTTAGAGGGAGCTACTACCACCTAGCTTATAGGGAGCTACTACCACCTAGCTTAGAGGGAGCTACTACCACCTAGCTTAGAGGGAGCTACTACCACCTAGCTTATAGGGAAAGGACCTACTACTACCTAGCTTAGAGGGAGATACTACTTCCTAGCTTAGAGGGAGCTACTACCACCTAGCTTAGAGGGAGAGGAGCTACTACCACCTAGCTTATAGGGAAAGGAGCTACTACCACCTAGCTTAGAGGGAGCTACTACTACCTAGTTTAGAGGGAAAGGACCTACTACTACCTAGCTTAGAGGGAGATACTACTTTCCTAGCTTAGAGGAGCTACTACCACCTAGCTTAGAGGGAGAGGAGCTACAACTACCTAGCTTATAGTGAAAGGAGCTACTACCACCTAGCTTGGAGGGAGCTACTACCATCTAGCTTATAGGGAGCTACAACCACCTAGCTTAGAGGGAGCTACAACCACCTAGCTTAGAGGGAGCTACTACCACCTGGCTTAGAGGGAGCTACTACCACCTAGCTTAGAGGAGCTACTACCACCTGGCTTAGAGGGAGCTACTACCACCTAGCTTAGAGGGAGCTACTACCACCTAGCTTAGAGGGAGCTACTACCACCTAGCTTAGAGGGAGCTACTACCACCTAGCTTAGAGGGAGCTACCACCACTAGCTTAGAGGGAGCTACTACCACCTAGCTTAGAGGGAGCTACTACCACCTAGCTTAGAGGAGCTACTACCACCTAGCTTAGAGGAGCTACTACCACCTAGCTTAGAGGGAGCTACTACCACCTAGCTTAGAGGGAGCTACTACCACCTAGCTTAGAGGGAGCTACTACCACCTAGCTTAGAGGGAGCTACTACCACCTGGCTTAGAGGAGCTACTACCACCTAGCTTAGAGGAGCTACTACCACCTAGCTTAGAGGGAGCTACTACCACCTAGCTTAGAGGGAGCTACTACCACCTAGCTTAGAGGGAGCTACTACCACCTAGCTTAGAGGAGCTACTACCACCTAGCTTAGAGGGGAGCTACTACCACCTAGCTTAGAGGAGCTACTACCACCTAGCTTATAGAGATGAGCTACTACCACCTAGCTTAGAGGGAGCTACTACCACCTAGCTTAGAGGGAGCTACTACCACCTAGCTTAGAGGGAGCTACTACCACCTAGCTTAGAGGGAGCTACTACCACCTAGCTTAGAGGGAGCTACTACCACCTAGCTTAGAGGGAGCTACTACCACCTAGCTTAGAGGGAGCTACTACCACCTAGCTTAGAGGGAGCTACTACCACCTAGCTTAGAGGGAGCTACTACCACCTAGCTTAGAGGGAGCTACTACCACCTAGCTTAGAGGGAGCTACTACCACCTAGCTTATAGGAGCTACTACCACCTAGCTTAGAGGGAGCTACTACCACCTAGCTTAGAGGAGCTACTACTACCTAGCTTAGAGGAGCTACTACCACCTAGCTTATAGGGAAAGGACCTACTACTACCTAGCTTAGAGGGAGATACTACTTCCTAGCTTAGAGGGAGCTACTACCACCTAGCTTAGAGGGAGAGGAGCTACAACTACCTAGCTTATAGGGAAAGGAGCTACTACCACCTAGCTTAGAGGGAGCTACTACCACCTAGCTTAGAGGGAGCTACTACCACCTAGCTTAGAGGGAGCTACTACCACCTAGCTTAGAGGGAGCTACTACCACCTAGCTTAGAGGGAGCTACTACCACCTAGCTTAGAGGGAGCTACTACCACCTAGCTTAGAGGGAGCTACTACCACCTAGCTTAGAGGGAGCTACTACCACCTAGCTTAGAGGGAGCTACTACCACCTAGCTTAGAGGAGCTTCTACCACCTAGCTTAGAGGAGCTACTACCACCTGGCTTAGAGGAGCTACTACCACCTAGCTTATAGGGAGCTACTACCACCTGGCTTAGAGGAGCTACTACCACCTAGCTTAGAGGGAGCTACTACCACCTAGCTTAGAGGGAGCTACTACCACCTAGCTTAGGGAGCTACTACCACCTAGCTTAGAGGAGCTACTACCACCTAGCTTAGAGGGAGCTACTACCACCTAGCTTAGAGGAGCTACTACCACCTAGCTTAGAGGGAGCTACTACCACCTAGCTTAGAGGAGCTACTACCACCTAGCTTAGAGGGAGCTACTACCACCTAGCTTAGAGGGAGCTACTACCACCTAGCTTAGAGGGAGCTACTACCACCTAGCTTAGAGGGAGCTACTACCACCTAGCTTAGAGGGAGCTACTACCACCTAGCTTAGAGGGAGCTACTACTACTACCTAGTTTAGAAGGAAAGGACCTACTACCTACCTAGCTTAGAGGGAGATACTACTTCCTATCTTAGAGGGAGCTACTACCACCTAGCTTAGAGTGAAAGGAGCTACTACCACCTAGCTTGGAGGAGCTACTACCATCTAGCTTATAGGAGCTACAACCACCTAGCTTAGAGGGAGCTACTACCACCTAGCTTAGAGGGAGCTACTACCACCTAGCTTAGAGGGAGCTACTACCACCTAGCTTAGAGGGAGCTACTACCACCTAGCTTAGAGGAGCTACAACCACCTAGCTTATAGGGAGCTACTACCACCTAGCTTAGAGGGAGCTACTACCACCTAGCTTAGAGGGAGCTACTACCACCTAGCTTAGAGGAGAGGAGCTACTACCACCTAGCTTAGAGGAGCTACTACCACCTAGCTTAGAGGAGCTACTACCACCTAGCTTAGAGGGAGCTACAACCACCTAGCTTAGAGGGAGCTACAACCATCTAGCTTAGAGGAGCTACTACCACCTAGCTTAGAGGAGCTACTACCACCTAGCTTAGAGGAGCTACTACCACCTATCTTAGAGGAGCTACTACCACCTAGCTTAGAGGGAGCTACTACCACCTAGCATAGAGGTATAGGAGCTGCTACCACCTAGCTTATAGGGAGATGAGCTACTACCACCTAGCTTATAGGGAGATGAGCTACTACCACCTAGCTTAGAGGGAGATGAGCTACTACCACCTAGCTTAGAGGGAGCTACTACCACCTAGCTTAGAGGGAGCTACTACCACCTAGCTTAGAGGAGCTACTACCACCTAGCTTAGAGGAGCTACTACCACCTAGCTTATAGGAGCTACTACCACCTAGCTTAGAGGGAGCTACTACCACCTAGCTTAGAGGGAGCTACTACCACCTAGCTTAGAGGAGCTACTACCACCTAGCTTAGAGGGAGCTACTACCACCTAGCTTATAGGGAGCTACTACCACCTAGCTTATAGGGAGCTACTACCACCTAGCTTAGAGGGAGCTACTACCACCTAGCTTAGAGGGAGCTACTACCACCTAGCTTATAGGGAGCTACTACCACCTAGCTTAGAGGGAGATACTACCACCTAGCTTAGAGGGAGCTACTACCACCTAGCTTAGAGGAGGAGCTACAACTACCTAGCTTATAGGGAAAGGAGCTACTACCACCTAGCTTAGAGGGAGCTACTACTACCTAGTTTAGAGGGAAAGGACCTACTACTACCTAGCTTAGAGGGAGATACTACTTCCTAGCTTAGAGGGAGCTACTACCACCTAGCTTAGAGGGAGAGGAGCTACTACCACCTAGCTTATAGTGAAAGGAGCTACTACCACCTAGCTTGGAGGGAGCTACTACCATCTAGCTTATAGGGAGCTACAACCACCTAGCTTAGAGGGAGCTACAACCACCTAGCTTAGAGGGAGCTACTACCACCTAGCTTAGAGGGAGCTACTACCACCTAGCTTAGAGGGAGCTACTACCACCTAGCTTAGAGGGAGCTACTACCACCTAGCTTAGAGGGAGCTACTACCACCTAGCTTAGAGGGAGCTACTACCACCTAGCTTAGAGTGAGCTACTACCACCTAGCATAGAGGTATAGGAGCTACTACCACCTAGTTTATAGGGAGCTACTACCACCTAGCTTATAGGGAGATGAGCTACTACCACCTAGCTTAGAGGGAGCTACTACCACCTAGCTTAGAGGGAGCTACTACCACCTAGCTTAGAGGGAGCTACTACCACCTAGCTTAGAGGGAGCTACTACCACCTAGCTTAGAGGGAGCTACTACCACCTAGCTTATAAGGAGCCTACTACCACCTAGCTTAGAGGGAGCTACTACCACCTAGCTTAGAGGGAGCTACTACCACCTAGCTTAGAGGAGCTACTACCACCTAGCTTAGAGGGAGCTACTACCACCTAGCTTAGAGGGAGCTACTACCACCAGCTTAGAGGGAGCTACTACCACCTAGCTTAGATGGAGATACTACCACCTAGCTTAGAGGGAGCTACTACTACCTAGCTTATAGGGAAAGGACCTACTACCACCTAGCTCAGAGGGAGCTACTACCACCTAGCTTAGAGGAGCTACTACCACCTAGCTTAGAGGGAGCTACTACCACCTGGCTTAGAGGGAGCTACTACCACCTAGCTTAGAGGGAGCTACTACCACCTAGCTTAGAGGAGCTACTACCACCTAGCTTAGAGGGAGCTACTACCACCTAGCTTAGAGGGAGCTACTACCACCTAGCTTAGAGGAGCTACTACCACCTAGCTTAGAGGGAGCTACTACCACCTAGCTTAGAGGGAGCTACTACCACCTAGCTTATAGGGAAAGGACCTACTACTACCTAGCTTAGAGGGAGATACTACTCTCTAGCTTAGAGGGAGCTACTACCACCTAGCTTAGAGGGAGGAGCTACAACCACCTAGCTTATAGGGAAAGGAGCTACTACCACCTAGCTTAGAGGGAGCTACTACCACCTAGCTTAGAGGGAAAGGAGCTACTACCACCTAGCTTAGAGGGAGCTACTACCACCTAGCTTAGAGGGAGCTACTACCACCTAGCTTAGAGGAGCTACTACCACCTAGCTTAGAGGAGCTACTACCACCTAGCTTAGAGGGAGCTACTACCACCTAGCTTAGAGGGAGCTACTACCACCTAGCTTAGAGGAGCTACTACCACCTAGCTTAGAGGGAGCTACTACCACCTAGCTTAGAGGGAGCTTCTACCACCTAGCTTAGAGGGAGCTACTACCACCTAGCTTAGAGGGAGCTACTACCACCTAGATTTTAGGGAGCTACTACCACCTAGCTTAGAGGGAGCTACTACCACCTAGCTTAGAGGGAGCTACTACCACCTAGCTTAGAGGGAGCTACTACCACCTAGCTTAGAGGGAGCTACTACCACCTAGCTTAGAGGAGCTACTACCACCTAGCTTAGAGGGAGCTACTACCACCTAGCTTAGAGGAGCTACTACCACCTAGCTTAGAGGGAGCTACTACCACCTGGCTTAGAGGGAGCTACTACCACCTAGCTTAGAGGAGCTACTACCACCTAGCTTAGAGGGAGCTACTACCACCTAGCATAGAGGGGAAAGGAGCTACTACCACCTAGCTTTATAGGGAGCTACTACCACCTAGCTTATAGGAGATGAGCTACTACCACCTAGCTTAGAGAGGAGCTACTACCACCTGGCTTAGAGGGAGCTACTACCACCTAGCTTAGAGGGAGCTACTACCACCTAGCTTAGAGGGAGCTACTACCACCTAGCTTAGAGGGAGCTACTACCACCTAGCTTAGAGGAGCTACTACCACCTAGCTTAGAGGGAGCTACTACCACCTAGCTTAGAGGGAGCTACTACCACCTAGCTTAGAGGGAGCTACTACCACCTAGCTTAGAGGAGCTACTACCACCTAGCTTAGAGGGAGCTACTACCACCTAGCTTATAGGGAGCTACTACCACCTAGCTTAGAGGAGCTACTACCACCTGGCTTAGAGGGAGCTACTACCACCTAGCTTAGAGGGAGCTACTACCACCTATATTATATTGAGATACTACCACCTAGCTTAGAGGGAGCTACTACTACCTAGTTTAGAGGTAAAGGACCTACTACTACCTAGCTTAGAGGGAGATACTACTTCCTAGCTTAGAGGGAGCTACTACCACCTAGCTTAGAGGGAGAGGAGCTACTACCACCTAGCTTATAGTGAAAGGAGCTACTACCACCTAGCTTGGAGGGAGCTACTACCATCTAGCTTATAGGGAGCAACTACCACCTAGCTTATAGGGAGCTACTACCACCTAGCTTAGAGGGAGCTACTACCACCTAGCTTAGAGGGAGCTACTACCACCTAGCTTATAGGGAGCTACTACCACCTAGCTTAGAGGGAGCTACTACCACCTGGCTTAGAGGGAGCTACTACCACCTAGCTTAGAGGAGCTACTACCACCTGGCTTAGAGGGAGCTACTACCACCTAGCTTAGAGGGAGCTACTACCACCTAGCTTAGAGGGAGCTACTACCACCTAGCTTAGAGGGAGCTACTACCACCTAGCTTAGAGGGAGCTACTACCACCTAGCTTAGAGGGAGCTACTACCACCCTAGCTTAGAGGGAAAGGACCACTACTACCTAGCTTAGAGGGAGATACTACTCCCAGCTTAGAGGGAGCTACTACCACCTAGCTTAGAGGGAGAGGAGCTACAACCACCTAGCTTATAGTGAAAGGAGCTACTACCACCTAGCTTGGAGGGAGCTACTACTACCTAGCTTAGAGGGAGCTACTACCACCTAGCTTATAGGGAAAGGACCTACTACTACCTAGCTTAGAGGAGAGCTACCACCTAGCTTAGAGGGAGCTACTACCACCTAGCTTAGAGGGAGAGGAGCTACAACTACCCAGCTTATAGGGAAAGGAGCTACTACCACCTAGCTTAGAGGAGCTACTACCATCTGGCTTATAGAGGGAGCTACTACCACCTAGCTTAGAGGAGCTACTACCACCTGGCTTAGAGGAGCTACTACCACCTAGCTTAGAGGGAGCTACTACCACCTAGCTTAGAGGGAGCTACTACCACCTAGCTTAGAGGGAGCTACTACCACCTAGCTTAGAGGGAGCTACTACCACCTAGCTTAGAGGGAGCTACTACCACCTAGCTTAGAGGGAGCTACTACCACCTAGCTTAGAGGGAGCTACTACCACCTAGCTTAGAGGAGCTTCACCACCTAGCTTAGAGGAGCTACTACCACCTAGCTTAGAGGGAGCTACTACCACCTAGCTTAGAGGGAGCTACTACCACCTAGCTTAGAGGGAGCTACTACCACCTATATTATATTGAGATACTACCACCTAGCTTAGAGGGAGCTACTACTACCTAGCTTAGAGGGTAAAGGACCTACTACTACCTAGCTTAGAGGGAGATACTACTCTAGCTTAGAGGAGCCTACTACCACCTAGCTTAGAGGAGAGAGCTACTACCACCTAGCTTAGTGAAAGGAGCTACTACCACCTAGCTTGGAGGAGCTACTACCACCTAGCTTATAGGGAGCTACTACCACCTAGCTTATAGGGAGATACTACCACCTAGCTGAGAGGGAAAGGAGCTACTACCACCTAGCTTAGAGGGAGCTACTACCATCTAGCTTATAGGGAGCTACTACCACCTAGCTTAGAGGGAGCTACTACCACCTAGCTTATAGGAGCTACTACCACCTAGCTTAGAGGGAGCTACTACCACCTAGCTTAGAGGAGCTACTACCACCTAGCTTAGAGGGAGCTACTACCACCTAGCTTAGAGGGAGCTACTACCACCTAGCTTAGAGGGAGCTACTACCACCCTAGCTTAGAGGGAGCTACTACCACCTAGCTTAGAGGGAGCTACTACTACCTAGCTTAGAGGAAAGGACCTACTACCACCTAGCTTAGAGGAGATACTACTACCACCTAGCTTAGAGGAGCTACTACCACCTGGCTTAGAGGGAGCTACTACCACCCTAGCTTAGAGGGAGCTACTACCACCTAGCTTGGAGGGAGCTACTACCACCTAGCTTAGAGGGAGCTACAACCACCTAGCTTAGAGGGAGCTACTACCACCTAGCTTAGAGGAGCTACTACCACCTAGCTTAGAGGAGCTACTACCACCTAGCTTAGAGGGAGCTACTACCACCTAGCTTAGAGGGAGCTACTACCACCTAGCTTAGAGGGAGCTACTACCACCCAGCTTAGAGGGAGCTACTACCACCTAGCTTAGAGGAGCTACTACCACCTAGCTTAGAGGGAGCTACTGCCACCTGGCTTAGAGGGAGCTACTACCACCTAGCTTAGAGGAGCTACTACCACCTAGCTTAGAGGGAGCTACTACCACCTAGCTTAGAGGAGCTACTACCACCTAGCTTATAGGGAAAGGACCTACTACCACCTAGCTTAGAGGGAGATACTACCACCTAGCTTAGAGGGAGCTACTACCACCTAGCTTAGAGGGAGAGGAGCTACTACCACCTAGCTTATAGGGAGCTACTACCACCTAGCTTAGAGGGAGCTACTACCACCTAGCTTAGAGGAGCTACTACCACCTAGCTTAGAGGTATAGGAGCTACTACCACCTAGCTTAGAGGGAGCTACTACCACCTAGCTTAGAGGGAGCTACTACCACCTAGCTTAGAGGGAGCTACTACCACCTAGCTTAGAGGGAGCTACTACCACCTAGCTTAGAGGGAGCTACTACCACCTAGCTTAGAGGAGCTACTACCACCTAGCTTAGAGGGAGCTACTACCACCTAGCTTAGAGGAGCTACTACCACCTAGCTTAGAGGGAGAGGAGCTACTACCACCTAGCTTATAGGAGATGAGCTACTACCACCTAGCTTAGAGGGAGCTACTACCACCTAGCTTAGAGGGAGCTACTACCACCTAGCTTAGAGGGAGCTACTACCACCTAGCTTAGAGGGAGCTACTACCACCTAGCTTAGAGGGAGCTACTACCACCTAGCTTAGAGGGAGCTACTACCACCTAGCTTAGAGGGAGCTACTACCACCTAGCTTAGAGGAGCTACTACCACCTAGCTTAGAGGGAGCTACTACCACCTAGCTTAGAGGGAGCTACTACCACCTAGCTTATAGGGAGCTACTACCACCTAGCTTAGAGGGAGCTACTACTACCTAGCTTAGAGGGAGCTACTACCACCTAGCTTAGAGGGAGCTACTACTACCTAGTTTAGAGGGAAAGGACCTACTACTACCTAGCTTAGAGGGAGATACTACTTCCTAGCTTAGAGGGAGCCACTGCCACCTAGCTTAGAGGAGCTACAACTACCTAGCTTATAGAGGAAAGGAGCTACTACCACCTGGCTTGGAGGGAGCTACTACCACCTAGCTTATAGGAGCTACAACCACCTAGCTTATAGGGAGCTACAACCACCTGGCTTAGAGGAGCTACTACCACCTAGCTTAGAGGGAGCTACTACCACCTAGCTTAGAGGGAGCTACTACCACCTAGCTTAGAGGGAGCTACTACCACCTAGCTTAGAGGGAGCTACTACCACCTAGCATAGAGGTATAGGAGCTACTACCACCTTGTTTATAGGAGCTACCACCACCTAGCTTATAGGGAGATGAGCTACTACCACCTAGCTTAGAGGAGCTACTACCACCTAGCTTAGAGGGAGAGGAGCTACTACCACCTAGCTTAGAGGGAGCTACTACCACCTAGCTTATAGGGAGCTACTACCACCTAGCTTAGAGGGAGCTACTACCACCTAGCTTAGAGGGAGCTACTACCACCTAGCTTATAGGGAAAGGAGCTACTACCACCTAGCTTAGAGGGAGCTACTACCACCTAGCTTAGAGGGAGCTACTACCACCTAGCTTAGAGGGAGCTACTACCACCTAGCTTATAGGAAAGGAGCTACTACCACCTAGCTTAGAGGAGCTACTACCATCTAGCTTATGAGGAGCTACTACCACCTAGCTTAGAGGAGCTACTACCACCTGGCTTAGAGGAGCTACTACCACCTAGCTTAGAGGGAGCTACTACCACCTAGCTTAGAGGAGCTACTGCCACCTAGCTTAGAGGAGCTACTACCACCTAGCTTAGAGGGAGCTACCACCACCTAGCTTAGAGGGAGCTTCTACCACCTAGCTTAGAGGAGCTACTACCACCTAGCTTAGAGGAGCTACTACCACCTAGCTTAGAGGAGCTACTACCACCTAGCTTAGAGGAGCTACTACCACCTAGCTATAGGAGCTACTACCACCTAGCTTTTAGAGGAGCTACTACCACCTAGCTTATAGGGAGCTACTACCACCTAGCTTAGAGGAGCTACTGCCATCTAGCTTATAGGGAGCTACAACCACCTAGCTTATAGGGAGCTACAACTACCTAGCTTATAGTGAAAGGAGCTACTACCACCTAGCTTAGAGGGAGCTACTACCACCTAGCTTATAGGGAGCTACTACCACCTAGCTTAGAGGGAGCTACTACCACCTAGCTTAGAGGGAGCTACTACCACCTAGCTTAGAGGGAGCTACTACCACCTAGCTTAGAGGGAGCTACTACCACCTAGCTTAGAGGGAGCTACTACCACCTAGCTTAGAGGGAGCTACTACCACCTAGCATAGAGGTATAGGAGCTACTACCACCTAGTTTATAGGGAGCTACTACCACCTAGCTTATAGGGAGATGAGCTACTACCACCTAGCTTAGAGGGAGCTACTACCACCTAGCTTAGAGGGAGCTACTACCACCTAGCTTAGAGGGAGCTACTACCACCTAGCTTATAGGGAGCTACTACCACCTAGCTTAGAGGGAGCTACTACCACCTAGCTTAGAGGGAGCTACTACCACCTAGCTTATAGGAAAGGACCTACTACTACCTAGCTTGGGGAGATACTACTTCTAGCTTAGAGGAGCTACTACCACCTAGCTTAGAGGGAGAGGAGCTACAACTACCTAGCTTATAGGGAAAGGAGCTACTACCACCTAGCTTAGAGGGAGCTACTACCATCTAGCTTAGAGGGAGCTACTACCACCTAGCTTAGAGGGAGCTACTACCACCTAGCTTAGAGGGAGCTACTACCACCTAGCTTAGAGGAGCTACTACCACCTAGCTTAGAGGAGCTACTACCACCTAGCTTAGAGGGAGCTACTACCACCTAGCTTAGAGGGAGCTTCTACCACCTAGCTTAGAGGGAGCTTCTACCACCTAGCTTAGAGGGAGCTTCTACCACCTAGCTTAGAGGGAGCTTCTACCACCTAGCTTAGAGGGAGCTTCTACCACCTAGCTTAGAGGGAGCTTCTACCACCTAGCTTATAGGGAGCTACTACCACCTAGATTTTAGGGAGCTACTACCACCTAGCTTATAGGGAGCTACTACCACCTAGCTTAGAGGGAGCTACTACCATCTAGCTTATAGGGAGCTACAACCACCTAGCTTATAGGGAGCTACAACTACCTAGCTTATAGTGAAAGGAGCTACTACCACCTAGCTTGGAGGGAGCTACTACCATCTAGCTTATAGGGAGCTACAACCACCTAGCTTATAGGGAGCTACAACCACCTAGCTTAGAGGGAGCTACTACCACCTAGCTTAGAGGGAGCTACTACCACCTAGCTTAGAGGGAGCTACTACCACCTAGCTTAGAGGGAGCTACTACCACCTAGCTTAGAGGGAGCTACTACCACCTAGCATAGAGGTATAGGAGCTACTACCACCTTGTTTATAGGGAGCTACCACCACCTAGCTTATAGGGAGATGAGCTACTA
>CM059788.1:44766406-44824209 GCA_030435695.1 Brachymystax lenok tsinlingensis
TACAAAGCTCTCCCTCGCCCTCCATTTGGCAAATCTGACCATAATTCCATCCTCCTGATTCCTGCTTACAAGCAAAAACTAAAGCAGGAAGTACCAGTGACTAGATCAATAAAAACCTGGTCAGATGAAGCATGTCAGACTTCATAGAGCTACTGTTAGCCATGGCTGGTCAGACATCATAGAGCTACTGTTAGCCATGGCTGGTCAGACATCATAGAGCTACAGTTAGCCGTGGCTGGTCAGACATCATAGAGCTACTGTTAGCCGTGGCTGGTCAGACATCATAGAGCTACTGTTAGCCGTGGCTGGTCAGACATCATAGAGCTACTGTTAGCCATGGCTGGTCAGACTTCATAGAGCTACTGTTAGCCATGGCTGGTCAGACATCATAGAGCTACTGTTAGCCGTGGCTGGTCAGACATCATAGAGCTACTGTTAGCCGTGGCTGGTCAGACATCATAGAGCTACTGTTAGCCGTGGCTGGTCAGACATCATAGAGCTACTGTTAGCCGTGGCTGGTCAGACATCATAGAGCTACTGTTAGCCGTGGCTGGTCAGACATCATAGAGCTACTGTTAGCCATGGCTGGTCAGACATCATAGAGCTACTGTTAGCCGTGGCTGGTCAGACATCATAGAGCTACAGTTAGCCGTGGCTGGTCAGACATCATAGAGCTACTGTTAGCCGTGGCTGGTCTATAGAGGAGAGACACACACTGCTACTTCATAGAACTGTTATTAACAACTGACCCAGGGCTGGTCAACGGACAAGGTGGCTCTTTGTCTCTAGCAACATGAGGTTGACTTCAGTAATCTGACCTGGTAATAAGACCTCAGCCTACCCTTGTTAGACCCCTCTCTTCTCTCTGTCACAGTTTGTATTTTATTTTGAGTGTGTTTCCTTAGGTTACCTCTGGAGGGCACCCTTACCTTGTTTCTAGTTTCTAGGTTACCCTGATTTTGTTTCTTATTGGTTTCACCTGTGTTTGATTTCCCTCTCTGTTCACCTGGTTGCCTGGCTATTTAGGTTCCTCTGTTGGCCTGGATCCTTGCTTAGGTCTCGTGTTTTGTTTTAGTGTGCTCTTGCCTTGTTTCTATCAAGAGTTGAAGTAAAGATCTGGATTTACCCTTACCAATGCTTGCTGTGTTTCATTGCGACTAAAGCCATGACATATTCTCTCAGACTACCCCTGTTAGACCTGTCTCTTCTCTCAGACTACCCCTGTTAGACCTGTCTCTTCTCTCAGACTACCCCTGTTAGACCTGTCTCTTCTCTCAGACTACCCCTGTTAGACCTGTCTCTTCTCTCAGACTACCCCTGTTAGACCTGTCTCTTCTCTCAGACTACCCCCTGTTAGACCTGTCTCTTCTCTCAGACTACCCCCTGTTAGACCTGTCTCTTCTCTCAGACTACCCTGTTAGACCTGTCTCTTCTCTCAGACTACCCCTGTTAGACCTGTCTCTTCTCTCAGACTACCCCCTGTTAGACCTGTCTCTTCTCTCAGACTACCCCTGTTAGACCTGTCTCTTCTCTCAGACTACCCCTGTTAGACCTGTCTCTTCTCTCAGACTACCCCTGTTAGACCTGTCTCTTCTCTCAGACTACCCTGTTAGACCTGTCTCTTCCCTCAGACTACCCCCTGTTAGACCTGTCTCTTCTCTCAGACTACCCCTGTTAGACCTGTCTCTTCTCTCTCAGACTACCCCCTGTTAGACCTGTCTCTTCCCTCAGACTACCCTGTTAGACCTGTCTCTTCTCTCAGACCACCCCTGTTAGACCTGTCTCTTCCCTCAGACTACCCCTGTTAGACCTGTCTCTTCTCTCAGACTACCCCTGTTAGACCTGTCTCTTCTCTCAGACTACCCCCTGTTAGACCTGTCTCTTCTCTCAGACTACCCCTGTTAGACCTGTCTCTTCTCTCAGACTACCCCCTGTTAGACCTGTCTCTTCTCTCAGACTACCCCTGTTAGACCTGTCTCTTCTCTCAGACTACCCCCTGTTAGACCTGTCTCTTCTCTCAGACTACCCCCTGTTAGACCTGTCTCTTCTCTCAGACTACCCCCTGTTAGACCTGTCTCTTCTCTCAGACTACCCCCTGTTAGACCTGTCTCTTCTCTCAGACTACCCCTGTTAGACCTGTCTCTTCTCTGACTACCCCTGTTAGACCTGTCTCTTCTCTCAGACTACCCCTGTTAGACCTGTCTCTTCTCTCAGACTACCCCTGTTAGACCTGTCTCTTCTCTCCAGACTACCCCCTGTTAGACCTGTCTCTTCTCTCAGACTACCCCTGTTAGACCTGTCTCTTCTCTCAGACTACCCCCTGTTAGACCTGTCTCTTCTCTCAGACTACCCTGTTAGACCTGTCTCTTCTCTCAGACTACCCTGTTAGACCTGTCTCTTCTCTCAGACTACCCCTGTTAGACCTGTCTCTTCTCTCAGACTACCCCTGTTAGACCTGTCTCTTCTCTCAGACTACCCCCTGTTAGACCTGTCTCTTCTCTCAGACTACCCCTGTTAGACCTGTCTCTTCTCTCAGACTACCCCTGTTAGACCTGTCTCTTCTCTCAGACCACCCCTGTTAGACCTGTCTCTTCCCTCAGACTACCCCTGTTAGACCTGTCTCTTCTCTCAGACTACCCCTGTTAGACCTGTCTCTTCCCTCAGACTACCCCTGTTAGACCTGTCTCTTCTCTCAGACTACCCCTGTTAGACCTGTCTCTTCCCTCAGACTACCCCTGTTAGACCTGTCTCTTCTCTCAGACTACCCCCTGTTAGACCTGTCTCTTCTCTCAGACTACCCCCTGTTAGACCTGTCTCTTCTCTCAGACTACCCCTGTTAGACCTGTCTCTTCTCTCAGACTACCCCTGTTAGACCTGTCTCTTCTCTCAGACTACCCCTGTTAGACCTGTCTCTTCTCTCAGACTACCCTGTTAGACCTGTCTCTTCTCTCAGACTACCCTGTTAGACCTGTCTCTTCCCTCAGACTACCCTGTTAGACCTGTCTCTTCTCTCAGACTACCCCTGTTAGACCTGTCTCTTCCCTCAGACTACCCCTGTTAGACCTGTCTCTTCCCTCAGACTACCCCTGTTAGACCTGTCTCTTCTCTCAGACTACCCCTGTTAGACCTGTCTCTTCTCTCAGACTACCCCCTGTTAGACCTGTCTCTTCCCTCAGACTACCCCTGTTAGACCTGTCTCTTCCCTCAGACTACCCCTGTTAGACCTGTCTCTTCTCTCAGACTACCCCTGTTAGACCTGTCTCTTCTCTCAGACTACCCCTGTTAGACCTGTTTCCCCCTTACTGTGTAAAGCCCTTTAAGTACTTCATTTGGTAGAATGATGCTATCTAAACCATTATTACTGATCAAGAGGATTCAGGGTCTATGAGAACAGAGGTGACACATGGAGAATGGTCTGAACGCTTCAAACTCTATTAGACCCTGAAATCAAACCTTAGTTTACTGTGTATCAGCATGATTAGCTCATTTTGTATAATTTTCTTAAGATAAATATTTATCCTCTTAACCCACAGCGCTCCAAAATAAGAGCTATGTTTCCGGTACTTCCCGGGTTTGTGTAGACAACTGTGATTGAGCGTCCTGACACACAACGTTACCTTAATTACGTCTCAGCAGAGAGAGAGAGAGTCCAGGCAGAGTCAAAACCATTACTGAGGAGTCAAATCGTCTTCACTAATCAACTCAAGACCCAGGCCCTATGGCCTAGAGTCAGTGGAGACAACCTCTCTACTCTGTTCGTATCATCTCTTCTCCCCTCTCTCTCTCTCCTCTCTCTCCTCTCTCTCTCTCCAATTCTGTTCTCTCTCTCCTCTCTCTTCTCTCTCTCTCTTCTCGCCTCACTCTCCCCTCCTCTATCTCTCTTCTCTTTTGTCTCCTCTCTCCCCTCTCTCTCTCTCCCCCCTCTCTCTCCCCTCTCTCTCTCTTCTCTCCTCACTCTCCCCTCCTCTATCTCTTCTCTTTTGTCTCCTCTCTCCCCTCTCTCTCTCCCCCTCTCTCTCTCTTCTCTCCTCTCTCCCCTCTATCTCTCTTCTCTTTTGTCTCCTCTCTCCCCTCTCTCTCTCCCCTCTCTCTCTCTTCTCTCCTCACTCTCCCCTCCTCTATCTCTCTTCTCTTGTCTCCTCTCTCCCCCTCTCTCTCTCTTCTCTTTTTGTCTCTTCTCTCACTCTCTCTTCTCTCCTCTCTCCCCTCTCTCCTCTCTTCTATTCTGTTCTTCTCCAATGTTATCATTATGGCGATGAACATAGAGTCCAGTGAGGAGAAAACATTGCACAAAAAGTGAATAAAAGCAACGCTGTGACCGTGATCAATGCTGTGCACCTCAACCAATGTGATGAAATATCCTCTGCTGTATATAAACAGGACCCAAAGTCCACTTACTGTCTTATCTTCTCAGCATGCATTCACATATCTATATCTATGTATTTCTATATATCTATCTGTATATGTCTATACTATATCAAAATATATCTATACTATATATATATACGTATATATATATATATATATATACATATATACTGTATCTATATCTTTTCATATCTATATATTCCACTTTATTTTAAGAATGTGAAATGTCAGAATAATAGTAGAGAGAATGATTTATATCAGCTTTTATTTCTTTCATCACATTCCCAGTGGGTCACAAGTTTACATACACGCAATTAGTATTTGGTATCATTGCCTTTAAATTGTTTAACTTGGTTCAAACGTTTCGGGTAGCCTTACACAAGCTTCCCACAATAAGTTGGGTGAATTTTGGCCCATTCCTCCTGACAGAGCTGGTGTAACTGAGTCAGGTTTGTAGGCCTCCTTGCTCGCACACGCTTTTTCAGTTCTGCCCACAAAACGTTCTATAGGATTGAGGTCAGGGCTTTGTGACGGCCACTCCAATACCTTGACTTTGTTGTCCTTAAAGTAGATGTCCTAACCAACTTGCCAAAACTATAGTTTGTTAACAAGAAATTTGTGGAGTGGTTGAAAAACAAGTTTTAATGACGCCAACCTAAGTTTATGTAAACTTCCGACTTCAACTGTGTATATTTCTTTATCTATCTACATCTATACTATTTCTATATCTATACTATAAACTACCGTTCAAAAGTTTGGGGTCACTGAGAAATGTCCTTGTTTTTGAAAGAAAAGCACATTTTTTGTCCATTAAAATAACATCAAATTGATAAGAAACATACGCCTCAAAAAGTCCTCAACTGGCAGCTTCATTAAATAGTACCCGCAAAACACCAGTCTCATCGTGAAGAGGCGACTCCGGGATGTTGACCTTCTAGGCAGAGTTCCTCTGTCCAGTGTCTGGGTTCTTTTGCCCATCTTAATCTTTTCTTTTTATTGGCCAGTCTGAGATATGGCTTTTTCTTTGCAACTCTGCCTAGAAGGCCAGCATCCCGGAGTCGCCTCTTCACCGTTGACATTGAGATTGGTGTTTTTTGCAGGTACTATTTAATGAACCTGCCAGCTGAGGACTTGAGGCGTCTGTTTCTCAATGTACTTGTCCTCTTGCTCAGTTGTGCACCGGGGCCTCCCACTCTTCTTTCTATTCTGGTTAGAGCCAGTTTGCGCTGTTCTGTGAAGGGAGTAGTACACAGCATTGTACGAGATCTTCAGTTTCTTGGCAATTTCTCACATGGAATAGCCTTCATTTCTCAGAATAAGAATAGACTGACAAGTTTCAGAAGGAAGTCTTTGTTTCTGGCCATTTTGAGCTTGTAATCGAACCCATGCTGATGCTCCAGATACTCAACTAGTCTAAATAAGGACAGTTTTATTGCTTCTTTAATCAGGACAACAGTTTTCAGATGTGCTAACATAATTGCAAAAGGGTTTTCTAAGGATCAATTAGCCTTTTAAAATGATAAACTTGGATTAGCTAACACAACGTGCCATTGGAACACAGGAGTGATGGTTGCTGATAATGGGCCTCTGTACGCCTATGTAGATATTTCATTACAAATCTGCCGTTTCCAGCTAAAATAGTCATTTACAACATTAACCTGTTCGGGGCCCGGGGCAGTGTTCGGGGGTTCGGAGAGCCTGGCGTGCCCAAAGTAAAATGCCTGTTACTCAGGCCCAGAAACTAGGATATGCACACAATTAGTAGTATTGGATAGAAAATTGGATTGGATAGAAAACACAGTTTCTAAAACTGTTAAATAATGTCTGTGAGTATAACAGAACTGATTTGGCATGCAAAAACCCGAGAAAAATCCATCCAGAAAATGGGATTTTGTGATGTCATACGTTTTCCATGGACATGCTATTCATATCACAGTGATTTAGCTCCCAGATTGCAGTTCCTATGGCTTCCACTAGAAGTCAACAGTCTTTAGACAAGGTTTCAGGCTTGTTCTTTGAAAAAGCAAGGAGTAAGAGCTGTTTTTCCAAGTGCACTCTGGAGTGGACTATACCTGTTTTGCACGCGTGACTGAGAGCGCGCGCTTCATTTCTTTCCTTTTCTATTGACCAGGTTATTTTCAGTCTGAAATATTATCGTTGATATACATAATAGGGTACCTGAGGTTTGATTAGAAACGTTGTTTGAGTTGTTTGGACAAAGTTTATAGGTATCTTTTTTCGGTTTCGTTTGTATGTATGTTGACTGGAGTGGAATGGGTGGATTACTGAACAAAACGCGTCAACCAAACGGAGCTTTTGGGATAAAAAGAGGGACTTTATCGAACAAAAGGACCATTTATTGTGTAGCTGGGACCCATTGGATTGTCATCAGAGGAAGATCTTCAAAAGGTAAGCAATTTATTTTATCGCTATTTTGGAGTTTTGTGACACCCGTGCTGGTTATGTTATTATGCTAATGCAGGAAGTATGCGGGGCGCTGTCCTCGCCGTAAAGCCTTTTTGAAATCTGACAACGCTGTGAGATTACCAAGATTCTAAGCTGTTGAATGGTGTGCAACACTTGTATTTTCATGAATGTTTTAATATTACTATTTTTGTAATTTGAATTTGGCGCTCTGCATTTTACCGGATGTTGTCGCAGGTGGGGGCTGTAGCGCCCCAAGGATCGCTAAGAAGTTTTAACAATGTCTACACTGTATTTCTGATCAATTTGATGTTATTTTAATGGACAAAAAATGTGCTTTTCTTTCAATAACAAGAACATTTCAAAGTGACCCCACTTTTGAAAGGTAGTATCTATACTATATATATTTATCAATTTCTTTATCTATCTATACTATGTATATTTCTATATCTATACTATATCTATATCTGTACTATATCTATACTATATCTATCTATATCTGTACTATATCTATACTATATCTATCTATATCTGTACTATATCTATACTATATCTATCTATATCTGTACTATATCTATACTATATCTATCTATATCTGTACTATATCTATACTATATCTATCTATATCTGTACTATATCTATACTATATCTATCTATATCTGTACTATATCTATACTATATCTATATCTGTACTATATCTATACTATATCTATCTATATCTGTACTATATCTATACTATATCTATCTATATCTGTACTATATCTATACTATATCTATCTATATCTGTACTATATCTATACTATATCTATATCTGTACTATATCTATACTATATCTATCTATATCTGTACTATATCTATACTATATCTATCTATATCTGTACTATATCTATACTATATCTATCTATATCTGTACTATATCTATACTATATCTATCTATATCTGTACTATATCTATACTATATCTATCTATATCTGTACTATATCTATACTATATCTATCTATATCTGTACTATATCTATACTATATCTATCTGTACTATATCTATACTATATCTATCTGTACTATATCTATACTATATCTATCTGTACTATATCTATACTATATCTATCTGTACTATATCTATACTATATCTATCTATATCTGTACTATATCTATACTATATCTATCTATATCTGTACTATATCTATACTATATCTATATCTGTACTATATCTATACTATATCTATACTATATCTATCTATATCTGTACTATATCTATACTATATCTATCTATATCTGTACTATATCTATACTATATCTGTACTATATCTATACTATATCTATCTATATCTGTACTATATCTATACTATATCTATCTATATCTGTACTATATCTATACTATATCTATCTATATCTGTACTATATCTATACTATATCTATCTATATCTGTACTATATCTATACTATATCTATCTATATCTGTACTATATCTATACTATATCTATATCTGTACTATATCTATACTATATCTATCTATACTATATCTATACTATATCTATCTATATCTGTACTATATCTATACTATATCTATATCTGTACTATATCTATACTATATCTATCTCTGTACTATATCTATACTATATCTATCTATATCTGTACTATATCTATACTATATCTATCTATATCTGTACTATATCTATACTATATCTATCTATATCTGTACTATATCTATACTATATCTATATCTGTACTATATCTATACTATATCTATATCTGTACTATATCTGTACTATATCTATCTATTTTTGTATCAATATCTATCTATAGCTATCTATGTCTACACTATATCTATCTATCTGTACTGTATATTTCTATCTGTATCTATCTCTATCTCTATTTCTACATCTTCATGTATATCTACATCTATATCTCTATCTATAGCTATTTATATCTATACTATATCTTTCTATCTGTATCTATAGCTACAGTGGGGCAAAAAAGTATTTAGTCAGCCACCAATTGTGCAAGTTCTCTCACTTAAAAAGATGAGAGAGGCCTGTAATTTTCATCATAGGTACACTTCAACTATGACAGACAAAATGAGGAAAGAAATCCGGAAAATCACATTTTTTATGAATTTATTTGCAAATTATGGTGGAAAATAAGTATTTGGTCACATACAAACAAGCAAGATTTCTGGCTCTCACAGACCTGTAACTTCTTCTTTAAGAGGCTCCTCTGTCCTCCACTCGTTACCTGTATTAATGTTTGAACTTGTTATCAGTATAAAAGACACCTGTCCACAACCTCAAACAGTCACACTCCAAACTCCACTATGGCCAAGACCAAAGAGCTGTCAAAGGACACCAGAAAATTGTAGACCTGCACCAGGTTGGGAAGACTGAATCTGCAATAGGTAAGCAGCTTGGTTTGAAGAAATCAACTGTGGGAGCAATTATTAGGAAATGGAAGACATACAAGACCACTGATAATCTTCCTTGATCTGGGGCTCCACGCAAGATCTCACCCTGTGGGGTCAAAATGATCACAAGAACGGTGAGCAAAAATCCCAGAACCACACGGGGGGGACCTAGTGAATGACCTGCAGAGAGCTGGGACCAAAGTAACAAAGCCTACCATCAGTAACACACTAACGCCGCCAGGGACTCAAATCCTGCAGTGCCAGACGTGTCCCCCTGCTTAAGCCAGTACATGTTCAGGCCCGTCTGAGCATTTGGATGATCCAGATGAGGATTGGGAGAATGTCATATGGTCAGATGAAACCAAAATAGAACTTTTTGGTAAAAACTCAACTCGTCGTGTTTGGAGGACAAAGAATGCTGAGTTGCATCCAAAGAACACCATACCTACTGTGAAGCATGGGGGTGGAAACATCATGCTTTGGGGCTGTTTTTCTGCAAAGGGACCAGGACTGACTGATCCGTGTAAAGGAAAAAAGAATGAATGGGGCCATGTATCGTGAGATTTTGAGTGAAAACCTCCTTCCATCAGCAAGGGCATTGAAGATGAAACGTGGCTGGGTCTTTCAGCATGACAATGATCCCAAACACACCGCCCGGGAAACGAAGAAGTGGTTTCGTAAGAAGCATTTCAAGGTCCTGGAGTGGCCTAGCCAGTCTCCAGATCTCAACCCCATAGAAAATCTTTGGAGGGAGTTGAAAGTCCGTGTTGCCCAGCGACAGCCCCAAAACATCACTGCTCTAGAGGAGATCTGCATGGAGGAATGGGCCAAAATACCAGCAACAGTGTGTGAAAACCTTGTGAAGACTTACAGAAAACGTTTGACCTCTGTCATTGCCAACAAAGGTATTGAGATAAACTTTTGTTATTGACCAAATACTTATTTTCCACCATAATTTGCAAATAAATAAATTAAAAATCCTACAATGTGATTTTCTGGATTTCTTTTTCTCATTTCGTCTGTCATAGTTGAAGTGTACCTATGATGAAAATTACAGGCCTCTCTCAACTTTTTAAGTTGGAGAACTTGCACAATTGGTGGCTGACTAAATACTTTTTTGCCCCACTGTATTTATATCTATACTATATCTATCTATCTGTATCTATCTATCTGTCTCTCTATCTACCTATCTACCTATCTATCTATATCTATCTATCTATCTACATTTATATCTATACCTCTATCTATATGATATATATCTATACTACATCTATACTATATCTCTATCTATATCTATACTATATCTATACAATATCTATACTATATCTCTATCTATACTATGTATATCTATACTATATATCTATCTATACTATATATATCTGTATAAATCTATACTTTATCTCTATCTATACTATATCTCTATACTATATCTCTATCTATTATATCTCTATCAATATCTATTCTATATCTCTATCTATACTATCTATATCTATACTATTTCTCTATCTATATTATATCTCTCAATATCTATATCTATACTATATCTACATCTACACTATATATATATCTATCTATCTATCTATATATATCTGTATCTACATCTATACTATATCTACATCTCTATCTATATATCTATACTATATTTATCTACATGTATATCTCTATATATCTATGTTTACATCCATACTATACTATATCTCTCTATATATATCTATACTATATCTTTATTTCTGTCTATACTATATCTACATCTCTGTCTATACTATATCTACATCTCTATCTATATATCTATATATATCTACATCTGTACAATATCTAAATCTCTATCTATATATCTATACTATATCTGTGCTATATATATCTATACCATATCTAGCTATATCTATATCTACATCTATACAATATCTACATCTCTATCTATATATATCTATATCTACACAATATCTAAATCTCTATCTATATATCTATACTATATCTGTGCTATATATATCTATACCATATCTAGCTATCTATATCTTTATCGCTCTCTCTCTCTCTCTATATATATATATATATATATATATATATATATATATATATATATATATATATATATATATATATATATCTGTATCTTCATCTATACTATATCTACATCTCTATCTATATATCTATCTATATCTCTCTCTATACGAGGCTGTATTCTTCCATCTGATCGGAGTGTCTTATCTGATGGCTCTGTCTCTCTCCCCGTGGAGGGAAAATTTAAATGACCCCAGTTCAAACCAGTCGGTCACAGAAAGGGAAGAATGACCTGGAATGTTCTAGGCCTGATGGTGGGAACACCTTCAGTCTTCTGAGAGAAAGAGAGACAGAGATACATTTGTTATAATACTAAAGTGAACTGTTTACCCAATGGCGACACAATAAGAGCCGTGCAGGGGAACGTCAGGGTGACTGAAGCGCCTGTTACATGAATACAACAACTGTAACATATTGTGTGGAGAGGATTTAACAGACCTAAGGTGTTACCTGTACATCAACACACACTCACATCACACACACACATCACACACACTCACCTAGCGCATACCTTCTCTTATGTACACACACACACACACACACACACACACACACACACACACACATCACACACACACACACACACACACATCACACTCACCTAGCGCATACCTTCTCTTCTTATGTACACACACACACACACATCACACTCACTTAGCGCATACCTTCTCTTCTTATGTACACACACACACACATCACACACACTCACTTAGTTCTTGCCTTCTCTTCTAATGTGCACACAGTGGTGGCATGACCTTTCAGGTTGTCAGGTGGGGTTTCTGAAGATAAAGAGCTGAAAATAATTAATGTTTATCTTTGTTAATAAGTGGTAAGTAGATTTGAGTAGAGACTGTGTGGTGACCCATGAGGGGAGACTGAGAGGTGACCCATGAGGGGAGACTGAGAGGTGACCCATGAGGGGAGACTGAGAGGTGACCCATGAGGGGAGACTGAGAGGTGACCCATGAGGGGAGACTGAGAGGTGACCCATGAGTGGAGACTGAGAGGTGACCCATGAGTGGAGACTGAGAGGTGACCCATGAGGGGAGACTGAGAGGTGACCCATGAGGGGAGACTGAGAGGTGACCCATGAGGGGAGACTGTGAGGTGACCCATGAGGGGAGACTGTGTGGTGACCCATGAGGGAGACTGAGAGGTGACCCATGAGGGGAGACTGAGAGGTGACCCATGAGGGGAGACTGAGAGGTGACCCATGAGGGGAGACTGAGAGGGTAGTGTTATAGCTTGGGGGGGTAGAAGCTGTTAAGGAGCCTTTTGGTCCTAGACTTGGCACTCCGGTACCGCTTGCCATGCGGTAGCAGAGAGAACAGTCTATGACTTGGGGTGGCTGGAGTCTCTGACAATTTTTGGGGGCCTTCCTCTGACACCTTCTAGTATATAGGTCCTGGATGGCAGGAAGCTTGGCCCCAGTGATGTACTGGGCCGTAAGCACTACCCTCTGTAGCGCCATACGGTCGGATGCCGAGCATTTGGCCTTGACGTGTTGTACCATACACTGATGATCATATAGGATCTATCCTGTTTATCCCATAATGCATCCTGTTATAGGCCTCTCATATGACACACTGAAAACATTACACCAGTTTTCTTTGAAAGAGAGACTATGAAACACACTTCCATCTGGGTCTTTAGGATACCTGGTCCACACACAAACCAACACGCTCAGTCTTTAATGAGAAGCATTCCTCCTGTCTCGGAGGGAAAGATGGCTGCTACTCAGTCTTTAACGAAAAGCATTCCTCCTGTCTCAGAGGGAAAGATGGCTGCTACTCAGTCCTTTGATTTTGGCTTCCCCCTACTCGCTCCCTCTCGCTCAAACGACACTGTGTGTGTGTGTGTGTGTGTGTGTGTGTGTGTGTGTGTGTGTGTAGTGTGTTTGTGTCAGGGAAGGGATTCACACATGTGGTTTTGGGTAGTGTTCAAGGGAAGGCCACATGTTTCAGAAGTAGGTACTATCTGCCTTGCAAGCTGGTTCTGGAGGAGATGAAAGGTAATAGTCAATGTTTTTCGACCTGCTCTGCCCTGCAGCAGGAATGCATACAAGACAGGGGTAGGTTAGGAAGCTGTTGAACTAAAGGGGGTGATGATTTTAAAGACACACTGTTAGATGTGCATACCGTCATAGAGTAGTGTAGGGTATAGTAGAGTATAGTAGAGTAGTGTAGGGTATAGTAGGGTATAGTAGAGTATAGTAGAGTAGAGTAGGGTATAGTAGTGTAGGGTATAGTAGGGTATAGTGATGTAGAGTATAGTAGGGCAAATTAGGGTATAGTAGATTAGAGTAGTGTAGGGTATAGTAGAGTATAGTAGTGTAGGGTATAGTAGAGTAGAGTAGGGTATAGTAGAGTAGTGTAGAGTGGTGTAGGGTATAGTAGGGTAGAGTAGAGTATAGTAGAGTATAGTAGTGTAGAGGAGAGTATAGTAGGGTATAGTAGAGGAGAGTATAGTAGGGTATAGTAGTGTAGAGGAGAGTATAGTAGGGTAGAGTATAGTAGGGTATAGTAGAGTATAGTAGTGTAGAGGAGAGTATAGTAGGGTATAGTAGTGTAGGGTATAGTAGAGTATAGTAGTGTAGAGGAGAGTATAGTAGGGTATAGTAGTGTAGAGGAGAGTATAGTAGGGTATAGTAGAGTATAGTAGTGTAGAGGAGAGTATAGTAGGGTATAGTAGTGTAGAGGAGAGTATAGTAGTGTATAATAGTGTAGGGTATAGTAGAGTATAGTAGTGTAGAGGAGAGTATAGTAGGGTATAGTAGTGTAGAGGAGAGTATAGTAGGGTATAGTAGAGTATAGTAGTGTAGAGGAGAGTATAGTAGAGTATAGTAGTGTAGAGGAGAGTATAGTAGGGTATAGTAGTGTAGAGGAGAGTATAGTAGTGTATAATAGTGTAGGGTATAGTAGAGTATAGTAGTGTAGAGGAGAGTATAGTAGGGTATAGTAGTGTAGAGGAGAGTATAGTAGGGTATAGTAGTAGGGTATAGTAGTGTGAAGGGAGTATAGTAGGGTATAGTAGTGTAGAGGAGAGTAGAGTAGGGTATAGTAGAGTATAGTAGTGTAGAGGAGAGTATAGTAGTGTATAATAGTGTAGGGTATAGTAGAGTATAGTAGTGTAGAGGAGAGTATAGTAGGGTATAGTAGTGTAGAGGAGAGTATAGTAGGGTATAGTAGAGTATAGTAGTGTAGAGGAGAGTATAGTAGGGTATAGTAGTGTAGAGGAGAGTATAGTAGGGTATAGTAGAGTAGGGTATAGTAGAGTATAGTAGTGTAGAGGAGAGTATAGTAGGGTATAGTAGAGTAGGGTATAGTAGTGTAGAGGAGAGTATAGTAGGGTATAGTAGTGTAGAGTAGAGTGTAGTAGGGTATAGTAGTGTAGGGTATAGTAGAGTATAGTAGTGTAGAGGAGAGTATAGTAGGGTATAGTAGAGTAGGGTATAGTAGAGTATAGTAGTGTAGAGGAGAGTATAGTAGGGTATAGTAGAGTAGGGTATAGTAGAGTATAGTAGTGTAGAGGAGAGTATAGTAGGGTATAGTAGTGTAGAGGAGAGTATAGTAGGGTATAGTAGTGTAGGGTATAGTAGAGTATAGTAGTGTAGAGGAGAGTATAGTAGGGTATAGTAGTGTAGAGGAGAGTATAGTAGGGTATAGTAGAGTATAGTAGTGTATAATAGTGTAGGGTATAGTAGTGTATAGTAGTGTAGAGGAGAGTATAGTAGGGTATAGTAGTGTAGAGGAGAGTATAGTAGGGTATAGTAGAGTATAGTAGTGTATAATAGTGTAGGGTATAGTAGTGTATAGTAGTGTAGAGGAGAGTATAGTAGAGATATACATGAGTGTAGGGTATAGTAAGAGTAGAGTAGTGTAGAGAGAGAGAGTATGTGAGCAGTAGGGTAGTAGGGTAGAGAGTAGAGCAGAGTATAGTAGGAGTATGTAGAGTAGGGTATAGTAGAACAGTGGTGTAGGGTATAGTAGAGAGTAGAACAGTGTGAGAGTATAGTAGTGTAAGTATAGTGGTGTAGAGGTATAGTAGAGTAGAGTAGAGTATAGTAGTGTAGAGTAGAGTAGTGTATAGTAGTGTAGAGGAGAGTATAGTAGAGTATAGTAGTGTGAGGAGAGTATAGTAGGGAGTATAGTAGTGTATAGTAGTGTAGAGGTAGAGAGTATAGTAGGGTATAGTAGTGTGAGAGGAGAGTATAGTAGAGTATAATAGTGTAGGGTATAGTAGAGAGTATAGTAGTGGTGTAGGGGAGAGTATAGTAGAGGTATAGTAGTGGTGTAGGAGAGTATAGTAGTGTATAATGGTGTAGGGTATAGTAGAGTATAGTAGTGTAGAGGAGAGTAGAGTAGGGTATAGTAGAGTATAGTAGTGTGGGGAGAGTATAGTAGGGTATAGTAGTGTAGAGGAGAGTATAGTAGTGTATAATAGTGTAGGGTATAGTAAGAGTATAGTAGTGTAGAGGAGAGTATAGTAGGGTATAGTAGAGTAGGGTATAGTAGAGTATAGTGAGTGTAGAGGAGAGTATAGTAGTGTAGGAGGAGAGTATAGTAGGGTAGAGAGTAGTGTAGAGAGGAGAGTATAGTAGTGTATAATAGTGTAGGGTATAGTAGAGTATAGTAGTGTAGAGTAGGAGGAGCAGCGTAAGAGTGTGTAGAGTGGGAGTAGGGTATGGTAGGTATAGTAGTGTAGAGGGAGTGTATAGTAGAGTGTATAGTAGAGTGTAGGGTATAGTAGAGTATAGTAGTGTAGAGGAGAGTATAGTAGAGCAGTATAGTAGAGTAGGGTATAGTAGAGGTATAGTAGTGTAGGGGAGAGTATAGTAGGGTATAGTAGAGTAGGGTATAGTAGGGTATAGTAGTGTAGAGGAGAGTATAGTAGTGTAGAGGAGAGTATAGTAGTGTAGAGGAGAGTATAGTAGTGTATAATAGTGTAGGGTATAGTAGAGTATAGTAGTGTAGAGTAGGGTATAGTAGTTTATAGTGATGTAGAGTAGGGTAGAGTGAGTAGTTAAGAGTAGAGTAGTTAAGAGTAGAGTAGAGTAGAGTAGTGAAGAATAGAGTAGGGTAGAGTAGAGTAGTTAAGAGAAGAGTAGGGTAGAGTAGAGTAGTTAAGAGAAAGAGTGTGAGAGTAGAGTAAGGAGTAGGACAGTAGTAGAGTGGAGGTATAGTAGAGTAGGGTATAGTAGAGTAGGGTAGAGTAGAGCAGGATAGAGTATTGTAGAGTATGGCATGGTATAGTATAACAGAGTATAGCAGAGTAGCATAGAGTAGCGAAGAGTATAGTGTATTATCATAGAGTATAGTAGAGTGTAGCATAGCATAGTATAGTATATCAGAGTATAGTATGGTAGAGTAGAGCACAGTAAAGTATAGTATAGTAGTGTTGAGTAGAGTTGTGTAGAGTAGAGTAGAGTATGGTAATGCATAATAGAATAGAGTTGAGAAGAGAAGAGTAGAGTACAGTACAGTATGGTAGAGTAGAGTACAGTAGAGAGTAGTAGAGTATAGTAGAGTATGGCATGGTATAGTAGAGTATAACAGAGTACAGTATATTAGAGTAGAGTAGAGAAGCGAAGAGTATAACATTGTGGAGTGGAGTATAGTATAGTATAGCATAGTATGGTAGAGTAAAGTAGAGTGAGTGAGAGTAGAGCAGTAGAGTAGAGTAGAGTAGTAGAGTGAGTAGAGTAGAGTGTAGAGTAGAGTAGAGTGTAGAGTAGAGTAGTGTGGTGTAGAGTAGAACAGTGTAGAGTAGTAGCAGTAGTGTAGAGTAGAGTAGAGTAGAGAGTAGTGTAGAGTAGAGTAGAGTAGAGAGTAGAGTAGAGTAGTGTAGAGTGAGTAGAGACAGTGCTAGAGTGAGTATAGTGTAGTGTAGAGTAGAGACAGAGTAGAGTAGAGTGAGAGAGTAGAGTAGATAGAGAAAGTAGAGGGAGTATAGAGGAGTAGAGTGAGAGAGTAGAGGTATAGAGGAGTGCAGGTAGAGAGTGGAGTGAGGAGAGTAGAGTGAGAGTATGTGAGAGTGGAGTGGGTAGAGTGGGAGTGGAGTGGTGAGTAGAGAGGTGGGTGTAGAGAGTGCAGGAGTGGGTAGAGGTAGAGAAGAGGTAGAGTGAGGTGGTGAGAGTGGGAGTGAGTAGAGCATGGGGAGCAGGTGAGGTAGAGACAGAGTGGAAGTGGGTATAGAGTAGAACGGTGTAGAGTGGAGTAGAGCTAGGGAGTGGAGAGTGGGACAGAGTGTGGAGTAGCAGAGTAGAACAGTGTGGGGTGGAGGTGAGAGTAGAGTGAGTGTAGAGTAGAGGTAGAACAGTGTAGAGTAGAGCAGTGTAGAGTAGAACAGTGTAGAGTAGAGTAGAACAGTGTAGAGTAGAACAGTGTAGAGTAGAACAGTGTAGAGTAGAACAGTGTAGAGTAGAGTAGAACAGTGTAGAGTAGAGTAGAACAGTGTAGAGTAGAGAGTAGAGCAGTGTAGAGTAGAGTAGAGCAGTGTAAAGTAGAGTAGAACAGTGTAGAGTAGAACAGTGTAGAGTAGAGTAGAACAGTGTAGAGTAGAACAGTGTAGAGTAGAGTAGAGCAGTGTAGAGTAGAGTAGAGTAGAGTAGTAGAACAGTGTAGAGTAGAGTAGAACAGTGTAGAGTAGAACAGTGTAGAGTAGAGTAGAACAGTGTAAGAGTAGAACAGTGTAGAGTAGAACAGTGTAGAGTAGAACAGTGTAGAGTAGAACAGTGTAGAGTAGAACAGTGTAGAGTAGAACAGTGTAGAGTAGAACAGTGTAGAGTAGAACAGTGTAAAGTAGAGTAGAGTATAGCAGCGTAGAGTAGTGTAGTGTAGATTAGAGTAGAGTATAGCATAGGAGAGTAGAGTATAGAGAGTATAGTAGTGCAGAGTAGAGTAGGGTATAGTAGAGCAGTGTAGAGTAGAGTAGGGTATAGTAGAGTAGTGTTGAGTAGAGTACAACATAGTACCGGAGAGTATAGTAGAGTATGGCATGGTATAGTATAACAGGGCATAGTAAATTAGAGTAGCTCGGCGCAGCGCTACGAATAGTGTGGCATAGTATAGTAGAGTATAGTAGATTAGAGTATATCAGAGTATAGTATGGTGGAGTAGAGTATAGCATAATATAATAGAGTAGAGTATAGCCAAGGTTAGCAGAGTAGAGTATAGCAGCGTATAGTAGGGTATAGTAGAGTAGTGTAGCGTAGATTAGAGTAGAGTATAGTAGAGTAGGATATAGTAGATACGGGTAGAGTAGGGTAGAGTAGGGTAGGGTAGGGTAGGGTAGGGTAGGGTAGGGTAGAGTAGGGTAGGGTAGGGTAGAGTAGGGTAGAGTAGGGTAGGGTAGAGTATAGTAGAGCAGGGTAGAGTAGAGTACAGTAGAGTGCAGTGGAGTATGGCATGGTATAGTAAAGTATAACAGAGTATAGTATAGTGGAGTAGCGTATAGTAGAGTATAGTAGAGTATAGCATAGTGTATCATAGTATGGTAGAGCATAGTATAGTATATTGGAGTATATCAGAGTATTGTATGGTAGAGGGTAGCACAGTAGAGTAGAGTAGAGTAGAGTGGATTAGAGTATAGCATAATAGAATAGAGTAGAGTATAGCAAAGGTTAGTATAGTAGAGTATAGTAAAGTAGAGTAGAGTATATCAGCGAAGAGTAGTGTAGCGTAGAGTAGAGTATAGCAGAGTACAGTATAGCAGGGTATAGCACGGTAGAGTGGAGTATAGTAGAGTATAGTAGTGCAGAGCAGGGTATAGTAGGGTATAGTAGAGTACAGTAGTGCAGAGCAGGGTATAGTAGGGTATAGTATAGTAGAGTACAGTAGTGCAGAGCAGAGCAGAGCAGAGTAGAGTAGTACAGCAGAGTATAGAATAGTATCGCATCGTACAGGCAAGTGTAGCAGGGTATAGTGGAGTATAGTAGCGCAATGCAGAGTAGTACAGCATAGTAAAGTCTAGTATTGCACAGTCGAGTAGAGAGAGCAGAGCAGAGCAGAGCAGAGTAGTATAGTATTGTACATCTGAGTATAGTTGAGCATTGTAGAGCATAGTAGAGTGGAGTATATCATATTATGGCAGAGTATAGTTGAGCATTGTAGAGCATAGTAGAGTACAGTATAGTAGTGTATAGCGGAGTATGTATCTTAGAATAGAGTAGCGTATCGTAGATTATTTTTGTATTATTTTTATTTTACCACGGCAAGTCAGTTAAGAACAAATTCTTATTTTCAATGACGGCCTACGAACAGTGGGTTAACTGCCTGTTCAGGGGCAGAAGGACAGATTTGTACCTTGTCAGCTCGGGGATTTGAACTTGCAACCTTACTAGTCCAACTCTCTAACCACTAGGCTACCCTGCCGCCCCAAGTGTGGAGTATAGTAGAGTATAGTATAGTAAAGTACATCCCAGTATAGAAGGGTATAGCATAGTAGAGTAGAGCATAGTAGATTAGAGTAGAGTAGAGTAGAGCATAGCATAGAATAGTATAGTAGAGTGCAATATAGTAGAGAGAGTATTCTTTTGATTTCCCCTTTATTTAACCAGGTAGTTCTATATGATGTCATAATACAGGGAGGCCGGTTGAGAACACAAGTTCTCATTTACAACTGCGACCTGGACCAAGATAAAGCAAAGCAGTTCGACACATACAACAACACAGAGTTACACATGGGATAAACAAACATACAGTCAATAACGCAATAGAAAAATCTATGTACAGTGTGTGCAAATGTAGAAGATTAGGGAGGTATGGCAATAAATAGGCCATAGAGGCGAAATGATTACAATTTATCATTAACACTGGAGTGATAGATGTGCAGATGATGATGTGCAAGTAGAGATACTGGGGTGCAAAAGAGAAAGAAGATAAATAACAATATGGGGATGAGGTAGTTGGGTGTGCTATTTACAGATGGGCTGTGTAAAGGTACAGTGATCGGTAATCTGCTCTGACAGCTGATGCTTAAAGTTAGTGAAGGAGATTTGAGTCTCCAGCTTCAGTGATTTTTGCAATTCGTTTCAGTCATTGGCAGCAGGGAACTGGAAGGAAAGGAGGCCAAAGGAGGTGTTGGCTTTGGGGATGACCAGTGAAATATACCTGCTGGAGCACGTGCTACGGGTGAGTGCTGCTATGGTGACTAGTGAGCTGAGAAAAGGCGGGGCTTTACCTAGCAAAGACTTATAGATGACCTGGAGCCAGTGGGTTTGGCGATGAATATAGTTGAGTCGAGTATAGCTGAGGCGAGTCGAGTATATCAGAGTATAGTATGGTAGAGTATAGGGTGAGTATAGCATAGTAGAGTGGAGTAGAGTTGACTAGAGCAGAGCAGAGAAGAGTATAGTGCAGTAGAGTAGAGTATAGTGCAGTAGAGTAGAGTATAGTTGAGTACAGCACAGTATATAGTATAGTAGAGTAGATCAGATAATAGTATAGTGCAGTATAGTAGAGTAGAGTATAGCGCAGTATAGTAGAGTATAGTATAGCACAGTATAGTAGAGTATAGCACAGTATAGTAGAGTAGAGTATAGCACAGTATAGTAGAGCAAAGTAGAGTCTGTTGGAGTAGAGTAGAGTAGAGCACAGTATAGTAGAGTAGAGTAGAGCAGAGTAGAGTCTGGTAGAGTAGAGTAGAGTCTGGTAGAGTAGAGTAGAGTCTGGTAGAGTAGAGTCTGGTAGAGTAGAGTAGAGTAGAGTCTGGTAGAGTAGAGTAGAGTAGGCCCCCAACAAAAACATTGGAGCAAATGTATGGTATGACAATCTAATCTTAGTAAGTAATGGTCATGGCCCCTCAGCCCTTTAGCCTGTAGCCAACAGGAATACAATAGGAGAGGGGATAATGTGGATAGAATGGGAGTTGAGTCATGGTCAGTCGTCTCGTTAGCCTGTAGACAACAGGAAGTGTCTTAGTCTCACGCTGAGTGTTGTCGAGTCGCCCATCTACACCCTCAGGACCTCGACTGGGAGACCAGGCATGCATCCCAAATGCCACCCTATGGGTCCTGGTCAAAAGTAGGGCATTATAAAAGGAATAGGATGCCATTTGGGACTCAAGCCATGCCATCTGGGTCTGTCAGCTCTCCCCTAAATACAGACAGGGTCGAGGCCAAGATTGATCCACTCTGTTCGTCTAGACTGTAAGACTGATCCAGTCCCCTTCAGAGACAGCTAAGACCTGTGTGACATGGCAGCAGAGCAGAGAATCTTTGAGTTCTATAGTAATAAAGGGTTCTAGAGTTATAAAGGGTTCTAGAGTTATAAAGGGTTCTAGAGTTATGAAGGGTTCTAGAGTTATGAAGGGTTCTAGAGTTATGAAGGGTTCTAGAGTTATGAAGGGTTCTAGAGTTATGAAGGATTCTAGAGTTATGAAGGGTTCTAGAGTTATGAAGGATTCTAGAGTTATGAAGGATTCTAGAGTTATAAAGGGTTCTAGAGTTATAAAGGGTTCTAGAGTTATAAAGGGTTCTAGAGTTATAAAGGGTTCTAGAGTTATAAAGGGTTCTAGAGTTATGAAGGGTTCTAGAGTTATGAAGGGTTCTAGAGTTATAAAGGGTTCAAGAGTTACGAAGGGTTCTAGAGTTATGAAGGGTTCTAGAGTTATGAAGGATTCTAGAGTTATGAAGGATTCTAGAGTTACGAAGGGTTCTAGAGTTACGAAGGGTTCTAGAGTTACGAGGGGCTCTAGAGTTATAAAGGGTTCTAGAGGTCTGAAGGGTTCTAGAGTTATAAAGGGTCTAGAGTTCTGAAGGGTCTAGAGTTCTGAAGGGTTCTAGAGTTCTGAAGGGTTCTAGAGTTATAAAGGGTTCTAGAGTTATAAAGGGTTCTAGAGTTCTGAAGGGTCTAGAGTTCTGAAGGGTCTAGAGTTCTGAAGGGTCTAGAGTTCTGAAGGGTCTAGAGTTCTGAAGGGTTCTAGAGTTCTGAAGGGTTCTAGAGTTATAAAGGGTTCTAGAGGTCTGATGGGTTCTAGAGTTATAAAGGGTTCTAGAGGTCTGAAGGGTTCTAGAGTTATAAAGGGTTCTAGAGGTCTGAAGGGTTCTAGAGGTCTGAAGGGTTCTAGAGTTATGAAGGGTTCTGGGGGCTTCACTCCGAATAGGAGTATTAGAATCCAGAGAATTTATTTTACCCTTGTTTGGGAGTTGTGTACTACCACGGAACCATCCTTTGTGGTGGTTCCTACTCTAAACGTTGTACGCGTGCATGCGTTTGTGGATGGATGTGTGTGTGTCTGGGGAACAGATGCAGACGATTAACTGAGGCTACTCCAGATTAGTAGCCCCCTTTTTGAAGTTCAAGTTCCTGTTTTGTGACATTTTGTCTTCGGAGCCCAGCAACCTGTAACCTGAGACAGAGGGAAGGGGGAAGGGGGAGAGAGTAGAGAGGGCTGTAAGGGAGAGATTGAGGGAGAAGAGAGAGCGAAGGAGGGGTGGAGGAGAGGGGGTAGAGATAGAGGGATTTAGGGGGTATTTTTGGGTGGTCCGCTCCACAGACCCCGGATGAGGAATGCTGGAGGTTTGCCTCTAAACTTCTACAGATTGCCTCTCTATCACAATATCTGATACCCCATCCAAACAGACCTCTCTCTCTCTCTCTCTCTCGCTCTCTCTCGCTCTCTCGCTCCAGGCTTCATATCTTAGGCCTATGTTTGGGCGGTATCCAGATTGTTCATACCGTCATACCGTTTTTTTGTACCATGCTGGGGTATACGGTATTACCGAATGTGCACATAACAGGCTCTATTTAAAAATACAAAAAAATGATCCAGGAGGGGATGGAATGTCTCTGAGGTAACCAAGAAGCTTGATGTTGACATCTAGCCACTTAACTAGCAAGTTAGCATAGCTGGAGTCCTGAGTTGACACGTCTTAGATTTCTTATAGTTCTACTTAACTTCTAGTTCAGCGGCGTAACACACACACCCCGCAGAAAGTGTAATGGTACTGACAATCGTACCATTGGTATTTCGAAATACACCGTTTATACTGTATAAACGGTATATCTCCCAAGCTCACTTAGACCTACTCCGACCAAAAGGCCACTCTCTCACTGATTCCCTCTCTCACTACATAGGCCTGCTCCTCTCCTCCTCTCAGATCATAGGCCTGCTCCTCTCCTCCTCTCAGATCATAGGCCTGCTCCTCTTCTCCTCTCAGATCATAGGCCTGCTCCTCTTCTCCTCTCAGATCATAGGCCTGCTCCTCTCCTCCTCTCAGATCATAGGCCTGCTCCTCTTCTCCTCTCAGATCATAGGCCTGCTCCTCTCCTCCTCTCAGATCATAGGCCTGCTCCTCTCCTCCTCTCAGATCATAGGCCTGCTCCTCGTCTCCTCTCAGATCATAGGCCTGCTCCTCTCCTCCTCTCAGATCATAGGCCTGCTCCTCTCCTCCTCTCAGATCATAGGCCTGCTCCTCTTCTCCTCTCAGATCATAGGCCTGCTCCTCTCCTCCTCTCAGATCATAGGCCTGCTCCTCTTCTCCTCTCACTACATAGGCCTGCTCCTCTTCTCCTCTCAGATCATAGGCCTGCTCCTCTTCTCCTCTCAGATCATAGGCCTGCTCCTCTTCTCCTCTCACTACATAGGCCTGCTCCTCTTCTCCTCTCAGATCATAGGCCTGCTCCTCGTCTCCTCTCAGATCATAGGCCTGCTCCTCGTCTCCTCTCAGATCATAGGCCTGCTCCTCGTCTCCTCTCAGATCATAGGCCTGCTCCTCGTCTCCTCTCAGATCATAGGCCTGCTCCTCGTCTCCTCTCAGATCATAGGCCTGCTCCTCTCCTCCTCTCAGATCATAGGCCTGCTCCTCTTCTCCTCTCAGATCATAGGCCTGCTCCTCTCCTCCTCTCCAGATCATAGGCCTGCTCCTCTCCTCCTCTCAGATCATAGGCCTGCTCCTCTCCTCCTCTCAGATCATAGGCCTGCTCCTCTCCTCCTCTCAGATCATAGGCCTGCTCCTCTTCTCCTCTCAGATCATAGGCCTGCTCCTCTCCTCCTCTCAGATCATAGGCCTGCTCCTCTTCTCCTCTCAGATCATAGGCCTGCTCCTCTCCGCTAAAACAGAACAGAAAACTGTTATCCATAACCATTCCACTATATGTTTTCCCTAGAGGGAATAAAGATAGTATGAGCTGAAGCTAAACACACGAGATGGGGATTGAGGATATCAAGTTTCTCTTTAGTTCATCTTGCATCTGTTTCAAACCTGCTTCAGCGGCGGACAGGATGTAACCCAGCCAAGAGATGGACTGCGTCCCAGATGGCACCATATTCCCTATATATTGTACTACTTTAGACCAGAACCCATAGGGCTATAGGGGGGGTACTACTTTTTGACCAAGGCCCATAGGGAATAGGGGGCCATTTGGGACTCATGGCCCCCATGGAGTCAGTCAGTGAGATGTTTGAAAAGCTGTTTCCCCGCCAGCACTAATGAGGTGTGTTTGAGACAGGGAGAAAAGGGAGAACGTTGAGGGAGTGAGACAGAGATCCACACAGCTCAACACACACGTTGTTCTGTTATTAACGGTTCTAAAACGTCCCAGTCAGTATTTACCATCAGACCCAAAACATTATTAAATAGAGATGATGATACATTATTTATGTTTATGTTTTGAAAGTTTTAATGATCGAACCCGGGAAAAAATACGTTACCTTGAAATACATTTTTCTATTTAATTTGATCGAACCTTATGTCTTATCAATGTGTAGCGTTAGGTGTACATTTAGATTTTATCTGCTTTCAACAAAAGCGGTCAGAAATAAAAAGCTTGGTGGCTGGAAAGTCCATAATGCACCTCTAATCTACTCCAGACCATCTCTTCCTGGACTACGTACCAAATGGTTCCCCTTTTCCCTACATAGAGTGCACTACGAATTACCCATGAGCCCCTTGTCAAAACATAGGGAATAGGGTGCCACTTTGGACACAGCCCCCCGGTCTCATAAGATTGATCCACATCTATATCGTAACTATACAATAAGAAACAGATCCATAAGCCGATCTAAAACACATATCATCATAAGATTATTAAATCTCTGTGTAAAACATTTATAACAGTATTCGTAATGGGACACAGACCTGGCACTCCTCTAATGGGACACAGACCTGGCATTCCTCTAATGGGACACAGACCTGGCATTCCTCTAATGGGACACAGACCTGGCATTCCTCTAATGGGACACAGACCTGGCATTCCTCTAATGGGACACAGATACAGACCTGGCATTCCTCTAATGGGACACAGATACAGACCTGGCATTCCTCTAATGGGACACAGACCTGGCATTCCTCTAATGGGACACAGACCTGGCATTCCTCTAATGGGACACAGACCTGGCACTCCTCTAATGGGACACAGACCTGGCACTCCTCTAATGGGACACAGACCTGGCATTCCTCTAATGGGATACAGACCTGGCATTCCTCTAATGGGACACAGACCTGGCATTCCTCTAATGGGACACAGACCTGGCACTCCTCTAATGGGACACAGACCTGGCATTCCTCTAATGGGACACAGACCTGGCATTCCTCTAATGGGACACAGACCTGGCATTCCTCTAATGGGACACAGATACAGACCTGGCACTCCTCTAATGGGACACAGACCTGGCATTTCTCTAATGGGACACAGATACAGACCTGGCACTCCTCTAATGGGACACAGACCTGGCATTCCTCTAATGGGACACAGACCTGGCATTCCTCTAATGGGACACAGACCTGGCACTCCTCTAATGGGACACAGACCTGGCATTCCTCTAATGGGACACAGACCTGGCATTCCTCTAATGGGACACAGACCTGGCATTCCTCTAATGGGACACAGATACAGACCTGGCACTCCTCTAATGGGACACAGACCTGGCATTTCTCTAATGGGACACAGATACAGACCTGGCACTCCTCTAATGGGACACAGACCTGGCATTCCTCTAATGGGACACAGACCTGGCATTCCTCTAATGGGACACAGACCTGGCATTCCTCTAATGGGACACAGACCTGGCATTCCTCTAATGGGACACAGACCTGGCATTCCTCTAATGGGACACAGACCTGGCACTCATCTAATGGGACACAGACCTGGCACTCCTCTAATGGGACACAGACCTGGCATTCCTCTAATGGGACACAGACCTGGCACTCCTCTAATGGGACACAGATACAGTGTTAGAGCCGATTTGGACAGATTTGTATAAAGGACAGAACATACAGAGCTCCATGTACGTTTGTGTAAATATGATTAAATATTGTATATGTATATAATGTATATGATGAAATATTAGGTACGTACCTTTATGATTTATATTTACCTGATTGAGATGTATTTATTTGTTGTTAGTGTAACTTAGTTTCTGGCCCCCCCTCTTGCCCATTCATTGTACTGTGGTAAGTGTGTTAGGAAGTTAGGAAGTGTGTGAGGATAAAGGCAGGAAGTTGGGCCTTCAGGGGGAGTCCTAGCTAGACGTGGGAGCGGTATAGTTTTTGACCATACAGACATACAAACAGATCATATGATGTATTTTCCGTTTCAAGTAATATCTGCTTTAAGTTGATTGGAGAATAATTTTTGTTAGATACAAGAAGAATAAACCTTTTTTGTTGCACCATATCCCCGGATCTCATTGAATGTTTTGGACGATTGGAAACCTTGAGTGTGGACTGTATGCGTACGAACAACCCCGCTTCATGCTAGGGCAGTGGCTATGGTAAAACGAAAGGAAGCCACTACACTCAAGTCAAAAACTCCGTAAAGGATTACTATCGGAAGGAAATCTCGGTTCGGACACACGCTGGATACTGTTCAATTTGTCATTGCATTCGGACCATAATGACAGCTTGCTTGGAAGGACTTAAACTCCTAGAATTCGCCAGCCGTGAGTAACCACTGCGAATGAATGAGCTGCTCTGTTCAATGCGATCGTTTGATCATGCATATTATTGAAGCGCAAATGTGCTTATAATTAGAACGCCTGATAAACTTGGGAATGGAATCCAAAACACAGCGCTGCGAAAACAATTTAGAAGTTTAAGTTTGGAAAAACCGAGATCCTATGCACATTGTAAGCCTAATCATATGTCTAATATTTGGCTTAACGTGGAAATGCAATGCGTCAAAAGAGCGCAACTAAAGGATCTAAAGATACTGCGTGTTTAAACTTCATTAAAGGGGACAAAACTTATGATGGGATGAACTGTTTAAAACGCATCTAAAATGCTGAACTTGCACATGTTCAATTCAAAATGGGTCAATATGCTGAAATGGATGACTGTGTTTAAAAAAGGTCTAAAGGGGCATGGCGTTTAACAATCAAACCAACAACTGTGTTGAGTGAATTAAAAGTGAATGATGGCGGATGAAACCCCAAATAAGACCCCACTGGAGAGGGCAGAGGAGCATTTAAATTCACTCTATGCAGCCCGGAGAGGCAAACTTGGAGTGTGTACACGCAAAATGAATGAAATAAAAGTCCTTCTGGTTGGAGGAGGAAACGTTGAAACTGTGAATGAGGGGCCTCAGCATTTGATGAGGTTCTCAATGACTTTAAGAATGCTCATGAATCTGTGCTAGAGCTAGTCACAGAAGAGGAACAGGAAAATGAGAGTAACTATTATCAACCAAGAATGAGGACTTATAGAACATTTCCTGAAAGAGGTGGAAATATGGAAAAAGGCTGACATTGAGCCACAAACGCTCATTGAACCACCACGACAGCATTTCCAATGTGTCAAATACATCAAGTAAAACAAAGTATTCTAAGGCTGCTTCCTCAGTGTCCTCTGCACGCCTAAAAATTGAGGCAGAGCGAGCAGCTCTACTAGCTGCGCCAAGCATCATTACAGGACAAGCATGCATTGGAACTGGAAAGCTCAACTGGAACAACAGAAAGCTCAACTGAATGTTAGGATGGAAAAAATGGCACTGGAAACAGAAATAGCAGCATATAATGCCAAACTGAAGGTCCTGGAGAGTGTTGAGTCAACTTTCTCAATCCCCATGCCGTGGCAGCCCATTTACTAAGCCAAGAAGATGGAATGAACTCTTATTTTGAGAACCAGGAACCTGAGGTCTACGAGGAACCTGAACCATCACCTGTTGAGTTTGCTGCATTAGGTGCAGTTCCAAAGACCCCATTACAAAGAGTTTTACAACAACCGACAACAAAGTCATCAAAACCTATTCAGAAAACAGTCATAAACCACACCCTTCAGCAGCCAACAGCAAAGGTCTAGCAATCAACACAGAATCAACACTGCGGGTATCAGCCATAATACCAGCCATGATAACCTCTCTACTGTCATGCAAAGGCAGAACGAAATTGCTGACCTCCTTGTACTACAGCACAAACAGGCCACACTTCCTGTTAGGAGATACCTATGTTTGACGGGATCCTCTAAACTTTAGGCCATTCATGCGTGCATTTGAGCATGGTATAGAAGAAAAAGACAAGCAGTCACCAGGATAGAACTCTATTACCTGGAACAGTACACCTCTGGTCAGCCCAAGGATCTGGTCCGTAGTTGTCTGCATATGGAAGCCAGAAGAGGCTATGCAGAGGCTAAGAGGTTGTTAAAGGAATATTTTGGCAATGAAATCAAAGTCACCACTGCTTACATGGAAAAGGCTTGGAACTGGACAAACATCAAACCGGATGATGGAAAAGGACTGGGTGGCTATGCACTCTATCTAAGAGGTTGCTGTAACGCTATGCAAGACCTACAGAACATGGAAGAGCTTAATCTCCTCCTCCAACATAAAGTTGATTATGTCAAAACTTCCCTACAAACTAAGGGAAAAATGGAGGTCTACAGCATGTGATATCTTAGAGCGAAGAAGCCACCTGAGGGCCCAGTTCAGTGACCTTGTGAAGTTCATGGAAAAACAGGCCAAAATACTACAGGATCCGTTGTATGGAGATATTCAAGATCCCCTGTCCAACAAAAAGGTTTTTAAAAACCAAAACAGCAGCTGATTTTAAACAGCAGTTAAAAGTCCAAGAGTAGGGGAAGCAGCTTTGCCACTGCAGTAGCTGTAGTGGCAGATTGCGACTCTGAAAAACCTCTAAAAGAGCAAACATCCAAGGTAAAGAGACCAGGCTCCTACCGCTTCTGATGCTCCCAGTATCTCATGCATTATTTTGTGCTGGTGAGCATTTGTTGGTTGACTGCCAACAGGTGAAAGCACAGCCACATGAATCCAAGGTTGAGTTTCTGAGATCAAAAGGCCTTTGTTTTGGCTGTTTGACGAGAGGACACATAAGCAAAGAATGTAAAGAAGGATGACCTGTCAGCGCTGTCAAAGAAAAGCACCCCACTATCCTGCACATTGAAGGAAGAGAGAGATTTATATCTCAAAAAAGGCAGAGATGAGTGGTGTAGCAGTAAAGCGAGGAGGAGACTGTCAGCAGTGCTCTTGTTTCACTGGAAACTGGTGAAGATACCGGGGCCGGTACAGATTGCGCACTTGCAATTGTGCCAGTTCAAGTAAAGATGGCAAATGGAAACAAGTCTGTGTTAACCTATGCATTCCTCGATTCTGGTAGCTCAGCAACATTTTATGCAAGGAGAGACTCATGAGGCAGCTGAAAGCTAAAGGCAGTGAGACTGAAATTCTACTTTCACGCACAATGGGGCAGGAGAGTCCTACCAAGAGCTTTGAGATATCTGGATTAGAGATTGGCAATGTGGAGGCGACACATTTCTTGCATTGCCAAAGGTCTACACCCAGAATAAGATCCCAGTGACAAGAGAGAACATTCCCACTCAGAAAGATCTCAAAGGTGGCCATACCTGAAAGAGGTTCAGTTGAAGGAGATTGATGCCGATGTCGAACTCCTGATTGGTGTAAATGCTCAAAGCAATGGAACCCTGGCAAATCATAAATAAGCCAAGGCAACGGACCGTATGCAGTGAAACCCTCTTTGGATGGGTGATGAATGGTCCTCTTAACAATTGTACCTTGGCAGAAGAATTTAGGCGCCCCTACGGTGATGGCCAATCGTATCACAATGGCTGACCTGGGGTTCTACTTGTAAATCAGTATAACCATGACTTCCCTGAGAGAGCGTATGAAGAGAGAAGTGAGATGTCAGCTGAGGATCGTAAGTTTATGGAGATCGTATCAAGCTCCATAACCCTCAAAGACTGTCACTACTACTTACGTTGCCCTTTCGCAATAAAGATGTAGTCCTGCCAAACAATCATGACATAGCAGAACAGCGGGCCCTAAATATTACCAGGAGGTTCAAGAAGGACGAAGGTTACGCTGCAGAGTACAAAGGCTTCATGGAAGAGATGATTAGAAAAGGTTATGCCGAGAAGGTACCACAAGAACATCTCTCCAGAGAAAAGGGCAAGGTATGGTATATACCACACCATGGCGTTCACCATAAGCGCCAAAGGAACAATACAGTGGTGTTTGACTGTTCATCATCCTATAAAGGTACATCTCTCAACAGTGAACTCCTTCAAGGCCCTGACCTGGCAAACCTGCGCTCATAGGAGTCTTGCTAAGATTTCGGCAAGAGCACATTGCCATGATGGCAGATATCGAAGGAATGTTCCATCAAATGCGTGTCCATGAAAAGACTTAGACTTCCTCGCGATTCCTATGGTGGCCAGATGGTGATACTAACAAAAGATTGGAGGAGTACAGAATGGCGGTACATCTTTTGGTGCTATATCCTCTCCAAGTTGTACGAAACTTTGCACTGCGAAAGACTGCAGAAGACAACTGTGAGAGGTACGATGAAGAGGTGATTCAAACAGTCAAGTCCAACTTCTATGTTGATGACTGCCTCAAGTCAGTGGCCACAGAAGAACAAGCCATAGCTCTCACAAAAAACCTCAGGGATGTGTGCTCTCAGGGTGGGTTCAAATTGACCAAGTGGGTCAGCAACAGCCGCGCCGTGCTGGCTTCTATCCCTGATGAACACAAAGCCAAGCAGATAAAAGAACTGGACCTGGACAGAGAGAAGCTGCCTGTTGAAAGGGCACTTGGAATCCGATGGAACATTGAAAGTGATCGTTTACCTTCGAGTCACTGTCAAGAACAGACCCCTTACAAGAAGAGGTATTCTCTCAACTGTTAGCTCTATTTATGATCCATTAGGTTTCCTCGCCCCATTTGTATTAAAGGCAAAGCAAATTCTTCAAGCTCTCTGTAAGCTAAAGTGTGGATGGGATGAAGTCATCCCGAAGAACACTCTACTTCATGGAAGAGATGGCTCTCAGAACTGGACCAACTGTCCAGATTCCAGATTGATCGGTGTATGATGCCTGAGAACTTTGGTCAAGTCAAGACTGCACAGCTGCATCACTTCGGTGGCGCCAAGTGAACAAGGTTATGGCACGGCAAGCTACCTAAGGTTCACAAACGGTATGGAAAAGGTCCACATCGCATTCATACTGGGAAATCAAGAGTGACTCCACTCAAGCAGATGACGATCCCCAGACTGGAACTTGCCGCAGCAACATTGGCAGCTTGAGTGGACAGGATGTTAAGGTTGGAGCTCCAGATTGAACTTGAGAGTCAACTTTCTGGACAGACAGCCAGTCTGTCCTAAAATACATCCAGAACGATACCAAGAGATTCCATACCTTACGTGGCTAATAGGGTTGCTGTGATCCGTGACCTATCGAAAGCAAAACAATGGAGGTATTTGAACTCAAACACAACCCAACCGACGATGCTTCAAGAGGGATTACATGTTGAAACTTTCCTGAACTCGAAGAGATGGCACAAAGGACCAGAATTCCTGGAGAAAGAAGAAATGCAATGGCCGAAAGTCCCAGAGGAGCTTGGCTCCATCCCTCGGATGATCCAGAGGTGAGAAAAAGACATAATCGTAAACAGTACAAGTGTGGAAGAAAAGAGTCCGACCAGCAAGCTGATTGAGTACTATTCAACATGGAACAGCTTGAAGAAAGCAGTTGCCTGGATGCTGAAACTGAAGAGACTTCTTCGACAGCTAAGCCAGAAAGAAAAGTTCTCACACAAACTGATCCAGGATTCGATCAGAGTTTAACAAACTCACTGAAGGAACAAATTGACAAGTTCAAACTGAGCGTTTGGAAAGGAAACTCTGTCTGTGGATGACCTAGATGAAGCAGAAAAGGTCATTATTCAATTTGAGCAACGACAGCACTTTAGACAAGAAATTGCACTCGTTGTAGAAGAAACAATGTGCCAAGAGAAAGTGGCTCAATCTGTAAGCTTGATCAATTGTTGACAATGGCATTCTGAGAGTAGGAGGAAGGTTAAGCAAAGCTGCTATGCCTACGGAACTAAAGAATCTATGATCCTGCCCAAAGACTCCTACATCTCCAGACTGATCTTACTCCACATCCATGAGCAGGTTGGCCACTCTGGAGAGGTCACATGCTTTCTAGACTTTCAGCGATATTGGATACCCTGTGCCAACTCCTTAGCAAGGAAGATCCTTAAGAGCTGTGTGTTCTGCAGGCGGATGCAAGCTAGAGCTGGAGAACAGAAGATGGCCGACCTGCCACCACAAGATCGGGTGTCACCTGATTTGCCGCCTTTCACCCATGTGGGCATAGATTACTGGCCCCATAGAGGTGAAAGCAGGCCTGCGTTCATGTGAAGCGGTATGGTGTGATCTTTACTTGCCTTGTGAGTCGGGCTGTCCATCTAGAAGTTTCTAGTTATCTGGATACCGATTCCTGCATCAATGCCCTGCGCAGGTTCATCTGTCGAAGGGGCCCAGTAACAAGTATCAGAACAGACAATGGCACCAACTTTGTTGGAGCACACGAAAGCTAGGAGAAGCTCTGAAAGAGCTGGATCACAACAAGATTCAAAATGAATTACTGAAGGAAGGAGTGACATGGTCATTCAACCCTCCCTCTGGAGCCCACCATGGGGGTATGGGAGAGGGTTGATCCGACTGGTAAAAAAGATCCTCTTCAGTCCTTAAAGAGCAAGTACTGGATGATGAGGCTTTGCAGACAGCCTTGTGTGAAGTTGAGGCGATTATGAATGACAGACCAATCACAACAGTAACAAATGACCCTAATGATTTAGAACCCCTGACTCCGAACCATCTGCTTAATCTGAAAGCAAAGCCAGTCCTGCCACCAGGACTATTCCAGAGAAGTGACCTATACTCACGAAGGAGATGGAAGCAAGTACAATATATCACTGACCTCTTCTGGAAGAGATGGATCAGGAGTATCTTCCACTTATGCAGGAGCGGAACAAGTGGAACAAAACTGAAGAAACTTCAGTCCTGGTGACCTTGTTGTCATAGTCGATGACACCGCCCCAAGAAACTCTTGGCTAATGGGCGTGTGGTGGAGGCTTTGCCAGGGCTAATGTGGTCTTGTCCGGAGCGTCATGGTTAAGACCAAGACCAGCGTCCTACAGAGACCTATCAATAAACTCTGTCTGCTCCTTGAGGCGGCAGAGTAGAGCACTGATACATACATACATGCATGCATACATACATACATACATACACAGTGCTCCATCTTTGAATCACGTGCACCTCTGATTCGTTGATGTCGTGCTCTTACATTATTTTTCGTAGTCATACATTTTTGAGCGTCAAACTTTTTACATTTTGGAAGTTGAACACCTGAACTCCGACTGAGATCTATGGACTCTTATCCTACATGGGACCTTGTATATTTGTATATAGCTATGAACTGTAATAGTGCTCTGGTATGGAATGTTTTGTGTATTGGCTCTATGTTTGAATATTAGGTAATTGTTGTGCATTCAGTGCAGTTAACAATTAGGGGCCGGTATGTTAGAGCCGATTTGGACAGATTTGTATAAAGGACAGAACATACAGAGCTCCATGTATGCGTTTGTGTAAATATGATTAAATATTGTATATGTATATAATGTATATGATGAAATATTAGTAATGCACCTTTATGATTTATATTTACCTGATTGAGATGTATTTATTTGTTGTTAGTGTAACTTGGTTTCTGGCCCCCTCTGCCCATTCATTTGTACTGTGGTAAGTGTGTTAGGAAGTTAGGAAGTGTGTGAGGATAAGAGCAGGAAGTTGGGCCTTCAGAGAGTCCTAGCTAGACGTGGGAGCGGTATAGTTTTTGACCATACAGACATACAAACAGATCATATGATGTATTTTCCGTTTCAAGTAATATCTGCTTTTAAGTTGATTGGAGAATAATTTTTGTTAGATACAAGAAGAATAAACCTTTTTGTTGCACCATATCCCCCGGATCTCATTGAATGTTTTGGACGATTGGAAACCTTGAGTGTGGACTGTATGCGTCTGAACAACCCCGCTTCATGCTAGGGCAGTGGCTATGGTAAAACGAAAGGAAGCCACTACATACAGACCTGGCATTCCTCTAATGGGACACAGATACAGACCTGGCATTCCTCTAATGGGACACAGACCTGGCATTCCTCTAATGGGACACAGACCTGGCACTCCTCTAATGGGACACAGATACAGACCTGGCATTCCTCTAATGGGACACAGATACAGACCTGGCATTCCTCTAATGGGACACAGATACAGACCTGGCATTCCTCTAATGTCAGTCAGGAGGGTTATTGGTGAGGTTATGTCTGTCAGGAGGGTTAGTGGTGAGGTTATGTCTGTCTGTCAGGAGGGTTGGTGGTGAGGTTATGTCTGTCTGTCAGGAGGGTTGGTGGTGAGGTTATGTCTGTCTGTCAGGAGGGTTGGTGGTGAGGTTATGTCTGTCTGTCAGGAGGTTAGTGGTTAGTGGTGAGGTTATGTCTGTCTGTCAGGAGGGTTAGTGGTGAGGTTATGTCTGTCTGTCAGGAGGGTTAGTGGTGAGGTTATGTCTGTCTGTCAGGAGGGTTAGTGGTGAGGTTATGTCTGTCTGTCAGGAGGGTTAGTGGTGAGGTTATGTCTGTCTGTCAGGAGGGTTAGTGGTGAGGTTATGTCTGTCTGTCAGGAGGGTTGGTGGTGAGGTTATGTCTGTCTGTCAGGAGGGTTGGTGGTGAGGTTATGTCTGTCTGTCAGGAGGGTTAGTGGTGAGGTTATGTCTGTCTGTCAGGAGGGTTGGTGGTGAGGTTATGTCTGTCTGTCAGGACGGTTAGTGGTGAGGTTATGTCTGTCTGTCAGGAGGGGTTAGTGGTGAGGTTATGTCTGTCTGTCAGGAGGGTTAGTGGTGAGGTTATGTCTGTCTGTCAGGAGGGTTAGTGGTGAGGTTATGTCTGTCTGTCAGGAGGGTTTGTGGTGAGGTTATGTCTGTCTGTCAGGAGGGTTGGTGGTGAGGTTATGTCTGTCTGTCAGGAGGGTTGGTGGTGAGGTTATGTCTGTCTGTCAGGAGGGTTGGTGGTGAGGTTATGTCTGTCTGTCAGGAGGGTTAGTGGTGAGGTTATGTCTGTCTGTCAGGAGGGTTGGTGGTGAGGTTATGACTGTCTGTCAGGAGGGTTAGTGGTTAGTGGTGAGGTTATGTCTGTCTGTCAGGAGGGTTAGTGGTGAGGTTATGTCTGTCTGTCAGGAGGGTTAGTGGTGAGGTTATGTCTGTCTGTCAGGAGGGTTAGTGGTGAGGTTATGACTGTCTGTCAGGAGGTTAGTGGTTAGTGGTGAGGTTATGTCTGTCTGTCAGGAGGGTTAGTGGTGAGGTTATGTCTGTCTGTCAGGAGGGTTAGTGGTGAGGTTATGTCTGTCTGTCTGTCAGGAGGGTTAGTGGTGAGGTTATGTCTGTCTGTCAGGAGGGAGGGTTAGTGGGTGAGGTTATGTCTGTCTGTCAGGAGGGTTGGTGGTGAGGTTATGTCTGTCTGTCAGGAGGGAGGGTTAGTGGTGAGGTTATGTCTGTCTGTCAGGAGGGTTAGTGGTGAGGTTATGTCTGTCTGTCTGTCAGGAGGGTTAGTGGTGAGGTTATGTCTGTCTGTCAGGAGGGTTAGTGGTGAGGTTATGTCTGTCTGTCTGTCAGGAGGGTTAGTGGTGAGGTTATGTCTGTCTGTCAGGAGGGAGGGTTAGTGGTGAGGTTATGTCTGTCTGTCAGGAGGGTTGGTGGTGAGGTTATGTCTGTCTGTCAGGAGGGAGGGTTAGTGGTGAGGTTATGTCTGTCTGTCAGGAGGGTTAGTGGTGAGGTTATGTCTGTCTGTCAGGAGGGAGGGGTTAGTGGGTGAGGAGTTATGTCTGTCTGTCAGGAGGGTTGGTGGTGAGGTTATGTCTGTCTGTCAGGAGGGAGGGTTAGTGGTGAGGTTATGTCTGTCTGTCCAGGAGGGTTAGTGGTGAGGTTATGTCTGTCTGTCAGGAGGGAGGGTTAGTGGTGAGGTTATGTCTGTCTGTCAGGAGGGAGGGTTAGTGGTGAGGTTATGTCTGTCTGTCAGGAGGGAGGGTTAGTGGTGAGGTTATGTCTGTCTGTCAGGAGGGAGGGTTAGTGGTGAGGTTATGTCTGTCTGTCAGGAGGGTTGGTGGTGAGGTTATGTCTGTCTGTCAGGAGGGTTAGTGGTGAGGTTATGTCTGTCTGTCAGGAGGGTTAGTGGTGAGGTTATGTCTGTCTGTCAGGAGGGTTAGTGGTGAGGTTATGTCTGTCTGTCAGGAGGGAGGGTTAGTGGTAAGGTTATGTCTGTCTGTCAGGAGGGTTAGTGGTGAGGTTATGTCTGTCTGTCAGGAGGGTTAGTGGTGAGGTTATGTCTGTCTGTCAGGAGGGTTAGTGGTGAGCGTATGTCTGTCTGTCAGGAGGGTTAGTGGTGAGCGTATGTCTGTCTGTCAGGAGGGTTAGTGGTAAGGTTATGACTGTCTGTCAGGAGGGTTAGTGGTAAGGTTATGTCTGTCTGTCAGGAGGGTTAGTGGTGAGGTTATGTCTGTCTGTCAGGAGGGTTAGTGGTGAGCGTATGTCTGTCTGTCAGGAGGGTTAGTGGTGAGCGTATGTCTGTCTGTCAGGAGGGTTAGTGGTAAGGTTATGACTGTCTGTCAGGAGGGTTAGTGGTAAGGTTATGACTGTCTGTCAGGAGGGTTGGTGGTGAGGTTATGTCTGTCTGTCAGGAGGGAGGGTTAGTGGTGAGGTTATGACTGTCTGTCAGGAGGGAGGGTTAGTGGTGAGGTTATGTCTGTCTGTCAGGAGGGTTAGTGGTGAGGTTATGTCTGTCTGTCAGGAGGGTTAGTGGTGAGGTTATGTCAGTCAGTGGGCAGGTTGGGGGGTACGGTGCCATTTCATTGTAGCCTCTGATGTTGTTTATACACTGTAGGGTCTTCAGTGACCTGAGACAGGCTTAATTCAGGTGCTGCCTTCTAGGTCACTGGACCACACACACACACAGGGGAGGTATGTGGAGAAGAAATGTGGTGCTTGGCAGGAGTTGTGTCACACACACATTGACCTCTATGGTAGACGCGTCTACTGGCGAGTGGTTTTATTGTTGTTGATAGGAGTCCATGACGGAGAGACAGACCTCTCTCTCGTTCTCTGATCACTTTGTCCTGGAAACAATCCTTTGATCAGTGAGGGGTAACCCACCAAGGGTCCTAGCCAGAGTATGTACCAAAAAGCATCCTATTCTGCAAACAGTGCACTCCCTAGAGCTCTGTGGTGCGCCATGAAGGGAATAGGATGGCCGTTTGGGAGACTGCCCTAAAAAGGATAGGACTCTTTTAGAGTTGTTGTTGATTTTAGGCTGGGTTTCTGTATAGCACTTTGTGACATTGGCTGATGTAAAGAAAAAGTGGGCTTTGCCAATACATTTGATTATTAATTGATTGATGTATGAACCCTATAAGATTGCACCTCTGTTGGATCAAAGATAAGAAACAAAGTTATTGAAAATGGGGATGACCATGGAACCATTTCTGGATTCAACTTCAGCGAATAGCAGCTACAAATGCTTTTAAAAAAAATTATATGAAATCAAATGACTGCCCACTGGATGAGACGAGGAAGACCAATGTTCATATGCCTATCCAACCTCCTCCTTGCCCTAGGTCCCAGGTGGTCTGGCCAGCATTGGTGCATTATCAAGTCCTAGGAAGTATGAGGTTAGAGGTTAGGGGTTAGAGGATTATGGCTGGGTTAGGGGTTATGGCTGGGTTAGGGGTTAGGGTTAGTGGTTATGGTTAGAGGTTATGACTGGGTTAGTGGTTATGGTTAGGGGTTATGGCTGGGTTAGGGGTTATGGTTAGGGGTTATGGCTGGGTTAGGGGTTATGGCTGGGTTAGAGGTTATGGCTGGGTTATGGTTAGAGGTTATGGCTGGGTTAGTGGTTATGGTTAGGGGTTATGGCTGGGTTAGTGGTTATGGTTAGGGGTTATGGCTGGGTTAGTGGTTAGTGGTTATGGTTAGAGGTTATGACTGGGTTAGTGGTTATGGTTAGGGGTTAAGACTGGGTTAGGGGAATTATAACTAAATTATAATTAGAAATTATAACAGAATTAGTGGTTATAATTAAAAATTATAAGCTAAATTAAGAATTATAATTAGAAATTAAAACTAGAATTAGAAATTATAACTGGAATTATAATTAGAAATTATATAGCACAAATTAAAAATTATAATTTAAGAAATTAAAAACTAAATTAAATATAATTATAATTAAAGAAAATTAAACTAAATTAATGAATTTAAAAATTAGTAATTATAATTAAAATTATAACTAGAATTAATATTAGATTATAATTAAGAAATTATAGCTAAATTAAAAATTATAATTAAAAATTAAACTAAATTAAGAATTATAACTAAATTATAATTAAAATTATAACTTTAAATTAGAATTATAATTAAAAATTAAAACTGGAATTAATGAATTATAATTAAATTAAACTAAATTAAATGAATTAAAGAAATTAAGAGAATTAGTAATTATAATTAAAATTATAACTAAATTAATGAATTATAATTAAAAATTATAACTTTAAATTAAAATTATAATTAAAATTATAACTAAATTAAAAATTATAACTAAATTAAAGAAATTATAACTAAATTATAATTCAAAGAATTATAACTTCAAATTAAAATAATTATAATTTAGAAATTATAACTAAATTAAGAATTATAATTAAGAAATTATAACTAAATTAAAGGAATTAAGTAATTATAATTAAAGAATTATAACTAAATTAAATAATTATAATTAAAGAAATTAAAACTAAATTATACTAGAATTAAAAATTTAGGAAATTAAATAATTATAATTAAAAATTATAACTAAATTAAATAATTATAATTAAAAATTATACTTTAAATTAAAGAATTATAATTAAAAATTATACTTTAAATTAAAAAATTATACTTTAAATTACAGAAATTATACTTTAAATTATAATTAAAATTATAGCTATAAATTAATAATTATAATTTAGAAATTATAACTAGAATTAAAGAAATTATAATTACAGAAATTATACTTCAAATTAAAATTAATGAATTATAATTAAAAATTATAACTAAATTAATAATTATAATTAAAAATTAAAACTAAATTAAAATTATAACTTTAGAATTATAATTAAAAATTATACTTTAAATTAAATAATTATAATTAAAGAAATTATAACTAAATTAAAGAAATTATAATTAAAATTAAACTAAATTAAGAAATTATAACTAAATTATAATTAAAAATTATAACTAGAATTAAAATTATAATTAAAGAAATTAAACTGGAGTTAAATGAATTATAATTAAGAAATTAAACTAGAATTAATGAATTAAAAATTAATAATTATAATTAAATTATAACTAAATTAGTAATTATAATTAAAATTATAACTTTAAATTAAAGAAATTATAATTTAAAGAAATTAAAAACTGGAATTTAAGAAATTATAACTAGAATTATAATTAAAAAATTACTGCTAAATTAAAAATTATAATTAAAGAAATTAAACTGGGAATTAAGTAATTATAATTAAAAATTAAACTAAATTAAATAATTAAAGAATTAAGAATTAAATGAATTATAATTAAAAATTATAACTAAATTTAATAATTATGAATTAGAAATTATAAACAAATTAAAGAATTATAATTAAAGAATTATAACTTTAAATTAAAATTATAACTTTAAATTAAAGAAATTATACTTTAAATTATAATTAAAATTATAACTAAATTAATAATTATAATTTAGAAATTATAACTTCAGAATTAAATTATAATTAAGAAATTATAACTTTACAAATTAAAAATGTAAATAATTATAATTAAAATTATAACTAAATTAATGAATTATAATTAGAAATTAAAAACTAGAATTAAGGAAATTATAACTGAATTATGAATTAGAAATTATAAATAAATTAGTAATTAAATGAATTATAATTAAAAATTATAACTAAATTAGAAATTATAATTAAAGAAATTAAAAACTAAATTAAAATTATAACTTTAAATTATAATTAGAAATTATATAACTAAATTAAAAATTATGAATTAAAAATTAAACTGGAATTAAATGAATTATAATTAAGAAATTAAAAACTAAATTAAATAATTAAAATTATAATTAAGAATTACCAACTAGAATTAATAATTATAATTAAATAATTATAACTAGAATTAAGTAATTAATAATTAAAATTAAAATTTATAATTTAGGAAATTAAAAAACTAAATTAATGAATTATAATTAAAAAATTAAACTAGATTAAGTAATTATAACTTTAAATTAGTAATTTAAGTAATTAAAATTAAAATTATAATTTAAAAAATTAAACTGAATTTAAATAATTATAATTAAAGAAATTAAAACTAAATTAATAAGTTAATGAATTTATAATTAAAAATTATAACTAGAATTAAGTAATTAAAATTAAAATTATACTTTAAATTAGTAGATTATGAATTAAGAAAATTAAAAACTGAAATTATAATTATAATTAAAATTATAACTAAATTAATAATTATAATTAAAGAAATTAAACTAAATTTAAATGAATTATAATTAAAAATTATAGCACAAATTAATGTAATTAATGAATTATGAATTTAAAATTATAACTAAATTATAATTAAAATTAAAATTATAACTAGAATTAAGTAATTTAATGAATTATAATTAAAATTATACTTCAAATTAGTAATTAAATAATTATAATTAAAGAATTATACCTAAATTAATAAATCATAGACAAGAAATTAAAAACTAAATTAAAATTAATAATTATAATTAAAAATTATACTTTAGAATTAGTAATTATAATTAAGAATTATACCTAAATTTAAGTAATTATAATTAGAAATTAAACTAGAATTTAATAATTAAAATTATAACTTTAAATTAATAATTATAATTAAAAATTATACCTAAATTAGTAATTATAATTAAAATTATAACTAAATTAGTAATTAATAGTAATTAGTAATTAATGAATTAAAATTATACTTCAAATTAATAATTAAATAATAATTAGAAATTATAGCTAGAATTAGAAATTAAGTAATTATAGAAATTATAATTAATAATTTATAATTAAAATTATACTTTAAATTAGTAATTATAATTAAAATTATAACTAAATTTAGTAATTATAATTTAAGGAAATTATAACTAAATTAAAAATTATACTTCAAATTAGGGGTTAAAAATTATACTATTACTTAAAATTAAAAGAATTATAGCACTGGAATTAGTAATTTATAGATTAGGGAAATTATAAACTAAATTTAGTAATTATAATTTAAAGAATTATAACTAAATTAGTAATTATAGATTAAAATTATAACTAAATTAAGTAATTATAATTAAAAATTATAACTGGAATTTAGTAATTATAATTAAAAATTATAACTAAATTAAATTATAATTAAATTAAAATTAGTGAATTATAACTTCAAAGGGAATTAAACTGGAATTAAGTAATTATAGCTTCAAATTTAATAATTAAATAATTATAGATAGAAATTAAAAGCTAAATTAATAATTCTGATTAGAATTAAAACTAGAATTAGTAATTAAAATTATAATTAAAATTATAACTAAATTATAATTATAAAAAATTAAACTAAATTAGTGAATTATAATTAAAAATTAAAAACTAAATTAAATAATTATACCTAAATTTATTATGAATTAAAATTAAAATTATAGTTAAGGAATTAAAACTAGAATTAAAATTATAATTAAGAAATTAAAAACTAAATTAGTAATTAGTAATTATGAATTAAAATTATAACTAGAATTAAGTAATTAAAATTAAAATTAAAAAATTATAGAAATTATAATTAAATTAATTAGAATTAAGAAATTAAAAATTAAAATTATAAAATTATAATTATAATTAGAATTATAACTAAATTATAATTATAATTAAGAAATTAAAATTATAACTAAAATTAAATAATTATAATTAAAATTATAACTAAATTAATGAATTAAAATTATAATTAAAATTAATTAAATTAGTAATTATAATTTAAAATTATAACTAAATTAATGAATTATAATTAGAAAATTATAACTAATTAAGTAATTAGTAATTACTAATTAAAATTATAACTAAATTAAATGAATTAATGAATTAAAAATTATACCTTTAAATTAAATAATTATAATTAAAATTATAACTAAATTTAAATGAATTATAATTATAATTAAAATTATAATGAATTAAATGAATTATAATTAAAAATTATATAACTAAATTAAGTAATTATAATTAAAATTATAACTAAATTTAATGAATTAATAATTACTTTAAATTATAATTAGTAATTATAATTAAAATTATAACTAAATTAGTAATTATAATTAAAATTATAACTAAATTAGTAATTAAATAATTAGTAATTAAAAATTATACCTAAATTTAATGAATTATAATTAAAATTAGTAACTAAAGTTAGTAATTATAATTATAATTAATGAATTAGTAATTATGAATTAAAATTATACTTTAAATTATAATTAAAATTATAACTTCAAATTAGTAATTATAATTAGAAATTATAACTAAATTAATGAATTATAATTAAGTAATTATAACTAGTTAAGAAATTATAATTAAAATTATAATTAAATAATTATAATTAATGAATTATAACTAAAAATTTAAATTAATAATTAAAATTATAACTAAATTAAAATTATAGATAAATTAATTAAAAATTATAATTAAAATTATACTTTAAATTTAAGTAATTAGTAATTATAATTAAAGAATTATAACTAAATTAGTAATTATAATTAAAATTATAACTAAATTAGTAATTAGTAATTAAAAATTATAACTAAATTAGAAATTATAACTAAATTAAGTAATTATAGATTACAAAATTAAACTAGAATTAGTAATTAGTAATTATAATTAAAATTATAACTAAATTAAATGAATTATAATTAAAATTATAACTAAATTAAAGATTATAACTAAATTAAAGAAATTATAATTATAATTAAAATTATAACTTTAAATTAGTAATTATTATTAAGAAATTATACTTCTGAATTTAAAGTCATAATTAAGAAATTATAACTTTAAATTAAATAATTATAATTAGAAAATTATACTAAACTATAATTTAAAATTATAACTAGAATTATAATTATAATTAAAATTATAACTAAATTAGTAGAATTAGTAATTATAATTAAGAAATTAAAACTAGAATTAATGAATTTAGTAATTATAATTAAAATTATAGCTAAATTTAGTAATTTAGTAATTATAATTAAAAATTATAGCTAGAATTGGAATTATAATTAAAATTATTACTGGAATTAGTAATTATAATTAGAAATTATAACTAAATTTAGTAATTATAATTAGAAATTATAACTAAATTTAATAATTATAATTAGAAAATTATAACTAAATTAGTAATTATAATTGAAAGAATTATAACTAAATTAAGAATTATACTTTAAATTAGTAATTAAGTGAATTAGTAATTATAGATTAAAATTATAACTAGATTAGTAATTATAATTAGAAAATTTACTTCAAATTAGTAGTTAAAATTATACACAAATTAGTAATTATACTTTAAGTCAATAATAGTAATAATTAAAATTAAAACTGGAAATTATAATTATAATTAAAATTATAACTAAATTAGTAATTAGAAATTATACTAGCTAGGTTAGTAGTTAATAGTAATTAAAATTATAACTAAATTAAATAATTATAACTAAATTAGTAATAATAATTAAAATTATACTTTAAATTAATGAATTAAGTAATTATAATTAGAGTATTAAAAACTAATTAGTAATTAAGTAATTATAATTAAAATTATAACTAAATTAAAATAATTATAATTTAGAAAAATTATAACTAAGTTAAAGATATAACTAAATTAGTAATGAATTAGTAATTATAATTTAAAATTATAGCTGAATTAAATTAGTAATTATAATTAAAAATTTAACTAAATTAATGAATTAAAGTAATTTATAATTAAAATTATACCTAAATTTAAATAATTATAACTAGAATTAGTAATAATAATTAAAAAATTAAACTAAATTATAATTATGAATTAAAAATTATAACTAAATTAGTAATTTAAAATTATAAACACAAAATTAGTAATTTAATGAATTAAAATTATAACTAAATTTAATAATTATAAGCTGGAAATTAGTAATAATAATTAAAATTATAACTTTAAATTAGTAGATTAAGTAATTATGAATTAGAGTATTAAACTAAATTTAATGAATTAGTAATTATAATTAGAAAATTATAACTAAATTAGTAATTATAATTAAAAAATTATAACTAAATTAAAAATTATAACTAAATTAAAAATTAAAATTCTAACTTAATTAAAAATTATACTTTAAATTAAATAATTATAATTAAGAAATTATACTTTAAATTAAGTAATTATAATTAAAAATTATAACTAAATTATAATTAAAAATTATACTAGAATTAAAAATTATAGATAGAATTAAAAATTATAACTAAATTAAAGAATTAAAGAAATTTATGCTAAATTAATTATTATAATTAAGAATTATAACTTTAGAATTAGTAATTATAATTAAAATTATAACTTTATTGAATTATAATTAAAAATTATAACTTTAAATTAGTAATTATAATTAAAATTATAACTAAATTAAATGAATTATAATTAAAAATTATAACTAGAATTAGGAAATTATAACTAAATTAATAATTATAATTAAAAATTAAAACTAAATTTAATGAATTAAGTAATTATAATTAAAAATTATAACTAAATTATATAATTAAAATTATAACTAAATTTAAAGAATTATAACTAAATTAAAAATTAGTATTAAAAATTATAACTAATTTAGTAATTATAGAATTAATAATTATAATTTAAAATTATAACTTCAAACTATAATTAAAAATTATACTTTAAATTAAATTATAATTAATTAAAATTATAACTTCAGAATTAAAGAAATTAGTAATTCATTAAAATTATAACTTAAATTAAATAATTATAATTAGAAATTAAACTAAATTAGTAATTAGTAATTATAACTTCAAATTAATGAATTTAATAATTATAGTTAAAATTATAACTAAATTAGTAATTATAATTAAAAATTATAACTAAATTAAAAATTATAGTTAAAAATTATAACTAGAATTAAGTAATTATAACTAAATTAGTAATTATAATTAAAATTATAACTTTAAATTAGTAATTATAATTAAAAATTATAACTAAATTAAGTAATTAATAATTATAATTAAAATTATACTTTAAATTAGTAATTATAATTTAAAAATTAAACCTAAATTAGTAATTAAAAATTATAACTAAATTAATGAATTAGTAGATTAAAATTATACCTAAATTTAAGTAATTATAATTAAAAATTATAACTAAATTTAAATATTTAGTAATTTAGTAATTAAAAATTATACTTTAAATTAGTAATTATATAACTAAATTAATGAATTAGTAATAATAATTAAAATTATAATTAAATTAGTAATTATAATTAAAATTATAACTTTAAATTAGTAATTATAATTAAAAATTATAACTAAATTAATAATTTAGTAATTATAATTAAAATTATAACTAAATTTAAATGAATTATAATTAAAAATTATAACTAAATTTAATGAATTAGTAATTAAAATTATAATTAAAATTATAATTAAGAAATTAAATAATTATAATTAAAATTATAACTAAATTAAGTAATTATAATTAAGAATTATAACTAAATTAAAAATTATACTAAATTAAGTAATTTATAATTAAAAATTAAAACTAAATTTAATTAATTAATTGTAATTAAAATTATAACTAAATTAAGTAATTATAATTAAAATTATAACTAAATTAAAGAATTTATAAATTAAATTAGTAATTATAATTAAAATTATAGCTTTAAATTAGTAATTATAATTAAAGAATTATAACTGAATTTAGTAATAATATGAATTTAAAATTATAACTAAATTAATAATTATAATTAAAATTATACTAAACTATAATTAAAAATTATAACTAGAATTAATAATTATAATTAGAAATTATACTTTAAATTAATAATTATATGAATTATAATTAAAGAATTAAAAACTAAATTAATAATTAAATGAATTATAATTAAAATTATAACTAGAATTACAATGAATTATAATTAAGAATTATAACTAAATTAATAATTATAATTAAAATTATAACTAAATTAGTAATTATAATTAAAATTATAACTAAATTAAATAATTTATAATTAAAATTATAACTAGAATTTAAGTAATTATAATTAAAATTATAACTAAATTAGTAATTATAATTGAAAATTATAACTAAATTAAAAATTATACTTAAATTAAAGAATTAGTAATTTATAATTAAAATTATAACTAAATTAATTAGTAATTATAATTTAAAAATTATAACTGAATTAGTAATTATAATTAAAATTTTAACTTTAAATTAGTAATTTAGTAATTATATGAATTAGAAATTATACCTAAATTAATTATAACTTCAAATTATAATAATAATTAAAAAATTAAAAACTAAATTATAATTATAATTAAAGAATTATAACTAATTTAGTAATTAAAAATTATACAGAATTAGTGAATTAAATGAATTAAAATTATAACTAAATTTAGTAATTATAACTAAATTAATGAATTAGTAATAATAATTAAGAAATTATAACTAAATTAGTAATTAATTAATATAATTAAAAATTATACTTCAAATTAATAATTAGTAATTATAATTAATATTAAACTAAATTAATTAGTAATTAAATGAATTATAATTAAAATTATAACTAAATTTAAGTAATTATAATTAAAATTATAACTAAATTAAAAATTATAACTAAATTAAAATTAAAAATTATAACTTGAATTAAGAAATTATAACTTTAGAATTAATGAATTATAATTAAAATTATAACTTTAGAATTATAATTAAAAATTATAACTAAATTAATGTAATTATAATTTAAAAATTATAACTAGAATTAATGAATTATAATTAAAATTATAACTAGAATTAAATAATTATAATTAAAATTATAACTAAATTAAATTAAAAATTATAATTAAATTGTAATTATAATTAAAATTATAACTAAATTTAATGAATTATAATTAAAAATTATAACTAAATTAAATAATTATAATTAAAATTATACTAAATTAAATAATTATAATTAAAATTATAACTAAATTAAAATTATACTTCAAATTAGTAATTATAATTAAAAATTATAACTAAATTAATAATTATAATTTAAATTAAATGAATTATAATTAAAAATTATAACTTAAATTATAATTAAAAATTATACTTTAAATTAATGAATTATAATTAAAATTATAACTAAATTAGTAATTATAATTAAAATTATATACTTAATTAGTAATTATAATTAAAAATTATACTTTAGAATTAAAAATTATACTTTAAATTTAATAATTATAATTAAAATTATAAACTAGAATATAATTATAATTAAAATTATAACTAAATTAATGAATTATAATTAGCACAAATTATACTAAATTAGTAATTATAATTAAATTTAGTAATTATAACTTTAAATTGTGAATTATAATTAAAAATTATACTTCAAATTTAATAATTATAATTATAATTAAAATTATACTTTAAATTAATGAATTTAAAATTATACTAAATTAGTGAATTAAATAATTATAATTAAAATTATAGCACTAAATTAAAATTATAATTAAATAATTATAACTAAATTTAAATTTAATAATTAAAATTAAAAATTATACTTTAGAATTAGTAATTATAATTAAAATTATACTTTAAATTAAGTAATTAAATAATTAAAAAATTATAACTAAATTAAATAATTAATAATTAAAAATTATAACTAAATTAAATTATAACTAAATTAGTAATAATAATTAAAATTATACTTTAAATTAAAGAATTAGTAATTATAATTAAATATTAAAACTAAATTAATAATTAAATAATTATAATTAAAATTATAACTAAATTAATAATTATAATTAAAAATTATAACTAAATTAAAGATATAACTAAATTAGTAATTTAAATAATTATAATTAAAATTATAACTAAATTAATGAATTATAGAAAATTTTAAATTTAGTGAATTAGTAATTATAATTTAAGAATTATACTAAATTAGTAATTATAACTAAATTAGTAATTATAATTAAAATTAAAACTAATTATAATTATAATTAAAATTATACTTAAATTAGTAATTAAAATTATAGCACAAATTAAATTAGTAATTAAAAATTATAACTAAATTAGTAATTATAAAATTAGTAATAATGAATTAAAAATTATAACTAAATTAGTAATTAATGAATTATAATTAGTATTAAAATTTAAGCTATAATTATAATTAAAAATTATAATTAATAATTATAATTAAAATTATAACTAAATTAAAATTATAATTACAGTTAAGTAATTTATAATTAAATAATTAAGAATTATAACTAAATTAAAATTATAATTAAAATTATACTAATTAAAATTATAGATAATTAAAAAATTATAAACTAAATTAAAATTAAAAATTATACTTTAAATTTAATTAATTATAATTAAAATTATAACTTCAAATTAATAATTTATAATTTAAATTATAACTTCAAATTATAATTAATTTAAAATTATACTTTAAATTAAGTCATTATAGATTAAAAATTATAAATTTAAATGAATTATAATTAAAATTATAACTTAAATTAAAATTATAATTAAATTAATAATTATAATTAAAGAAATTAAAAACTAAATTTAATAATTAGTAATTATAATTAAGAATTATAACTAAATTATAATTAATTAAAATTATAACTAAATTAAAGAAAATTAACTAAATTAATAATGAATTAAATAATTAAAAATTATAACTAATTTAAAGTAATTATAATTAGTAATTATAACTAAATTAATAATTATAATTTAAAATTATAACTAAATTAAATTAATTATAATTAAAATTATAACTAAATTTAAGAAATTATAACTAAATTAAGTAATTATAATTAAGAAATTAAACACTAAATTAATGAATTTAAATAATTATAATTAAAATTATAACTAAATTATAATTATAATTAAAATTATAACTAGAATTAAAGAATTATAACTAAATTAAATTAAAAATAATTATAATTATAATTAAAATTATAATAATTAATAATTATAATTAGAAATTATAGCACAAATTAGTAATTATAATTAAAATTATAACTAAATTAAGTAATTATGAATTAAAAATTATAACTAAATTAAGGAATTATAACTTTAAATTAATAATTATAATTAAAATTACAAACTAGAATTAGTAATTAGTATAGTAATTATAATTAAAATTATAACTAAATTAATAATTATAATTAAAAATTATAACTAAATTAAAGAATATATAATTAAAATTAAATGAATTATAATTAAGAATTATACTAAATTAATGAATTATTATTAAAATTATAACTAGAATTTAAAGTTATGAATTTAAAATTATAACTAAATTAGTAATTATAATTATAGTTAGAAATTATACTAAACTATAATTAAAATTATAACTAAATTATAATTATAATTAAAATTATAACTAAATTAATTAAGTAATTATAATTTAAAAATTAAACTAAATTAATGAATTAGTAATTATAATTCAAATTATAGCTTTAAATTAGTAATTATAATTATAATTAAAATTATAACTAAATTACAAAATTATAATTAAAATTATACTAGAATTAAATAATTATAATTAAGAATTATAACTAAATTAATAATTATAATTAAAATTATAACTAAATTTAATGAATTATAATTAAAGTTATAACTAAATTAAATGAATTATAATTAAAATTATAACTAGAATTTAAAGAGATTATAATTAAATTTAATTAATTAAATGAATTATAATTTAGAATTATAACTTCAAATTAATGAATTATAATTTAAAATTTAACTAAATTATGAATTAAAAATTATACCTAGAATTAGTAATTATATAACAATTCATAATTATAATTAAAATTAAACTTCAAATTATATAATTATAATTAAAATTATAACTAAATTAAAATTATAACTAATTAATGAATTAGTAATTAAAATTATAACTAAATTTAATGCTTATAATAATTATAACTAAATTAGTAATTATAATTAAAATTATAACTTCGTTAGTAATTAAGTAATTATAATTAAAGTGTTAAACTAAATTTAGTAATTTAATAATTATAATTTAAAATTATAACTAAATTAATAATTATAATTTAAAAATTATAACTAAATTAAAGAATATAACTAAATTAATGAATTAAATAATAATTATAATTAAAATTATAACTTTAAATAATTATAATTAAAATTTAGCTAAATTTAGTAATTAGTAATTATAATTAGAAATTATACCTAGAATTAGTAATTATAACTAAATTAAGTAATATGAATTGAAATTAAAAACTGGAATTATAATTATGAATTAAGAATTATAACTAAATTTAATTATAATTAAAATTATAACTAAATTAGTAATTTAGTAATTAAAAATTATAACTAAATTAATAATTATAACTAAATTATTAATAATAATTAAAAATTATAACTAAATTAATGAATTAAATAATTATAATTAAGTATTAAACTAAATTAATGAATTATAATTAAAAATTATAACTAAATTAATAATTATAATTAAAATTATAACTAAATTAAAAATTATAACTTCAAATTAAAATTAAAGAATTCTAACTTAATTAGAAATTATAAGCTAAATTAAATGAATTATAATTAAAATTATACTAAATTAATAATTATAATTAAAAATTATACTTTAAATTATAATTAAAATTATAACTAAATTAAAATTATAGATAGAATTAAAATTATACTTTAAATTAAAATTACAAATTATAACTAAATTAATTATTATAATTAAAAATTATAAACTAGAATTAGTAATAATTATGAATTAAGAATTATAGCTAAATTATGAATTAAGAATTATAACTAAATTAAGTAATTATAATTAAAATTATAACTAAATTAAATAATTATAATTAAAAATTATAACTAAATTAGTAATTAAAATTATAACTAAATTAGTAATTATAATTAAAGAAATTAAACTAAATTAAATAATTAAATAATTATAATTAGAAAATTATAACTAAATTATAATTAAAAATTATAACTAAATTAAAGAATATAACTAAATTAAGGAATTAAATATTAGAAATTATATGAATTTAATGAATTATAATTAGTAATTATAGATTTAAAATTATACTTTAAACTATAATTAAAATTATAACTTTAAATTAGTAATTATAATTTAAAAATTATAACTAAATTAAGAAATTAAATGAATTAATTAAAATTATAGCACAAATTAGTAATTATAATTAGAAATTAAAAAACTAAATTAATGAATTAAATTAATTATACTTCAAATTAATGAATTAGTAATTATAATTTAAAATTATAACTAAATTAATGAATTATAATTAAAATTATAACTAAATTTAATAATTATAATTAAAAATTATAACTAAATTAGTAATTATACTTTAAATTAAATAATTATAATTAAAAATTATAACTAAATTAAATGAATTATAATTAGAAATTATACTTTAAATTTAAGTAATTAAATAATTATAATTAAAATTATACTTCAAATTAAATGAATTATAATTAAAGAAATTAACCTAAATTAATGAATTAAAATTATACTAAATTAGTAATTAAATAATTTATAATTAAAATTATACCTAAATTAATAATTATAATTAAAATTATAACTAAATTAGTATTTAGTAATTAGTAATTAAAAATTATACTTTAAATTAATAATTATAATTAAATTAGTAATTAGTAATAATAATTAAAAATTATAACTTTAGAATTAAGTAATTATAATTAAAATTATAACTAGAATTAATGAATTATAATTAAGAAATTAAAACTAAATTAATAATTTAATAATTATAATTAAAATTATAACTAGAATTAGTAATTATAATTAAAATTATAACTAAATTAGTGAATTATAATTTAAAAATTATAACTTTAAATTATAATTAAAATTATACTTTAACTAGAATTAATAATTATAATTAAAATTATAACTAAATTAATGAATTATAATTAAAAATTATAACTAAATTAAAAAATTATATACTTCAAATTAAAATGAATTATAATTAGGAAATTAAACTGGAAATTAATGAATTTAAATAATTATAGTTAAAAATTATAACTAGAATTAAATGAATTTATAATTAAAAATTATAACTAGAATTTAAAGAATATAACTTCAAATTTAAAGAATTAATAATTATAATTAGAGAAATTATACTTTAAATTAAATGAATTGTATTAAGAAATTATAACTGAATTTAAATGATCATGAATTTAAAAATTATAACTTTAAATTAAGTAATTATAATTAAAAATTATACTAAACTATAATTTAAAAATTATAACTTTAAATTATAATTATAATTAAAAATTATAGCACATTAATGAATTAATAATTATAATTAAAGAATTAAAAACTTAAATTAGTGAATTTAAATAATTTATAATTAAAATTATAACTTTAAATTAAGAATTATGAATTAAAAATTATTACTAAATTAATGAATTATAATTAAAATTATAACTAAATTAATGAATTATAAATTATAATTAAAATTATAACTAAATTAATGAATTATAATTAAAATTATAACTAAATTAAATGAATTATAATTAGAAATTTATAACTAAATTTAAATGAATTATAATTATAAAAAATTATAACTAAATTTAAAATATAACTAAATTAAAATTTAAGTAATTATAGTTAATAATTATAACTGGAATTTAGTAATTAATGTAATTATAGTTAAAAATTATACTAAATTAAATAATTATAATTAAAATTTAGCACTAAATTTAATAATTAATAGTATAATTAAAATTATACCTAAATTAATAATTATACACTTTAAATTATTAATAATAATTAGAAATTATAAACTAGAATTATAATTATAATTAGAAAATTATAGCACTAAATTAGTATAATTAAAATTATACTAAATTAATGAATTAAATGAATTAAAATTATACTAAATTTAATGGAATTATAACTAAATTAGTAATTCTAATTAATAATTAAAAATTATAACTTTAGAATTAGTAATTAGTAATCTTAATAATTAAAATTATAAATTAAATTAGTAATTAGTAATTATAATTAAGTATTAAACTTCAAATTAGTAATTAATGAATTATAATTAAAATTATAACTAAATTAAATAATTATAGTTAAAATTATAACTAAATTAAAATTATACTAATTAAATTAAATTAAAAATTATAACTTAATTAAAAATTATAACTAGAATAAATAATTATAATTAGAATTATAACTAGAATTATAATTAAAAATTATAACTAAATTAGTAATTATAATTTAAAATTATAACTAAATTAAGAAATTTATAATTAAAATTATACTAAATTAAATAATTATGAATTAAGAAATTATAACTAAATTAGAATTAAAATTATAATTTAAATTAAATGAATTATAATTAAAATTATAACTAGAATTAAATAGATTATAATTAAAAATTATAACTAAATTAATAATTATAATTAAAAATTATAACTAAATTCATAATTATAATTAAAAATTATAACTAAATTAGAAATTATACTTTAAATTAGTAATTATAATTAAAATTATAACTAGAATTAAAAATTATAACTAGAATTAGTAATTATAATTAAAATTATAACTAAATTATAATTAAGAATTATAACTAAATTATAATTATAATTAAAAATTATAACTAAATTTAAATAATTATAATTAAAATTATAACTAAATTAAATAATTATAATTAAAAATTATACTTTAAATTAAAATTATAACTTTAAATTATTAATTATAATTAAAATTATAACTAGATATAATTATAGTTAAAAATTATTAAATTAAGTAATTAATAATTTAGGAATTATAACTAAATTAATGAATTATAGTTAAAATTATACTGGAGTTATTAATTATAATTTAAGAATTATAACAAATTAGTAATTATAATTATGAATTAGAATTATACTTTAAATTAAGTAATTTAAAAATTATAAAATTAGTAATTAGTAATTATAATTAAAATTATACTTCAAATTAGAATTAGTAATTAATGAATTATAAATAAATTTAAATTTTAATGAATTAAAATTAAAAATTATACTAAATTAATGAATTATAATTAAAAATTATAACTTTAAATTAATGAATTAATAATTAAAGAAATTATAACTAAATTAGTAATTAGTAATTAAAAATTATAACTAAATTTAGTAATTATAATTAAAAATTACTAGCACAAACTAATAATTTAAAATTATATAAATTTAGTAATTAAGTAATTATAATTGGAAAATTAAACTTCAAATTAGTAATTAGTAATTATAATTATAACTAGAATTAAGTAATTATAGTTGAAAAATTATAACTAGGTAAAGAATATACTTTAAATTAGTAATTAGTAATTATAACTAAAAATTATAGCTGGAATTAGTAATTATAATTAGAAAATTTAACTAAATTATGAATTAAAAATTATAATTAAAAATTATACCTAAATTTAATGAATTATAACTAAATTAATAGTAATAATAATTAGAAATTAAAACTGGAAATTATAATTATAATTAAAATTATAAGCTTTAAATTAGTAATTAAAATTATAACTAAATTAGTAATTTAGTAATTAAAATTATAACTAAATTAATAATTATAACTAAATTAAGTAATTATAATTAAAATTATACTTTAAATTAATAATTAAATAATTATAATTAGAAATTATTAAACTAAATTAGTAATTAAATAATTATAATTAAAATTATAACTAAATTTAATGAATTATAATTAAAATAACTAAATTAAAGTATAACTAAATTAAAATTAAAAATTATAACTTAATTAAAAATTATAACTAAATTAGTAATGAATTATAATTAAAAAATTATAACTTTAAATTAGTAATTATAATTAAAAATTATACTTTAGAATTATAATTTTAAAAATTATAACTAAATTAAAATTATAGATAAATTAAAAATTATAACTAAATTAAAGGAATTAAAAATTATAACTAAATTAATTATTATAATTAAAATTATAACTAGAATTAGTAATTATAATTAAAAATTATAACTAAATTATAATTAAAATTATAACTAAATTAGTAATTATAATTTAAAAATTATAACTAAATTAGTAATTTATAATTAAAAAATTACCAACTAAATTAAAGGAATTATAGCACTAGAATTAAATGAATTATAATTAGAAATTAAAACTAAATTAATAATTAGTAATTATAATTAAAATTATAACTAAATTATAATTAAAAATTATAACTAGAATTAAAGAATATAACTAAATTAGAAATTAATAATTAAGAAATTATAACTTTAAATTTAGTAATTATAATTTAAATGAATTATAATTACAAAATTATAATGGAAACTATAATTAAAAATTATAACTAAATTAGTAATAATTATAATTAGAAAATTATACTTTAAATTTAAGAATTAAATAATTCTGGAATTAAAATTATAACTAGAATTAATAATTATAATTTAAAAAATTAAACTAAATTAATGAATTAAAAATTATACTTTAAATTAATGAATTAAATAATTATAATTAAAAATTATACTTCAAATTAGAATTATAATTAAAGAATTATAACTAAATTAGTAATTATAACTAAATTTAGTAATTATAACTTCAAATTAAATAATTATGAATTTAGAAATTATAACTGGGTTAGAATTAAAATTAGTAATTAAAAAATTATAGCTAGAGTAATTAATTAGTAATTATAATTTAAAAATTATACTTTAAATTAGTAATTTATAATTAGAAATTAACTAAATTTAGTAGTTAAAATTATAGCACAAATTTAGTAATTAATGAATTTAAGTTAGAAATTATACCTAGAATTAGTAATTATAATTAAAATTATAACTAAATTATGAATTAAGTAATTAATAATTAAAAATTATAACTAAATTAAGTAATTATATAATTAAATAATTGTAATTAATAATTAAAAATTATACTTTAAGAATTAATAATTATAATTAAAATTATACTTCAAATTAATGAAATTATAATTATAATTAAGTAACTAATTAATAATTAGTAAATTATAGCTAGAAATTATAACTAAATTAGTCAATTATAATTTAAAAATTATAGACTAAATTAAAAATTATAGCTAAATTATAATTAAGAAATATACTTTAAACTATGAATTAATAATTATAATTAGAATTATAATTATAATTAAAATTATAACAAATTAATGTAATCTATAATTAAATTATAACTAAATTAAGAGAATTATAATTTAAGAATTATAGAATTATAATTTAAGAAATTATAACTAGTTAATTGGAATTATAATTTAAAATTATAACAAATTAATTATAACTAAATTTATAATTAAAATATACTTTAGAATTAGAATTAGTAATTATAATTAATTATAACTGGGATTAAGATGAATTATAGTAAAGATTATAGTTAATTAAATAATTATAGTTAAAATTATAACTGGAATTAAAGTAATTTATAGTTAAAATTATAATTATAATTAAGAATTACTTTAAATTATAATGAATTTAATTACTAATTTAAAATTACTAAATTAATGAATTTAGTGAATTATAATTAGAAATTATAACTAAATTAAGTAATTATAATTAAAATTATAACTAAATTTAATAATTATAGTTAAAAATTATAACTAAATTTAGTAATAATAATTCAATTATAACTAAATTAGTAATTATAATTAGAAATTATAACTAAATTTAATGAATTATAATTAAAATTATAACTAAATTAAATAATAATTAAAGAATTAAAAATTATAACTTTAAGATATTATAGCTAAATTTAATGAATATAGTTAAAATTATAGCTAGAATTTATTAATTATAATTTAAATTATACTTCACAAATTAAATAATTATATTAATTATAGTTAGTAATTATGCTTAATTAGTAATTAAAATTATAACTAAATTAATAATTATAGTAATTATAATTATAGAGTATTAAAACTAAATTAGTA
>CM059788.1:44824309-45111809 GCA_030435695.1 Brachymystax lenok tsinlingensis
TAAGTAATTATAATTAGAAAATTATAACTAGAATTAAATGAATTATGAATTAGAAATTATAACTAGAATTAAAAATTATAACTAAATTAAAATTAAAATTATAACTTGGTTAGAAATTATAACTAAATTAAATAATTATAATTTAAAATTATAACTAAATTATAATTTAAAATTATAACTAAATTAGTAATTATAATTAAAATTATAACTAAATTAAAATTATAATTAGAAATTATAACTTTAAATTAAATAATTATAATTAAAATTATACTTTAAATTAAAATTAAAAATTATAATTGGGATAATTAAATAATTATAATTAAAATTATAACTAGAATTAGTAATTATAATTAAAATTATAACTAAATTATTAATTTAATAATTATAATTAAAATTATAACTTTAGAATTAAATAATTATAATTAAAATTATAACTAAATTAAATTATCAAATTAAGTAATTATAATTTAGAAATTATAACTAAATTAAAATTATAACTAAATTAAATGTAATTATAATTAGAAATTATAACTAAATTATAATTAAAATTATAACTAAATTAGTAATTAATAATTAGAATTATAACTAAATTAGTAATTATAATTAAAATTATAACTAAATTAGTAATTATAATTAAAATTATACTTTAAATTAAGAAATTATAATTATAATTATAATTAAAATTATAGCACTGAATTATAATTAAAATTATAACTAATTAGTGAATTAATAATTTAGAAATTATAACTAATTAAATGGGTATAATTAGAAAATTATAAATTTAATGAATTAATAATTTATGAATTAAAAATTATAACTAGAATTAGTAATTAAAATTACTATAAATTAGTAATTAAATAATTATGAATTAAAATTATAACTAAAATTAAAAATTTAATAATTAAATGAATTATAATTAATTTAAATTTAAATAATTAAAATTAAAAATTATAACTTTAAATTATTAATTATAATTAAAATTTATATTAATTAGTAATTAGTAATTAGAAATTATAACTAAATTTAATTTAATGGTTAGAAATTATACTTTAAATTAAAAATTAATGAATTTAGGAATTACTAACTAAATTAAGTAATTATATAGAAGTAAAAGTTATAACTAAATTAATAATTTAGTAATTTAGAAATTATAACTTTAAATTAATGAATTAATAATTAAAAATTATAGCACAAAGTAATTATTATAAATTCTAACTAAATTAATAATTATAACTAAATTAAAATTAAATTAGTTATAACTAAATTAAAATTAATAATTAAAATTATAGCTAGGAAGGTAGTAATTATAAATTATACTAGAATTAAATAATTATAACTATGTTAATGAATTAAATTATAACTGAGTAATAATTATAAATTATAACTAAATTAAGTAATTATAACTTCAAATTAAAATTAAAAATTATATACTAAATTAAAAATTTAGAATTATAACTAAATTAGAAGTAGTAATTAAAGAATTATAACTTTAAATTAAAATTAATTTAAAATTATAACTAATTTACTAAATTAAAATTATAACTACTTTAAATTAATAATTATAACTAAATTATGAATTATACTTGTAAAGTTAATGAATTAAGAAATTATAATTAGTTAGTAATTAAAATTATACTAAATTAAAATTAATGAATTTAAAATTACTAACTAAATTAAAGTTATTAATTATAACTGTCAAAATTAAAATTATACTAAATTAAAATTAATTTTAGAAATTATAACTAATTAAAGGAATTAGTAATTTAGTTATAGCTAAATTAGTAATTAAGTAATTATAGCTGGGGGTAAAATTATACTTCATTAATAATTAATAGTTTAAATTATACTTTAAATTAATTAAGTAATTAAATTATAACTGGGAGGTAATTATTATAAATTCAACTAGAATTAAGTAATTATAACTAAATTAAAATTATTGGTTAAAATTATAACTAAATTAAAATTAATAATTTAGAAATTATAACTAAATTAGTAATAATTTTTAAATTGCTAAATTAGAAATTATAGCGAGAGTAAAGTTAGTAGTTAGGAATTATAATTGTTAGTAGTTAAAATTATACTAAATTAGTTAGTAATTGGGGTTATGTTAGGGTTAAGTAATTATAGTCAAAGAAATTATAACTAAATTAAAATTAGTAGTTTGAAAATTATAGCTAAATTAGGGGTTAGTAGTTTAGGTTATAGCTGGAATTAATAATTAAATGAATTATAACTGAGAAAATTATAACTGCGTTAATGAATAGATGGTTTATAGCTGGGTTAGTAATTAGTGGTTAAAATTATGGCAAAGTAATTATTATAAATTCTAGTTAGTAATTATGGCTGGGTTAAAGGGGTTATTGGTTAAGGTTATGGCTGGGTTAGGGGTTAGTGGTTTGGGGTTATGGCTGGGTTAGGGGGTAGTGGTTAGGGGTTTTGGCTGGGTTAGGGGTTAGTGTTTAGGGGTTATGGCTAGGTCAGTGGTTTTGGCTGGGTTAAAGGGGTTATTATGGCTGGGTTAGTGGTTATGGCTGGGTTAGGGGTGGTTATGGCTGGGTTAGGGGTTAGTGGTTAGGGGTTATGGCTGGGTTAGTGGTTAGTTATTATGGCTGGGTTAGGGGTTAGTGGTTATGGCTGGGTTAGTGGTTAGGGGTTATGGCTGGGTTAGGGGTTAGTGGTTAGGGGTTATGGCTGGGTTAGGGGTTAGTGGTTATGGCTGGGTCAGGGTTAGGGTTATGGCTGGGTTAGTGGTTAGATGTTATGGCTGGGTCAGGGGTTAGGGGTTATGGCTGGGTTAGGGGTTAGTGGTTAGGGGTTATAGCTGGGGTAGTGGTTAGTGGTTATGGCTGGGTTAGGGGTTAGGGGTTATGGCTGGGTTAGGGGTTAGGGCTGGGTTAGGGGTTAGGGGTTATGGCTGCTAGGTTATGCCATGGTTAGGGTTAGATGGTAATGGTTAGTTATAGCTAGGGTTAGGTTAAAGCTGGCTTAGGTTAGGGTTAGGTTAGTTATTATAGCTGGGTCATTAGGGGTTATGGCTGGGTTAGTGGTTAGATGTTATGGCTGGGTTAGTGGTTATGGCTGGGTTAGGGGTTAGTGGTAATGGCTGGGTTTGGGGTTAGTGGTTATGGCTGGGTTAGGGGTTAGTGGATATGGCTGGGTTAGGGGTTATGGCTAGGTTAGTGGTTAGTGGTTATGGCTGGGTTAGGGGTTATGGCTAGGTTAGTGGTTATGGCTGGGTCAGGGGTTAGGGGTTATGGCTGGGTTAGGGGTTAGGGGTTATTGCTGGGTTAGGGGTTAGGGCTGGGTTAGGGGTTATGGCTGGGTTAGGGGTTAGGGCTGGGTTAGGGGTTAGTGGTAATGACTGGGTTTGGGGTTATGGCTGGGTTAGTGGTTAGGGGTTAGTGGTAATGACTGGGTTTGGGGTTATGGCTGGGTTAGGGGTTAGATGTTATGGCTGGGTTAGGGGTTAGGGAATAGAGGTTGTTTGTGGACCGGATTTTAAAATGACTGCCTTGAACCAGGACCTCCATCTCCCTACGCCAGGAAGTGGTGCAGTACGGTCCTGCATGTGGCCAGAGGGTAGGAAGGGTTATTGACTTGAGGCTAGTTTGTGGTACGGGGCTAGGGGTTGTTTCTGGACTGATCCACACAGACCTCTCTGACCCTGAATCTCAGAAGGTGGTTGTTCAGTATGGTCCAGAGGAAACATTCTTAATGTGTAGCTTCAAGTTTATGTGGTCAGACCAGGATGGAACTCTGGGGCTTCCTACCCCTAACCAAACCCTAGATGTCACGTGAGGGACATAAATCAAACTTGTAATGATGTTTTATCATAGAGGAGCAGTACTGTACCAGGGTTATGGTTTGGACATAAAAAAAACCAAAAAATCAACATGATCTCAAAGCAATTCGTACTATTCTGTACGTAAAATCTGTATCCCTCCATTTAGTATGGTACAGTATGTTACTTGTGTAATGAATGGAATAGCAGTCGTACGATATCATGCGACTTTAGAGGACGTGTATTATCATACGTCTTTACCCGGTCGTAAAATAGCGTACGAATTGGATGATGTAACTTATTATACATCTTGACGGACGAATAGAATTGCACGTCTTTATCTGAGACCAGATTGCTTGTAGAGCTGTAAAAAAAAATTTAAAAAAAAGTTCAGGGACAATTTAGGTTTGGCGGTTAGGGGAACTAATGACAAAAGGTTAGTCTGGATTGGGTAAGGGTTCAGGGGGAAGAGTTAACTAAAATTCTCCAGTTGTCCCCGACGCGGCTCGAACGTGCAACCTTTGGATGCAGGTCAAAACCCAGAAAGGTTCTCTATCTCTCTACCACGTGTTACATCTAATAGCCTACAACAGTAAAGCCGAGCAGAACCACGGTCATCTAGTTTAAAGCAACTATTTGTATTTGTTATTTTGAATGTGTTCCAGAAGTCACACCCCGAAAGAACAACAAAAAAACAGAAGTTCCTTTCTTAAACAGTTACAACACAGCATTGCTTCTGTTAAGACAAAGAGGTTTCACTCTACTTTAACAGAGTGAAAGACGGAGTAGCCTTCTACGACAACATGACGTCATGTCGGTCGTGTCGCCTTCTACGAGAGAAGATGGCTGTCAGCCTGCTTGCCTGTCTGTCTGTGAGTGTCTGCCTGCCTGCCTGTCTGTCTGACTGTCTCTCAGCGTTTGTGAGGGAACTTCTTTATATATTTATATATATGTTGCTTCCTCCTCCTTTCTCTTCACCACAAGCAAAGCTACAGTCCTAGTCCCATCTGGTTCTTCTCTGTCTTCTCTACAGTCCTAGTCCCATCTGGTTCTTCTCTGTCTTCTCTACAGTCCTAGTCCCATCTGGTTCTTCTCTGTCTTCTCTACAGTCCTAGTCCCATCTGGTTCTTCTCTGTCTTCTCTACAGTCCTAGTCCCATCTGGTTCTTTTCTGTCTTCTCTACAGTCCTAGTCCCATCTGGTTCTTCTCTGTCTTCTCTACAGTCCTAGTCCCATCTGGTTCTTCTCTGTCTTCTCTGCAGTCCTAGTGCCATCTGGTTCTTCTCTGTCCTGCGGCCACAACACAGAGAGAGAGAGAGAGAGAGAGAGCGCGAGAGAGAAGGATGGAAGATGAGAGAGAGCCACATCAAAGAATACCACCAACCTGACCACAGGAGAGAAAGGGTGGAGGGAAGGAGAGAGGAGGAGAGGAGGAGAGAAAGGGTGGAGGGAAGGAGAGAGGAGGAGAGGGAGAGGGAAAAGAAGGAAAGACAAAGAGCGAGAGACTGTAAGAGAGAGCGGGGAAGGAGAGAGGGGGAGAGAAAGGGGAGGAGAGAGAGAGAGAGGGGAAGGAGAGAGGGGGAGAGAGAAAGGGGAGGAGAGAGAGAGAGAGAGAGAGAGCGGGGAAGGAGAGAGGGGGGAGAGAGAAAGGGGAGGAGAGAGAGAGAGAGAGAGCGGGGGAAGGAGAGAGAGGGGGAGAGAGAAAGGGGGAGGAGAGAGAGAGAGAGCGGGGAAGGAGAGAGGGGAGAGAGAAAGGGGGAGGAGAGAGAGAGAGCGGGGAAAAGGAGAGAGAGGGGAGAGAGAAAGGGGAGGAGAGAGAGAGAGCGGGGAAGGAGAGAGGGGGAGAGAAAGGGGAGGAGAGAGAGAGAGAGTGGGGGGGAAGGAGAGAGGGGGAGAGAGAAAGGGGAGGAGAGAGAGAGAGAGAGCGAGGGGAAGGAGAGAGGGGGAGAGAGAGAGGGGAGGAGAGAGAGAGAGAGAGCAGGGAAGGAGAGAGAGAGGGAGAGAGAGAGAGAGGAGAGAGAGAGAGAGCAGGGAGGAAGGAGAGAGGGGGGAGAGAGAGAGAAAGGGGGGAGGAGAGAGAGAGCAGGGAAGGAGAGAGAGAGAGGGAGGAGAGAGAGAGAGGAAGTGGAAGGGGTGTGGGAGGAGAGAGAGAGAGAGAGGAGGAAGGGAAGGGTGTGGGAGGAGAGAGCTGGGGAAAGAGAGAGAGAGGGAAAACAGAAAAGAAGGAAAGAGAGAAAGGGTGGAAAGAGAGAGAGAGGGAATACGAAGAAGGCGATGAGATAAGATTCTATTTCACACATAAACCACAATCTGAGTTCAGTCATGGAAAAAACAGTTCCAGCTCTGCACATAATTTGGGTTGCATTGACATTGAGAATCAATAAATCTACAGCCCTGACTGCTTGACAAGTATAGTTCAGTCTGTAAATAACCTCTCTCTCTCTCGCTCTCTCGCTCTCTCGCTCTCTCTCTCTCTCATATCCCCAATATACAGGCTGTATCTAAGGCGTAACGCAATGTGGCATGGGTGGAGTTTGTTGCACATGTTTAAAGCTGTCGTTTTGGCGTAACGTTTCTTTTCTGGGCAACAACACAACACAGAGACAGCCAAACCGTTTCTGGAGCTTTAGATGCTGTTAATATCAGACAGCCATACCAGGGTCTCTTCACTCACTCTCATTTTCACTGTACGGCGACGACATTTAGAACATACGGCAATGCACAGTGACACTGCTGTTATCAGAAAGCGATGTGTCTCTTTGTTCGCCATTGAAATTAAATACAGTGGGGCAAAAAAGTATTTAGTCAGCCACCAATTGTGCAAGTTCTCCAACTTAAAAAGATGAGAGAGGCCTGTAATTTTCATCATAGGTACACTTCAACTATGACAGACAAAATTAGAAAAAGAAATCCAGAAAATCACATTGTAGGATTTTTAATTTATTTATTTGCAAATTATGGTGGAAAATAAGTATTTAGTCAATAACAAAAGTTTATCTCAATACTTTGTTATATACCCTTTGTTGGCAATGACAGAGGTCAAACGTTTTCTGTAAGTCTTCACAAGGTTTTCACACACTGTTGCTGGTATTTTGGCCCATTCCTCCATGCAGATCTCCTCTAGAGCAGTGATGTTTTGGGGCTGTCGCTGGGCAACACGGACTTTCAACTCCCTCCAAAGATTTTCTATGGGGTCGAGATCTGGAGACTGGCTAGGCCACTCCAGGACCTTGAAATGCTTCTTACGAAGCCACTCCTTCGTTGCCGAGGCGGTGTGTTTGGGATCATTGTCATGCTGAAAGACCCAGCCACGTTTCATCTTCAATGCCCTTGCTGATGGAAGGAGGTTGTCACTCAAAATCTCACGATACATGGCCCCATTCATTCTTTCCTTTACACGGATCAGTCGTCCTGGTCCCTTTGCAGAAAAACAGCCCCAAAGCATGATGTTTCCACCCCATGCTTCACAGTAGGTATGGTGTTCTTTGGATGCAACTCAGCATTCTTTGTCCTCCAAACACGACGAGTTGAGTTTTTACCAAAAAGTTATATTTTGGTTTCATCTGACCATATGACATTCTCCCAATCCTCATCTGGATCATCCAAATGCTCTCTAGCAAACTTCAGACGGCCTGAACATGTACTGGCTTAAGCAGGGGGACACGTCTGGCACTGCAGGATTTGAGTCCCTGGCGGCGTAGTGTGTTACTGATGGTAGGCTTTGTTACTTTGGTCCCAGCTCTCTGCAGGTCATTCACTAGGTCCCCCCGTGTGGTTCTGGGATTTTTGCTCACCGTTCTTGTGATCATTTTGACCCCACAGGGTGAGATCTTGCGTGGAGCCCCAGATCGAGGAAGATTATCAGTGGTCTTGTATGTCTTCCATTTCCTAATAATTGCTCCCACAGTTGATTTCTTCAAACCAAGCTGCTTACCTATTGCAGATTCAGTCTTCCCAACCTGGTGCAGGTCTACAATTTTCTGGTGTCCTTTGACAGCTCTTTGGTCTTGGCCATAGTGGAGTTTGGAGTGTGACTGTTTGAGGTTGTGGACAGGTGTCTTTTATACTGATAACAAGTTCAAACAGGTGCCATTAATACAGGTAACGAGTGGAGGACAGAGGATCCTCTTAAAGAAGAAGTTACAGGTCTGTGAGAGCCAGAAATCTTGCTTGTTTGTATGTGACCAAATACTTATTTTCCACCATAATTTGCAAATAAATTCATAAAAAATGTGATTTTCCGGATTTCTTTCCTCATTTTGTCTGTCATAGTTGAAGTGTACCTATGATGAAAATTACAGGCCTCTCTCATCTTTTTAAGTGAGAGAACTTGCACAATTGGTGGCTGACTAAATACTTTTTTGCCCCACTGTACGACGGTGACATTTAGGACAATGCACAGTATCGCAATCCAAAATTGGTTGATTGGTAAAAGATGCAGAATGGTAAAAAATAAATCACCCGTTTGTTTTGTTGATGCTATGCTATAACTAAAATAGGGACAGTCTATACACAATCCTATAGTCTATACACAATCCTACAGTCTATACACAATCCTATAGTCTATACACACTCCTATAGTCTATACACAATCCTACAGTCTATACACAATCCTATAGTCTATACACAATCCTACAGTCTATACACAATCCTATAGTCTATACACAATCCTATAGTCTATACACAATCCTATAGTCTATACACAATCCTACAGTCTATACACAATCCTACAGTCTATACACAATCCTATAGTCTATACACAATCCTATAGTCTATACACAATCCTACAGTCTATACACAATCCTATAGTCTATACACAATCCGATAGTCTATACACAATCCGATAGTCTATACACAATCCTATAGTCTATACACAATCCTACAGTCTATACACAATCCTATAGTCTATACACAATCCTATAGTCTATACACAATCCTATAGTCTATACACAATCCTATGATTGGGCAGCCCTGGTCTAGTAGCACCTATGATTGGGCAGCCCTGGTTTAGTAGGACCTATGATTGGGCAGCCCTGGTCTAGTAGGACCCATGATTGGGCAGCCCTGGTCTGGTAGGACCTATGATTGGGCAGCCCTGGTCTAGTAAGACCTATGATTGGGCAGCCCTGGTCTAGTAGGACCTATGATTGGGCAGCCCTGGTCTAGTAGGACCTATGATTGGGCAGCCCTGGTCTGGTAGGACCCATGAAAAGAATCACAAACACAAAACAGCACATGCATCCAATTATTCTGAACAAGTCTGTAATGAATAACTGGAAAAACAAAAACGTTGAAATGTCCCCAACACACTCCGACTCCACTGACATGCATGGGAGAGAGTGAGGGAGGGACACAATGACATTATTAATCTGAAGAATATGGTATAATCATTATGTCATGTTTAAACACTTTGGGAGAGCTATATTCCGTCATCACACGTGTGCACAGATCCAAGGCAAATCACAATAATCTAAAAGTCCCTAAATGATTAACTGATGAAATTGAAGTTATTCGTGCTGTGATGAGATTTGGGAGCACTGGTTCCAGCCAAACAACTTGGCTGGAACAAAAGCCTGCAACCCCACAGTAAGACTACCCAGCATCACAGATCACATCCCCCTGTTCACAGATCACATCCCGCTGTTCACAGATCGCATCCCCCTGTTCACATCCCCCTGTTCACAGATCACATTCCCCTGTTCACAGATCACATTCCCCTGTTGACAGATCACATCCCCCTGTTGACAGATCACATCCCCCTGTTCACAGATCGCATCCCCCTATTCACAGATCACATCCCCCTGTTCACAGATCACATTCCCCTGTTGACAGATCACATCCCCCTGTTGACAGATCACATCCCCCTGTTGACAGATCACATTCCCCTGTTCACAGATCACATTCCCCTGTTGACAGATCACATCCCCCTGTTGACAGATCACATCCCCCTGTTCATAGATCACATTCCCCTATTCACAGATCACATCCCCTGTTCACATCCCCCTGTTCACAGATCACATCCCCCTGTTCACAGATCACATCCCCCTGTTCACAGATCACATCCCCCTGTTCTCAGATCACATCCCCCTGTTCACAGATCTCCCCCCTGTTCACAGATCACATCCCCCTGTTCACAGATCACGTCCCCCCTGTTCACAGATAACATCCCCCCTCTCTGTAGAACCCCCTGGTTAATATCCCTCCTCTCCTCCTGTCTCTGTAGAACCCCCTGGTTAATATCCCTCTTCTCCTCCTGTCTCTATAGAACCCCCTGGTTAACATCCTTCCTCTCCTCCTGTTTCTATAGAACCCCCTGGTTAACATCCCTCCTCTCCTCCTGTCTCTGTAGAACCCCCTGGTTAATATCCCTCCTCTCCTCTCCTCCTGTCTCTGTAGAACCCCCTGGTTAATATCCCTCCTCTCCTCTCCTCCTGTCTCTGTAGAACCCCCTGGTTAACATCCTTCCTCTCCTCCTGTCTCTATAGAACCCCCTGGTTAATATCCCTCCTCTCCTCTCCTCCTGTCTCTGTAGAACCCCCTGGTTAATATCCCTCCTCTCCTCCTGTCTCTATAGAACCCCCTGGTTAACATCCCTCCTCTCCTCCTGTCTCTATAGAACCCCCTGGTTAACATCCCTCCTCTCCTCCTCTCTCTGTAGAACCCCCTGGTTAACATCCCTCCTCTCCTCTCCTACTGTCTCTGTAGAACCCCCTGGTTAACATCCCTCCTCTCCTCCTGTCTCTGTAGAACCCCTGGTTAATATCCCTCCTCTCCTCTCCTCCTGTCTCTGTAGAACCCCTGGTTAATATCCCTCCTCTCCTCTCCTCCTGTCTCTGTAGAACCCCCTGGTTAACATCCCTCCTCTCCTCCTGTCTCTGTAGAACCCCCTGGTTAATATCCCTCCTCTCCTCTCCTCCTGTCTCTGTAGAACCCCCTGGTTAATATCCCTCCTCTCTTCTCCTCCTCTCTCTGTAGAACCCCCTGGTTAACATCCCTCCTCTCCTCCTGTCTCTGTAGAACCCCCTGGTTAATATCCCTCCTCTCCTCTCCTCTTCTCTCTGTAGAACCCCCTGGTTAATATCCCTCCTCTCCTCTCCTCCTGTCTCTGTAGAACCCCTGGTTAATATCCCTCCTCTCCTCTCCTCCTCTCTCTGTGGAACCCCCTGGTTAATATCCCTCCTCTCCTCTCCTCCTGTCTCTGTAGAACCCGCTGGTTAATATCCCTCCTCTCTTGTCCTCCTGTCTCTGTGGAACCCCCTGGTTAATATCCCTCCTCTCCTCTCCTCCTGTCTCTGTAGAACCCCCTGGTTAACATCCCTCCTCTCCTCCTGTCTCTGTAGAACCCCCTGGTTAATATCCCTCCCCTCCTCTCCTCCTGTCTCTGTAGAACCCCCTGGTTAATATCCCTCCTCTCCTCTCCTCCTGTCTCTGTAGAACCCCCTGGTTAATATCCCTCCCCTCCTCTCCTCCTGTCTCTGTAGAACCCCTGGTTAATATCCCTCCTCTCCTCTCCTCCTGTCTCTGTAGAACCCCTGGTTAACATCCCTCCTCTCCTCCTGTCTCTGTAGAACCCCTGGTTAATATCCCTCCTCTCCTCTCCTCCTGTCTCTGTAGAACCCCTGGTTAATATCCCTCCTCTCCTCCTGTCTCTGTAGAACCCCTGGTTAATATCCCCCCTCTCCTCTCCTCCTGTCTCTGTGGAACCCCCTGGTTAATATCCCTCCTCTCCTCTCCTCCTGTCTCTATAGAACCCCCTGGTTAACATCCCTCCTCTCCTCCTCTCTCTGTAGAACCCCCTGGTTAATATCCCTCCTCTCCTCCTGTCTCTGTAGAACCCCCTGGTTAACATCCCTCCTCTCCTACTGTCTCTATAGAACCCCCTGGTTAACATCCCTCCTCTCCTCTCCTCCTGTCTCTGTAGAACCCCCTGGTTAATATCCCTCCTCTCCTCTCCTCCTGTCTCTGTAGAACCCCCTGGTTAACATCCCTCCTCTCCTCCTGTCTCTGTAGAACCCCCTGGTTAATATCCCTCCTCTCCTCTCCTCCTGTCTCTGTAGAACCCCCTGGTTAATATCCCTCCTCTCCTCTCCTCCTGTCTCTGTAGAACCCCCTGGTTAATATCCCTCCTCTCCTCTCTTCCTCTCTCTGTAGAACCCCCTGGTTAATATCCCTCCTCTCCTCTCCTCCTGTCTCTGTAGAACTCCCTGGTTAATATCCCTCCTCTCCTCTCCTCCTGTCTCTGTAGAACCCCCTGGTTAACATCCCTCCTCTCCTCCTGTCTCTATAGAACCCCCTGGTTAATATCCCTCCTCTCCTCCTGTCTCTATAGAACCCCCTGGTTAATATCCCTCCTCTCCTCTCCTCCTGTCTCTATAGAACCCCCTGGTTAACATCCTTCCTCTCCTCCTGTCTCTATAGAACCCCCTGGTTAATATCCCTCCTCTCCTCTCCTCCTGTCTCTGTAGAACCCCCTGGTTAATATCCCTCCTCTCCTCCTGTCTCTATAGAACCCCCTGGTTAACATCCCTCCTCTCCTCCTGTCTCTATAGAACCCCCTGGTTAATATCCCTCCTCTCCTCCTGTCTCTATATAACCCCCTGGTTAACATCCCTCCTCTCCTCCTCTCTCTGTAGAACCCCCTGGTTAATATCCCTCCTCTCCTCCTCTCTCTATAGAACCCCCTGGTTAACATCCCTCCTCTCCTCCTGTCTCTATAGAACCCCCTGGTTAACATCCCTCCTCTCCTCCTGTCTCTGTAGAACCCCCTGGTTAATATCCCTCCTCTCCTCTCCTACTGTCTCTGTAGAACCCCCTGGTTAACATCCCTCCTCTCCTCCTCTCTCTGTCGAACCCCTGGTTAACATCCCTCCTCTCCTCTCCTACTGTCTCTGTAGAACCCCCTGGTTAACATCCCTCCTCTCCTCCTCTCTCTGTAGAACCCCCTGGTTAACATCCCTCCTCTCCTCTCCTACTGTCTCTGTAGAACCCCCTGGTTAATATCCCTCCTCTCCTCTCCTCCTGTCTCTGTAGAACCCCCTGGTTAATATCCCTCCTCTCCTCTCCTCCTCTCTCTTTAGAACCCCCTGGTTAACATCCCTCCTCTCCTCCTGTCTCTGTAGAACCCCTGGTTAATATCCCTCCTCTCCTCTCCTCCTCTCTCTCTGTAGAACCCCTGGTTAATATCCCTCCTCTCCTCCTCTCTCTGTAGAACCCCTGGTTAACATCCATCCTCTCCTCCTGTCTCTGTAGAACCCCCTGGTTAATATCCCTCCTCTCCTCTCCTCCTCTCTCTGTGGAACCCCTGGTTAATATCCCTCCTCTCCTCTCCTCCTGTCTCTGTAGAACCCCTGGTTAATATCCCTCCTCTCTTCTCCTCCTGTCTCTGTGGAACCCCCTGGTTAATATCCCTCCTCTCCTCTCCTCCTGTCTCTGTAGAACCCCCTGGTTAACATCCCTCCTCTCCTCCTGTCTCTGTAGAACCCCTGGTTAATATCCCTCCCTCCTCTCCTCCTGTCTCTGTAGAACCCCCTGGTTAATATCCCTCCTCTCCTCTCCTCCTGTCTCTGTAGAACCCCCTGGTTAATATCCCTCCCCTCCTCTCCTCCTGTCTCTGTAGAACCCCCTGGTTAATATCCCTCCTCTCCTCTCCTCCTGTCTCTGTAGAACCCCTGGTTAACATCCCTCCTCTCCTCCTGTCTCTGTAGAACCCCCTGGTTCATATCCCTCCTCTCCTCTCCTCCTGTCTCTGTAGAACCCCCTGGTTAATATCCCTCCTCTCCTCCTGTCTCTGTAGAACCCCCTGGTTAATATCCCCCTCTCCTCTCCTCCTGTCTCTGTAGAACCCCCTGGTTAATATCCCTCCTCTCCTCTCCTCCTCTCTCTGTAGAACCCCCTGGTTAACATCCCTCCTCTCCTCCTGTCTCTGTAGAACCCCCTGGTTAATATCCCTCCTCTCCTCTCCTCCTCTCTCTGTAGAACCCCCTGGTTAACATCCCTCCTCTCCTCCTGTCTCTGTAGAACCCCTGGTTAATATCCCTCCTCTCCTCTCCTCCTCTCTCTGTAGAACCCCCTGGTTAACATCCCTCCTCTCCTCCTGTCTCTGTAGAACCCCCTGGTTAATATCCCTCCTCTCCTCTCCTCCTCTCTCTGTAGAACCCCCTGGTTAATATCCCTCCTCTCCTCTCCTCTCCTCCTGTCTCTGTAGAACCCCCTGATTAATATCCCTCCTCTCTTCTCCTCCTGTCTCTGTAGAACCCCCTGGTTAACATCCCTCCTCTCCTCTCCTCCTGTCTCTGTAGAACCCCCTGGTTAACATCCGTCCTCTCCTCCTGTCTCTGTAGAACCCCCTGGTTAATATCCCTCCTCTCCTCTCCTCCTCTCTCTGTAGAACCCCCTGGTTAATATCCCTCCTCTCCTCTCCTCTCCTCCTGTCTCTGTAGAACCCCCTGATTAATATCCCTCCTCTCTTCTCCTCCTGTCTCTGTAGAACCCCTGGTTAATATCCCTCCTCTCCTCTCCTCCTCTCTCTGTAGAACCCCTGGTTAATATCCCTCCTCTCCTCTCCTCCTCTCTCTGTAGAACCCCCTGGTTAACATCCCTCCTCTCCTCCTGTCTCTATAGAACCCCCTGGTTAATATCCCTCCTCTCCTCCTGTCTCTATAGAACCCCCTGGTTAATATCCCTCCTCTCCTCTCCTCCTGTCTCTATAGAACCCCCTGGTTAACATCCTTCCTCTCCTCCTGTCTCTATAGAACCCCCTGGTTAATATCCCTCCTCTCCTCTCCTCCTGTCTCTGTAGAACCCCCTGGTTAATATCCCTCCTCTCCTCCTGTCTCTATAGAACCCCCTGGTTAACATCCCTCCTCTCCTCCTGTCTCTATAGAACCCCCTGGTTAATATCCCTCCTCTCCTCCTGTCTCTATATAACCCCCTGGTTAACATCCCTCCTCTCCTCCTCTCTCTGTAGAACCCCCTGGTTAATATCCCTCCTCTCCTCCTCTCTCTATAGAACCCCCTGGTTAACATCCCTCCTCTCCTCCTGTCTCTATAGAACCCCCTGGTTAACATCCCTCCTCTCCTCCTGTCTCTGTAGAACCCCCTGGTTAATATCCCTCCTCTCCTCTCCTACTGTCTCTGTAGAACCCCCTGGTTAACATCCCTCCTCTCCTCCTCTCTCTGTCGAACCCCCTGGTTAACATCCCTCCTCTCCTCTCCTACTGTCTCTGTAGAACCCCTGGTTAACATCCCTCCTCTCCTCCTCTCTCTGTAGAACCCCTGGTTAACATCCCTCCTCTCCTCTCCTACTGTCTCTGTAGAACCCCTGGTTAATATCCCTCCTCTCCTCTCCTCCTGTCTCTGTAGAACCCCTGGTTAATATCCCTCCTCTCCTCTCCTCCTCCTCTCTCTTTAGAACCCCCTGGTTAACATCCCTCCTCTCCTCCTGTCTCTGTAGAACCCCCTGGTTAATATCCCTCCTCTCCTCTCCTCCTCTCTCTGTAGAACCCCCTGGTTAATATCCCTCCTCTCCTCCTCTCTCTGTAGAACCCCCTGGTTAACATCCCTCCTCTCCTCCTGTCTCTGTAGAACCCCCTGGTTAATATCCCTCCTCTCCTCTCCTCCTCTCTCTGTGGAACCCCCTGGTTAATATCCCTCCTCTCCTCTCCTCCTGTCTCTGTAGAACCCCCTGGTTAATATCCCTCCTCTCTTCTCCTCCTGTCTCTGTGGAACCCCCTGGTTAATATCCCTCCTCTCCTCTCCTCCTGTCTCTGTAGAACCCCCTGGTTAACATCCCTCCTCTCCTCCTGTCTCTGTAGAACCCCTGGTTAATATCCCTCCCCTCCTCTCCTCCTGTCTCTGTAGAACCCCCTGGTTAATATCCCTCCTCTCCTCTCCTCCTGTCTCTGTAGAACCCCCTGGTTAATATCCCTCCCCTCCTCTCCTCCTGTCTCTGTAGAACCCCCTGGTTAATATCCCTCCTCTCCTCTCCTCCTGTCTCTGTAGAACCCCCTGGTTAACATCCCTCCTCTCCTCCTGTCTCTGTAGAACCCCCTGGTTCATATCCCTCCTCTCCTCTCCTCCTGTCTCTGTAGAACCCCCTGGTTAATATCCCTCCTCTCCTCCTGTCTCTGTAGAACCCCCTGGTTAATATCCCCCCTCTCCTCTCCTCCTGTCTCTGTAGAACCCCTGGTTAATATCCCTCCTCTCCTCTCCTCCTCTCTCTGTAGAACCCCCTGGTTAACATCCCTCCTCTCCTCCTGTCTCTGTAGAACCCCCTGGTTAATATCCCTCCTCTCCTCTCCTCCTCTCTCTGTAGAACCCCCTGGTTAACATCCCTCCTCTCCTCCTGTCTCTGTAGAACCCCCTGGTTAATATCCCTCCTCTCCTCTCCTCCTCTCTCTGTAGAACCCCTGGTTAACATCCCTCCTCTCCTCCTGTCTCTGTAGAACCCCCTGGTTAATATCCCTCCTCTCCTCTCCTCCTCTCTCTGTAGAACCCCTTGGTTAATATCCCTCCTCTCCTCTCCTCTCCTCCTGTCTCTGTAGAACCCCCTGATTAATATCCCTCCTCTCTTCTCCTCCTGTCTCTGTAGAACCCCCTGGTTAACATCCCTCCTCTCCTCTCCTCCTGTCTCTGTAGAACCCCCTGGTTAACATCCGTCCTCTCCTCCTGTCTCTGTAGAACCCCCTGGTTAATATCCCTCCTCTCCTCTCCTCCTCTCTCTGTAGAACCCCCTGGTTAATATCCCTCCTCTCCTCTCCTCTCCTCCTGTCTCTGTAGAACCCCCTGATTAATATCCCTCCTCTCTTCTCCTCCTGTCTCTGTAGAACCCCCTGGTTAATATCCCTCCTCTCCTCTCCTCCTCTCTCTGTAGAACCCCCTGGTTAATATCCCTCCTCTCCTCTCCTCCTCTCTCTGTAGAACCCCCTGGTTAATATCCCTCCCCCTCTCTCTATAGATTTGCGGTGACAAAAATTGTGTGTGTGTGGGTGGTTAATATCCCTCCTCTCCTCTCTTCCGGGGACCTGCAAATCCTTTTATTTGTAGAAGGTTTGTCCGTATCCGACTGAGCTGCTTTCCAGAACGATAAACAAGAAGGAATAGTAAAGAGGCACTGAAGTCGTGCTTACAGAGCGTTATCTATTTATTAACAGTTCATTCAAGAATAATTGAAATAGTGAAATTATAAGTATAGTGTTTAAAAGAGGGGTTAAAGCAGGGGTGAAGTGCTATTCATCTGGATCCCGTGGTTAACTAGATCAATATAACGCTGGTGTCAAAGTGTTTCCTCAGGGCCAATAGGATAATAAGACAGAACTCCTGAAGGCCAATAGGATAATAAGACAGAACTCCTGAAGACCAATAGGATAATAAGACAGAACTCCTGAAGACCAATAGGATAATAAGACAGAACTCCTGAAGGCCAATAGGATAATAAGACAGAACTCCTGAAGGCCAATAGGATAATAAGACAGGGTGTGTGTGTGAGTGTGGGTGTGGGGTGTTTGTGGGTGTGTTATGCGGGTGTTGAGCAGAAAATCCCACTGTCACACTAGTCTAGTGTGTAGGCTGTAAGTACAGGTTAGAGGAGGCAGTACATGATTTGTAAATGTAATGTAGAAAATAATACATCAATACGCTCCAAAACAGAGGAAATAAACTTCAAAATTAACATTGTTATTATATTGGCTAGTTTGGCAACTTTTGGTCCCAAATAGGATTTAATATCATGTCTGAATTTAGCCTTCACTTTCTCTTTTCTTTGTTAGAACAATAATCCAAAATCAGAGTCCATTTATTTATGAAATATAGTTATTGTTCAGTTGTATATGCTTTAAAAAAACAAACATCTAATGTGAGAATGTAGACTAGGCTCATTCAGACAGTGTATACAGTACCTCTGTGGCCAGGCTGCATGGCTACACACTCCACGCCCCTGTTCAAACTCCTCTGGATGGAGGCGGGGAGTTGACTCGAGCACTCTACTCGAGGACACACGGGGTTCAGACCATAATGAATTAACTCGGACAGAATACGGGTTGGATTCTTGTGTAGTACAGGAAGGAGCATGCTCATGTTCATTCGCAGGATGTTCTATCTCGTTTTGGAGAGACACAGAAAAAACATGTAGGCAACTTCTGAAGCCGACATTTCTTCTCTTGGAATAGAAGACAAGGCGCACTTCAATTTCGGATTGGTTCGGGGGGAAAGTCGTCCGCAGTTTTGAAGCAACACTACCAAAGTAATTCAATTATTCTTTTGCGGTGACGAAAATTGAGTTTGAATACATTTAAATCGATATCTTTCACGCACCGCTATTTTCGTCCGATGTTTGGTCGGTTATCACTGAGCCGAAACTATGGATATAGAATGTTGGATTCCGTCACGGATTGACTAAGGACGCGCCGCCGCTAAAGGAATAGAAACACTTCAGAGAAACAACAACTCGTCGCCGGAGGAATGGAGCCTTCCATAGTATTACTGCTCATGACAGTTTTCGGTAAGACATTAAAATAAGTGTTTACTGAAATACTATTCATGTGGTTCCTAATGATGCATTTTGAAGTAACTATAATGTATCCTTTTATTATTTTTTTTTGAATAGCCTATTCCTTTTAATTGGAGTTCATATGACATACACTTTAGGAATATAATAGTGTGCGTGTGCACGTGAAGTTAAAGATCAGTTGATACATCTGGTTTCCACTACTATAATTACTAGACGTTATAGACCGGTGGTATTCAACTCTTACCCTACACGTTCCGGGGCTGCTGGTTTTCTGTTCTATCTGATAGTTACTTACACCTCCTACCTGTTGTCCCAGGTCTAAGGCAGTCCCTGGTTAGAGGGACACAATGAAAACAAATCCGTGGGACTGGCTTCTAGGTCCAGAGTTGAGTTTGAGGGTTCTAGAACCTCCATACACGGCCAAACTATGTAAATATAGTTACACTGTAACTTATTTTCAACATATATATATTTTTCCCCTCTATAGGCCTAATACGACATATTATAATGATAAAAAATACCCCATGAGTGGGAAAAGTTGTCACCAGAACTTCCCACAGAGAACAGAACAGAGGATTTGCTAGTGACCTTAAGTTTGGCCACATTGGTGGACGTACTTGAGGCAGATAATACAATATAGCGTAGCTATGGGCAACAGGGCAGATGAAAACAGCGCTAGGGCCTGATTACTGTAAACATTCCTGCTGGGGCTTATTCACACCACAACACACACACCACAACACACACACACCACTACACACACACACACACACACACACACACACACACACACACACACACACACACACACACACACACACACACACACACACACACACACACACCACTACACACACACACACACACACACACACACACACAGACCACTACACACACACACACACACACACACAGACCACTACACACACACACACAGACCACTACACACACACAGACCACTACACACACACACACACACACACACAGACCACTACACACACACACACACACACTACACACACACACACCACTACACACACACACACACACACACACACACACACACACACACACACACACACACACACACACAGACCACTACACACACACACACTACACACACAGACCACTACACACACACACACACACACACACACACACACACACACACACCACACACACACACACACACACACACACACACACACACACACCACACACACACACACACACACACACACACACACACACACACACACACACACACACACACACACACACACACACACACACACACACACACACACACACACACACACACACACACACACACACCACTACACACACACACACACACACACACACACACACACACACACACACACACACACACACACACACACACACACACACACACACACACACACACACACACACACACACACACACACACACACACACACACACACACACACACACACACACACACACACACACACACACACACACACACACACACACACACACACACACACACACACACACACACACACACACACACACACACACACACACACACACACACACACACACACGACTACACACACACACACACACACACACACACACACACACACGACTACACACACACACCACGACTACACACACACACACACACACACACACACACACACACACACACACACACACACACACACACACACACACACACACACACACACACACACACCACTACACACACTAGATTACTGGAATAGAACTGACCCGTTCTATCTGCTGGCTATGACAGTACAGACAATGAAGCCAAAGACTTGGCCAGGACTTCAAATGAGCTGCCAGATAAAATCTATATTTTAGAATCCACTTATCCTCAAGTGTGTTTAAGTGAAACTAACATTCAATTAACTGGGGCGTTATTGTAGTCTTTCCCTACAGCTGTAAAACCAGGCTGTCAGACTGGATCAGTGTCGGCTCTAACACCAGGCTGTCAGACAGGATCAGTGTCGGCTCTAACACCAGGCTGTCAGACTGGATCAGTGTCGGCTCTAACACCAGGCTGTCAGACTGGATCAGTGTCGGCTGTAACACCAGGCTGTCAGACTGGATCAGTGTCGGCTCTAACACCAGGCTGTCAGACTGGATCAGTGTCGGCTCTAACACCAGGCTGTCAGACTGGATCAGTGTCGGCTCTAACACCAGGCTGTCAGACTGGATCAGTGTCGGCTCTAACACCAGGCTGTCAGACAGGATCAGTGTCGGCTCTAACACCAGGCTGTCAGACTGGATCAGTGTCGGCTCTAACACCAGGCTGTCAGACTGGATCAGTGTCGGCTCTAACACCAGGCTGTCAGACTGGATCAGTGTCGGCTCTAACACCAGGCTGTCAGACTGGATCAGTGTCGGCTGTAACACCAGGCTGTCAGACTGGATCAGTGTCAGCTCTAACACCAGGCTGTCAGACTGGATCAGTGTCGGCTGTAACACCAGGCTGTCAGACTGGATCAGTGTTGGCTGTAAAACCAGGCTGTCAGACTGGATCAGTGTCGGCTGTAACACCAGGCTGTCAGACTGGATCAGTGTCGGCTGTAACACCAGGCTGTCTACTTTGGCTACTTGAGGGTGGGGTTGAGGTGAAGAGGAGGATTATTTATTTATTGTTTGCAGTGGATGTGAGCTTCGACTAGAAGCCAGAGGAGTGGGGTGACATGGGAGAACATGGGAAGGTTGAACACCAGGCAGGCTGCAGCGTTCCGGATAAGTTGCAGGGGTTTGATGATGGCACAAGCGGGGAGCCCAGCCAACATAGAGTTGCAGTAGTCCGACAGGGTGTTGTCCAGGGTCACGCCCAGGTTCTTTGCACTCTGGGAGGAGCGACACTGTGGAGTTGCCAACCGTGATGGAGAGGTCTTTGAGCGGGCAGGCCTTTCCCCCGGGGAGGAAGAGCAGCTCCGTCTTGTCGAGGTTGAGCTTGAGGTGGTGGGCCGACATCCAAGATGATATATCTGCCGGGCAACGTAGTGATGCGTGTCGCCACCTGGGTGTCAGAAGGGGGGGAAGGAGAAAAGTAGTTGAGTGTCATCCTCATAGCAACGATAGGAGAGACCATGTGAGGATACGACAGAGCTTGGTGTATAGAGAGAAGAGGAGAGGGCCTAGAAGCGAGCCCTGGGGGACACCAGTAGTGAGAGTACGAGATGCAGACACAGATCCTCTCCACGTCACCTGGTAGGAGCGGCATGCCAGGTAGGGTGCAATCCAAGGTACTTTATTATCCATTTGGTTAGAATATAAACCAAAGTGGTGTTAGAGATATGATGTTGGAGGGTGTTCTCAAAGCCAATGTTCACAACAGATGTGGAGTCCTCCAGCTCCAAGCCCAGGCAGGCAGGGGTCCCAGTTGTGTTAGCTCAATGGTGGTGCTGGGCCAACTGCATGGGCCAATTGGAAATGTTCACTGTGGCCTGGATCTCTGCTAGGAGCTCTGTGGTTCCCTTTGATTTAGATAGAAACCAATGGGAAATGATTGGTAGAGGAGGAGGAGGAGAAAAGAGCCTGCCATTCGGGCCTCGGATAGCAGTGGCTTTAGATATAGGACTAATGAAGGAAGGGTTATGGACTTCTACATGAAAGAAACATAATCCTTGAACACCCACCATACGGATACAGCGCTAACATCATTCTGAGGAAGACAAATATGGACGTTGGTGAGATTGCTGTAATTATGTGTAGTTATGATCAAAATAGATATTTTGTATAAAAGTCTTTGAATGCGTTTCCCCCTTGGTTTGAAATTGTTTCCCCCCTGGTGTGAAAGCGTTTCCCCCCTGGTTTGAAATTGTTTCCCCCCTGGTGTGAAAGCGTTTCCCCCCTGGTGTGAAAGCGTTTCCCCTTGGTTTGAAATTGTTTCCCCCCTGGTGTGAAATTGTTTCCCCTGGTGTGAAATTGTTTCCCCCCTGGTGTGAAAGCGTTTCCCCCCCGGTGTGAAAGCGTTTCCCCCCCGGTGTGAAAGTGTTTCCCCCCGGTGTGAAAGCGTTTCCCCCCTGGTGTGAAAGCGTTGCCCCCCTGGTGAGAAAGTTCTAAAGAGGTTGTCCACTGATCTGGGTAATACCTTTATAGGTAACCTATTTACAACGTATATACAGATGAAATCGGAAGTTTACATACACCTTAGCCAAATACAGTTGAAGTCGGAAGTTTACATGCACTTAGGTTGGAGTCATTAAAACTTGTTTTGTTTTTCAACCACTCCACATATTTCTTGTTAACAAACTATAGTTTCGGCAAGTAGTTTAGGACATATACTTTGTGCATGACACAAGTAATTTTTCCAACAATTGTTTACAGACAGATTATTTCCCTTAAATTCACTGTATCACAATTCCAGTGGGTCAGAAGTTTACATACACTAAGTTTACTGTGCCTTTAAACAGCTTGGAAAATTCCAGAAAATGATGTCATGGCTTTAGAAGCTTCTGATAGGATAATTGACATAATTTGAGTCAATTGGAGGTGTACCTGTAGATGTATTTAAATGCCTACCTTCAAACTCAGTGCCTCTTTCCTTGACATCATGGGAAAATTAAAAGAAATCAGCCAAGACCTCAGAAAACAAATTGTAGACCTCCACAAGTCTGGTTCATCCTTGGGAGCAATTTCCAAATGCCTGAAGGTACCACGTTCATCTGTACAGACAATAGTACGCAAGTATAAACACCATGGGACCATGCAGCCGTCATACCGCTCAGGAAGGAGACGCGTTCTGTCTCCTAGAGATGTACGTACTTTTTGTGCGAAAAGTGCAAATCAATCCCAGAACAACAGCAAAGGACCTTGTGAAGATGCTGGAGGAAACAGGTACAAAAGTATCTATATCCACAGTAAAACAAGTCCTATATCGACATAACCTGAAAGGCCGCTCAGGAAGGAAGAAGCCACTGCTCCAAAACCGCCATAAAATAAACAGACTACGGTTTGCAACTGCACATGGGGACAAAGATCGTACTTTTTGCTGAAATGTCCCGTGGTATGATGAAACAAAAATATAACTGTTTGGCCATAATGACCATTGTTATGTTTGGAGGAAGAAGGGGAGGCTTGCAAGCCGAAGAACACCATCCCAACCGTGAAGCACGGGTGTTGCAGCATCATGTTGTGCGGAGGCTTTGCTGCATGAGGGACTGGTGCACTTCACAAAATAGATGGCCTCATGAGGAAGGAAAATTATGTGGATATATTAAAGCAACATCTCAAGACATCAGTCAGGAAGTTAAAGCTTGGTCGAAAATGGGTCTTCCAAATGGACAATGACCCCAAGCATACTTCCAAAGTTGTGGCAAAATGGCTTAAGGACAACGAAGTCAAGGGATTGGAGTGGCCATCACAAAGCCCTGTCCTCAATCCTATAGAAAATTTGTGGGCAGAACTGAAAAAGCGTGTGTGAGCAAAGAGGCCTACAAACCTGACTCAGTTACACCAGCTCTGTCAGGAGGAATGGGCCAAAATTCACCCAACTTATTGTGGGAAGCTTGTGGAAGGCTACCCGAAACGTTTGACCCAAGTTAAACATCTTAGCGCAAGGGTCTAGTTTCCTGAATTTCCGCCTGTCGGACGTGCCCAAAGTAAACTGCTTGTTACTCAGGATATGCACATAATTAGTAGTATTGGATAGAAAACACTCTGAAGTTTCTAGAACTGTTAAAATAATGTCTGTGAGTATAACAGAACTGATATGGCAGGCGAAAACCCGAGGAAAATCCATCCAAGAAAATGTCATTTTGTGAGCTTGCTCATTTTCCAATGGGTTGCTATAGGATCTGCTGAAATCCAGCTCCCAGGTTGCAGTACCTATGGCTTCCACTAGATGTCAACCGTCCAACTAGCTACTAGAACTAACGCGTTAGTAAACCTGCTACAGTCATGCAGTACAGTGTCAGCAAGCAGTATAGCAGTTACACCGGCGGGTCCCAGTGGCAATAAATGAATAAAACCAAAAACGTACCTCGACTTCCAGTGAGTTCCAGTGATGCATCCCTCACCTGCTCCCGCTTCCCCTCTCTGGCGCTCAAGGAAGCCAGGCGGTCCATTATTACGCACACCTGTCACCATCATTACGCGCATCTGCACAATATTGGACTCACCTGGACTCCATTACTTTGTTGATTGACCCTCTATATCTGTCTGCTCCTCAGTTTGTTCCCTGTGTCAGCATTATTGTCGTTGTGTTTTCCCCTGTCCAGACGCTGTCCTTGTTTGTTTCTTGTCCGTAGTTTTTTGTTGTTGTTTTTTTCACCCCTTTTTCATTTTTTTTTTGGTGGTTTCCAATTGGTAGATACAGTTTGTCTCATCGCTGCAACTCCCGTACGGACTCGGGAGAGACAAAGGTCGAGAGCCATGCGTCCTCCGAAACACAACCCAACCAACCCGGGTTGGATGGGCATTGACACAATGCCCATCCAACCCGGAAGCCAGCCGCACCAATGTGTCGGAGGAAACACCGTACACCTGGCGACCGTGTCAGCGTGCACTGCGCCCGGCCCGCCACAGGAGTCTCTAGTGCCTTGATGAGACAAGGATATCCCTGCCGGCCAAACCCTCCCCTAACCCGGACGACGCTGGGCCAATTGTGTGACGCCCCGTGGGCCTCACTCCCTGTATTTGCTTCTCATCTCCCAGCGTCTGTCCTTTCACCTTCTCTATTTGTGCCGGGTGTTTGAGTAGGCTAAACTAGCTAGCTGAACATCTCTCTCTCCTTTTCTCTCTCTCTCTCTCTCTCTCTTGCATTTTTTAAAGAAATTAATTTGTTCAAAACTGTTCAACTATTGTTTTTCTCTCTCTTTGAGTCAACTACTCGCCACATTTTATGCACTGCAGTGCTTGCTAGCTATTGCTTATGCTTTCAGCACTAGATTCATTCTCTGATCCTTTGATTGGGTCCCATTCTACAGTAGGTCTCATTGTACAGTAGGTCTCATTGTACAGTAGGTCCCATTCTACAGTAGTACACCTTCTACAGTAGGTCTCATTGTACAGTAGGTCTCATTGTACAGTAGGTCCCATTCTACAGTAGTACACCTTCTACAGTAGGTCCACCTTCTACAGTAGGTCCCATTATACAGTAGGTCCCCATTCTACAGTAATACCATTCTGCAGTAGGTCCCCATTCTACAGTACTTTCCATTCTACAGTAGGTCCCCATTCTACAGTAGGTTCCGTTCTACAGTAGGTCCCCATTCTACAGTAGGTCCCACTCTAGTAAAGTGTTCCTCTGATTCAGTCTCTATTTGTATAACATCCCACCAGATTCCTCCTGGTCCAGATAAGGGTTCCATCCCCAATGGCAGCCTATTCCCTACATAGTGCACTACCTTTGACCAAGGCCCATAGGGAAAGTAGTGCACGATGTAGGAGATAGGGTGTCATTTAGGACGCAAACAGCGGAGGTCTATAACATCCCCGAGCGATTTCCTTCTCCAGATCATCTGTACTGTAATCTGTAATCCACCATGCCTGATTCATAGGACTCCATCCTCCAAGGTTTGGCTGTAGCGTGTGTCTGTGTGTCTGTGTGTGCATGTGTGTGCATGTGTCTGTGTCTGTGCATGCATGCGTGCATGTGTGTGTGCACGATAAGGTTGTTCCTCCCAGGTTTGGCTGTGGTAGAAGGATGTCTGTTTTACCTCAGAATCCGATTGTCTCCTGAGCCCTGTGTTTCCCTCCTCTTGTCATTGAGAGGAAATCCCATTTAATACCTTACCTAACACTGAATCTTGATTTGAGGCGTGTGCGTGTGTGTACATATGTGTGTCTGTGTGTCAGACATTTGTACTGTACTGAATATGTTAGGTGCTGTAGACCTGTTAGGTGCTGTAGAACTGTTTACCTGCCAGTAAAGCTGTGGTTCAACGTAACTCCCCTGTTCACCTGCCAGTAAAGCTGTGGTTCAACATGCAGTAATTCCTCTTATTCAGACCCCTTGTCTTTTTCTACTTTTTGTTACGTTACAGCCATATTCTAAAATTGTTGATTTAAAAAAAATATATATATTCAGCAATCTACACACAATACCCCATAATGACAAAGCGAAAACAGGTTTTTAGAAATGCTTATTCAAATAAAAAATATCACATTTACATAATTATTCAGACGCTTTGCAATGAGACTCGAAACTGTGCTCAGGTGCATCTTGTTTCTATTTATCATGCTTGAGATGTTTCTACAACTTGATTGGAGTCCACCTGTGGTAAATTCAATTGATTGGACATGAGTTGGAAAGGCACACCTGTCTATATAAAGGTCCCACAGTTGACCGTGCACGTCAAAACAAAAACCAAGCGATGATGACGAAGGAATTGTACGTAGAGCTCAGAGACAGGATTGTGTCGAGGCACAGATCTGGGGAAGGGTACCAAAACATTTCTGTAGCATTGAAGGTCCCCAAGAACACAGGGGCCTCCATCATTCTTAAATGGAAGAAGTTTGGAACCACCAAGACTCTTCCTAGAGCTGGCCGCCCGGCCAAACTGAGCAATCGGGGGGAGAAGGGCCTTGGCTAGGGAGGTGACCAAGAACCCGATGGTCACTTTGACAGAGCTCTAGAGTTCCTCTGTGGAGATGGGAGAATCTTCCAGAAGGACAACCATCTCTGCAGCACTCCACCAATCAGGCCTTTATGGTAGAGTGGCCAGACGGAAGCCACTCCTCAGTAAAAGGCACATGACAGCCCACTTGGAGTTTTCCAAAAGGCACCTAAAGACTCTCAGACCATGAGAAACAAGATTCTCTGGTCTGATGAAATCAAGATTAAACTATTTGGCCTGAATGCCAAGCATTATGTCTGGAGAAAACCTGGCACCATCCCTACGGTGAAGCATGGTGGTGGCAGCAAATGTGACATCTGTAAATGTGACATCTGTTTCTTTATTATGAATAAATTAGCCCAAAATTCTAAAAAAACTGTTTTTGCTTTGTCATTATGGGGTATTGTGATGTCATTATGGGGTATTGTGATGTCATTATGGGGTATTGTGATGTCGTTATGGGGTATTGTGATGTCATTATGGGTTATTGTGTGTAGATTGAAGAGGGGGAAAAAACAATTCAATCAATTTTAGAATAAGGCTGTGAAGTAACAAAATGTGGAAAAAGTCAAGGGGTCTGAATAATTTCCTAATGCGCTGTAACACATCTCTCCAGGTCTCCCCAGACTAACACACACACACACACACACACACATCGTGTTCTTCATATTTCTTATTTTAATTTCTTGTGTTTCTGTTCTACCTTATGTTATTTTTAGTACTACATTGATATTGATTACTGTATTGTTGGGTTTAGAGATTTGCAAGAGAGGTATTTAATTGTATGTGTGCACGTGACATTGAAACTTGGGGGGATGTGAATGGGCTGCAGGTGCAAACCTTCCAGACAGACAGAGACACATTCGCTGGCGGAGAGAGGAGATCTGTGAAGTGCGAAGTAATCTCCTTGACACGGCCCCAGTGTGTGTGTGTGTGTGTGTGTGTGTGTGTGTGTGTGTGTGTGTGTGTGTGTGTGTGTGTGTGTGTGTGTGTGTGTTACCAGCGAGAAAACACTGACAGCATTCCTAATGCTTAGTACCGCTCCGGTATTCATATCTACTAGTCTATCAGCCAAGTCACTCCAGATCCAAGGTGAAATTCAGCCAAGTCACTCCAGATCCAAGGTGAAATTCAGCCAAGTCACTCCAGATCCAAGGTAAAATTCAGCCAAGTCACTCCAGATCCAAGGTAAAATTCAGCCAAGTCACTCCAGATCCAAGGTGAAATTCAACGTTTGTCCAGGTCCCCAGGATGTTGGGAGATGTATTTAAAAAAATGGCCACTAGGGGCAACGGTGAGCGCTATTACCATCCAGTAGGCTAGCTCCGGCTCTGAGGGGTCGCATGTTCAATCCCACTGCACTCGATTTTATTTATTTGTTTTAAAACCAAACCTTAATCCTTACCTTAACCATTCGGAATTAATGGCTAAACTTAACTGTTGAAATTTGACATTTATCTGGACAAGATGTCAATAAGAAATAATGTAGTGATGATACCGTTGGGCTAAAACAGTATACCCTTACAACAACAAAAAACATGAACAAATATTCTTTAAAAAATACATTGGTTTTCCGATAATGTGTATGAACACGTTTGAACAAATCACATGTTTAAAAATTTCACGTGGAAAAACAAAACAAAAAAACAAAAATTCACAAGTCAGACTCATGGATTTTCACATGTTAATTTTTCACGTTAACAAATCACATGTGACGATGTCACGTGAAACCAAACAAAGAAACATGGTTTTCGGACACATGTGAAGTTTAAAAGGGATTTTTCACATGACTCAGACACATGGTTTCCCAACATTTCAACTTTCACATGTGTGCTTTTGCAACCAGCGGGATTAGAACGAGGTCACCCACGGGAGAAGCCAATGTCTTGACCATTGGACGAAGAGGGCTGACACTGAGTTTCTCTTCCAATGCATATTTATTATCAATTTCTCTCAATCTCAGAATATTGACTGTTCAATTAAAAAGGGTCTGTCAAACATAAAAAAATGTAATCGAGTTAATCGCAGGATTTGAGGTGATTAATCACAAATTCTGAAATTGCTCAAATTGAGCTGTAATTTACAAATGTTTTTATATAAAAAGCCTTACAAGAATAATGACGTCTTGATTTTGTCCTAAGTAATGTTAGCAAAATCAGGTCAATTGTTAAAGCACATTTTCTTTAACCTCAATGTCAATGTGTTTTGACATCGCATTGTTGTTTTTCCGCTGTATAGATTATGTATTTTGGATGTTTTAAGTGTATTTTGAAAGCTTTCAGACCATGCAAATAATCACAATAAAAAAAAATTGTGCAGTAAAATTATAAGTGAACTGATTAACTCAAAATCATCTCTGTAGAAAAATATCTGTTTAGATTCATTCCACACATTCATTTTCTAATACACTAAAATCCCTTTTAGGGCTGTGTACTAAACAAATGAACAGCTAACAACAACAGAAGCTACAAATAGCTAGCTATCGCCTATTACTAAGCTGACTCAGTTGCACCAGCTCTGTCAGGAGGAATGGGCCAAAATTCACCCAACTTATTGTGGGAAGCTTGTGGAAGGCTAACCGAAACATTTGACCCAAGTTAAACCATTTAAAGGCAATGCTACCAAATACTAATTTAATGTATGTAAACTTCTGACCCACTGGGAATGTGATGAAAGAAATAAATGCTGAAATAAATAATTCTCTCTACTATTATTCTGCCATTTCACATTCTTAAAATAAAGTGGTGATCCTAACTGACCTAAGACAGGGAATTTTTACTAGGATTAAGTGTCAGGAATTGGGAAAAACTGAGTTGAAATGTATTTGGCTAAAGGTGTACGTAAACCTCCGACTTCAACTGTAATTAGTGTGGTTCATATGTAAACATATAAATACTAGCTACTTAGCTAGTACTTAGCTTGGATAATATCTTACTTGTTTCCACTCATTCAAAAACAATTAAACATCAAAATGACCAGAAAACTCAACACAGTTTAGTTAAAAAATGTCATGTGTATATTTTGAAAATGTAACCATGGGTACAAACAGGAAAACAGAATGTAAAGCAAGGAGATACGGACCACTGGCTGAAGAAGAGAGTCACGTGCTTGCAGCAGTGACACTCCTAGTGGTAGCACTAAGTATATCACTGCGGTTGGCTCAGAAATAAGAAATTATTATTTTTAAACATGAATTGCTATATATTCAGGTAGGCTTTTTTAAATTTTTTATTTAACCTTTATTTAACTAGGCAAGTCAGTTAAGAACAAATTCTTATTTACAATGACGGCCTACACCAGCTAAACCCAGACGATGCTGGGCCAATTGTGCGCCACCCTATGGGACTCCCAATCACAGCCGGATGTGATACAGCCTGAATTCAAACCAGGGACTGTAGTGACACCTCTTGCGCTAAGATGCAGGGCCTTAGGCAGCTGCGCCACTCAGGAGCCCTAGGCTAAGTAACCTTTTTACAGAACGGCATTACATAATTTTCAATTCCACATGTGGAAACAAGTCAACCCCAACTTTTTCATGTCAGGAGAATAACACTTTCACTCCCACATGTCAATTTGTAAGAAAAATCCACATGTGAAATTCTCACTTTCACATGTGGAATTACATGTTAAACTACAAATGTGATATTCATGATTGTTTTTTACGTGAAACTGCATTCCACATGAAGTGAAAACATGTTATTTTCATCACATAAGGGGTGGCAGGTAGCCTAGTGGTTAGAGCGTTGGGCCAGTAACCGAAAGGTTGCTGGATTGAATCCCCGAGCTGACAAGGTAAAAATCTGTCGTTCTGCCCCTGAACAAGGCAGTTAACCCACAGTTCCCCTTGCAGGCCGTCAATGTAAATAAGAATTTGTTCTTAACTGACTTGCCAAGTTAAATAAAGGTTCAATATTATTGATTTTTTAACATAACAAAAGGTGGTGTTAACATGTAGACTTTAAATGTAATACATGTGAAATGTATGGTTTCACATGTGAAATGTATGGTTTCACATGTGAAATGTATGGTTTACATGTGAAATGTATGGTTTCACATGTGAAATGTATGGTTTACATGTGAAATGTATGGTTTCACATGTAAATGTTTGGTTTCACATGTAAAATGTTTGGTTTCACATGTGAAATGTATGGTTTCACATGTGAAATGTAAGCGTTTTTTTGTAAAGGATAGCCCTTTTTTTTGCTATGGAGATTTTGATTCTTTGTCCCTTAGGGACACAGTGCTACAAATACATGCACAGATTTTTGATGTTTGTTGTTGTTAGTAGTAATTGTAGGCCTTACTTGGCAGCTAAAAGCGTATTTACATTATTGAATAGTTTTACAGTGTATTGTGTATTAATTGTCCCTAATAATACAGTAGTGTTACTGTAATGAACCGTGTGCATGAATATAACCAGATAGGAACCCAGTTTGATATAACCACAGCTGAATTCCAAGGGGTTAAACATTGTAACATCACAAGATCAGCCTTGAAATATGAGGACTTTACCTTAAATACTGTAATATCACAAGATCAGCCTTGAAATATGAGGACCTTACCTTAAATATTGTAATATCACAAGATCAGCCTTGAAATATGAAGACTTTACCTTAAATACTGTAATATCACAAGATCAGCCTTGAAATATGAAGACTTTACCTTAAATACTGTAATATCACAAGATCAGCCTTGAAATATGATGACCTTACCTTAAATATTGTAATATCACAAGATCAGCCTTGAAATATGAAGACTTTACCTTAAATACTGTAATATCACAAGATCAGCCTTGAAATATGAAGACTTTGATTTAAATATGTTTTACCAGACATGACTTGCCTGGTAATATCCTTCTTTAAGGTAAAGGCTTCATATTTCAAGGCTGATCTTGTGATATTACAATATTTAAGGTAAAGTCCTCATATTTCAAGGCTGATCTTGTGATATTACAGTATTTAAGGTAAAGTCCTCATATTTCAAGGCTTATCTTGTGATATTACAGTATTTAAGGTAAAGTCTTCATATTTCAAGGCTGATCTTGTGATATTACAGTATTTAAGGTAAAGTCTTCATATTTCAAGGCTGATCTTGTGATATTACAGTATTTAAGGTAAAGTCTTCATATTTCAAGGCTTATCTTGTGATATTACAGTATTTAAGGTAAAGTCTTCATATTTCAAGGCTGATCTTGGGATATTACAGTATTTAAGGTAAAGTCTTCATATTTCAAGGCTTATCTTGGGATATTACAGTATTTAAGGTAAAGTCTTCATATTTCAAGGCTTATTTTGGGATATTACAGTATTTAAGGTAAAGTCTTCATATTTCAAGGCTTATCTTGTGATATTACAGTATTTAAGGTAAAGTCTTCATATTTCAAGGCTGATCTTGGGATATTACAGTATTTAAGGTAAAGTCTTCATATTTCAAGGCTTATCTTGGGATATTACAGTATTTAAGGTAAAGTCTTCCTATTTCAAGGCTGATCTTGTGATATTACAGTATTTAAGGTAAAGTCTTCATATTTCAAGGCTGATCTTGTGATAATACAGCATTACATGTAATAAAATCCTCTGGAATGTGAGCTTTGACAGATTTCCTCTTGATGCTTAGATATTCCTCCCCTCCAGCTCTGAGAATCCTTTTTAATTTCCGACATCTCATCCGGTAAAGCCTCCCTATTGTTGAAGAAGGTTTTGTTATGTCATGTGGCGCTCCGATGGTATTCTGAATGACGGGAACTGGATATTTTGATAGTATATGTGGGGGTGGGGGGGGTGGGGGTGGTTCACCACTTTTCAAGTAAAGCTGGTTGTCTATTGGTCTTGATACAGACCTACACCAAAGAGATGCTGTATGTGTTGTCGTTCTGTTTTTATGGCCATGTCCGTGAGACTCAACTGAAATAACAGGCTCAATAGTTCACCTCTCCTCCATCCAGGAGTATGTTTTTACAGATTGAGCTGACATGTGCAGCGTTTACCGTGAACGAAAGAACATTGCCTTTAAATTTCAATCACGCTGTAGCGTGTGTAAACCTTTCCCAGGTGTGACAGACAGTTTAATAACTTTAGTTAATCCCTGATTATGACAAGGGTTAAATTGACTACATTAAACTTTGTATCACTTCAAAGAGATTCAGCTTAATGAAAATGGTAATTAAGTATGTTCAAAGCAGCTTTTTCTTTTTTTGAACGGTGTGGGCGTACCCCAAAAACAGAACGGTGTGGGCGTACCCCAACAACAGAACAGTGTGGGCGTACCCCAACAACAGAACGGTGTGGGCGTACCCCAACAACAGAACGGTGTGGGCGTACCCCAACAACAGAACGGTGTGGGCGTATCCCAACAACAGAACGGTGTGGGCGTATCCCAACAACAGAACGGTGTGGGCGTACCCCAACAACAGAACGGTGTGGGCGTATCCCAACAACAGAACGGTGTGGGTGTGACCAGTGTAGATTTCCTCTGCGTTGCGTTGTGATCGGGGAACGGATGACCAGGGCCCCGTTTTTCACACGTTATCTATCCGGATTTCGTCTGTCGGATTAAATGTCCCCGTTCAAGTCAATGGTTTGTCAGTTCTATTCCTTCTATTTCTATGCATTTAATCCTATTGGCAAAATCCAGAAAGATAACTTTTGAAAAACTGGGCTGGTCTAATGATGATTTATTTTAGAGAGAGGTGGACGGAACAGGACGTGCTGGACTCTCTAAGCGCACAGGGGGCCTGGTGCGCGGAGCCGGAACAGGACGTGCTGGACTCTCTAAGCGCACAGGGGGCCTGGTGCGCGGAGCCCGGAACAGGACGTGCTGGACTCTCTAAGCGCACAGGGGGCCTGGTGCGTGGAGCCGGAACAGGACGTGCTGGACTCTCTAAGCGCACAGGGGGCCTGGTGCGCGGAGCCGGAACAGGACGTGCTGGACTCTCTAAGAGCACAGGGGGCCTGGTCCGCGGAGCCGGTACTTCTCTCCCCGGCTGTTCACTCACCCTTGCCTCATGGATGATGGGAGCTGTAATGTCACGCACTGGGCTGTGGACGCGAACCGGAGACCCCACACGCAGAACCGGTGCAGGATATCTCGGTCCCAGAAGGTGTACTGGGGACCTCGCTCGCAAAGCCGGCACCACTCCTCCAGGCTGCACACTCACCCTAGCCCGACAGATGAGTGGCGCTGGAAAACAAGCTATGCTCAAACAATAACCCACAAACCCCAAGTGAAAACTACAAACATATATATGGTTCCCAATTAGAGACAACGACACTCAGCTGCCTCTAATTGGGAACCATTACCCCACCATAGAAACAGATAACCTAGAACAGAAAAAACCCTACACCAAAACCAAAACTAAACACGCCAGCCTGGCCTGGACGTGACACACAATGCAGAAGGAGAATTAAAAAGGGCTCTGACAACAACAAAAGGGAATGTACACTAATATCAGACGTGGAACTATTCCGATTCTGGGGAATCATACATGAAATTCGAACACTTGTTAGTTACATGGGCGTATACCGGTCATCAGAAATATTAATGACAAGTAACGGCTGATTGGCCAGCTCAGTGAGCCAACATGACATCATGTTCTATGAAGACAATTTTTTTAAACAGTCTTGTTTGAGATACAAGTTTGAGGTTGGGTTTTAAAGTGTTTTTTTTTCTTCTCAAATGTATGCTTTAGCCACAATATTATTTGGGTATGAGTTAACTGAATATGAACTATTAAAAGTTATATTTTCACTGGACAATTACTTTAACTGTTGTCTCTCTTAGGTTTGGGTGAGGGGTCGTCCCACCACTACTCAGAGGGCCACTCCAATCGCCTGCTGTCCCTGGAGAAGATGTTTGGTCGTCCTGCTAAAGACTCCCAGTGTCACCACATGTTGAAACATCTCCACCACGGGTCCCGAATCACCGTCCAGATGCCCCCCAACATAGAGGGACACTGGGTCTCTACCAGGTACGACTAACACTAGCTACAATCCTAACCTCGACGCAACAGAGTGACACTGGGGCCCGGGATTCAATCAAAAGCACGTTGTAGACAAGCACACTGTTCTTGACTTTTTAGGTCATTTATGGTTGAGCCAACATCATTTACCGTGAACACGATGATCTCCGCAAATGATGGGAAAATTGCCTGCCTGTAGTACAGTGCTCAGTGCTGCGACACACCTGTAGCTATGCTTTCTGGCTGGGGGACAGACACTCACATATACAGTATTTATTTATTTCACCTTTATTTAACTAGGCAAGTCCGTTAAGAACAAATTCTTATTTACAATGACGCCCTACACCGGCCAAACGAAGACGTCGGTGGGCCAATTGTGCGCCGCCCTACGGGACTCCCAATCACGACCGGTTGTGATGCAGCCTGGATTCAAACCAGGGTGTCTGTAATGACGCCTCTAGCACGGAGATGCAGTGCCTTAGACCGCTGCGCCACTCGGGAGCCCCAGTATGTGAAAGAGTCAGTAGGATGTTTACTACGGAAACCACGCAATTCAAACTCCTCTCCCCGTCCACCTCTCTCTAAGTCCTCTCCCCATCCACCTCTCTCTAAGTCCTCTTCCCATCCACCTCTCTCTAAGTCCTCTCCCCATCCACCTCTCTCTAAGTCCTCTCCCCATCCCCCTCTCTCTAAGTCCTCTCCCCATCCACCTCTCTAAAAGTCCTCTCCCCATCCACCTCTCTAAAAGTCCTCTCCCCATCCACCTGTCTAAAAGTCCTCTCCCCATCCACCTGTCTAAAAGTCCTCTCCCCATCCCCCTCTCTCTAAGTCCTCTACCCATCCACCTCCCTCTAAGTCCTCTCCCTATCCACCTCTCTAAAAGTCCTCTCCCCATCCACCTCTCTAAGTCCTCTCCCCATCCATCTCTCTAAAAGTCCTCTCCCCATCCACCTCTCTAAAAGTCCTCTCCCCATCCACCTCTCTAAAAGTCCTCTCCCCATCCCCCTCTCTCTAAGTCCTCTACCCATCCACCTCCCTCTAAGTCCTCTCCCTATCCACCTCTCTCTAAGTCCTCTCCCCGTCCACCTCTCTCTAAGTCCTCTCCCCGTCCACCTCTCTCTAAGTCCTCTCCCCGTCCACCTCTCTCTAACTCCTCTCCCCGTCCCCCTCTCTCTAAGTCCTCTCCCCGTCCACCTCTCTAAAAGTCCTCTCCCCGTCCACCTCTCTAAAAGTCCTCTCCCCGTCCCCCTCTCTCTAAGTCCTCTCCCCGTCCCCCTCTCTCTAAGTCCTCTCCCCGTCCCCCTCTCTCTAAGTCCTCTCCCTATCCAACTCTCTCTAAGTCCTCTCCCCGTCCCCCTCTCTCTAAGTCCTCTCCCCATCCCCCTCTCTCTAAGTCCTCTCCCTATCCAACTCTCTCTAAGTCCCCATCCCCCTCTCTCTAAGTCCTCTCCCCATCCACCTCTCTCTAAGTCCTCTCCCCATCCACCTCTCTCTAAGTCCTCTCCCCATCCCCCTCTCTCTAAGTCCTCTCCATATCCACCTCTCTCTAAGTCCTCTCCCTATCCACCTCTCTCTAAGTCCTCTCCCCATCCACCTCTCTCTAAGTCCTCTCCCCATCCCCCTCTCTCTAAGTCCTCTCCCCATCCCCCTCTCTCTAAGTCCTCTCCCCATCCCCCTCTCTCTAAGTCCTCTCCCCATCCCCCTCTCTCTAAGTCCTCTCCCCATCCCCCTCTCTCTCTAAGTCCTCTCCCCCTCTCTCTAAGTCCTCTCCCCCTCTCTCTAAGTCCTCTCCCTCTCTCTAAGTCCTCTCCCCATCCACCTCTCTCTAAGTCCTCTCCCCATCCCCCTCTCTCTAAGTCCTCTCCCCATCCCCCTCTCTCTAAGTCCTCTCCCCATCCCCCTCTCTCTAAGTCCTCTCCCCATCCCTCTCTCTCTAAGTCCTCTCCCCATCCACCTCTCTCTAAGTCCTCTCCCCATCCACCTCTCTCTAAGTCCTCTCCCCGTCCACCTCTCTCTAAGTCCTCTCCCCATCCACCTCTCTCTAAGTCCTCTCCCCGTCCACCTCTCTCTAAGTCATCTCCCCATCCACCTCTCTCTCTGTCTGCCAGCTGTGAGGTGCGTCCTGGCCCAGAATTTCTGACGCGGTCGTACCGGTTCTTCCCCAACAACACGTTCCAGGCCAACCAGTTCTACTACAGGGACAATCACTGCACCACCCCCACATACACCCTGGTAGTGCGGGGACGGCTGAGGCTCAGACAGGCCTCCTGGATCATCAGAGGAGGAACAGAGGCTGACTACCAGCTTCACCACACACAGGTAGGGGTTCGTGTGTGTGTGTGTGTGTGTGTATAGAAGCAGACTTCCAGCTACACCACACACAGGTGTGATTTACTTTTATTTTTAATAATAATTAGTCCATTAGGGATAATATTCCTGGGTTCATACAAAACTAAAGATACAACATTTAAACTCCTTACAGAACTAGATTAATTTACTAATGTCTTAAAGCCCAGGTCAGTCAGTGTGTTAATTAAAGCCCAGGTCAGTCAGTGTGTTAAAGGCCAGGTCAGTCAGTGTGTTAATTAAAGCCCAGGTCAGTCAGTGTGTTAAAGCCCAGGTCAGTCAGTGTGTTAAAGCCCAGGTCAGTCAGTGTGTTAAAGCCCAGGTCAGTCAGTGTCTTAAAGCCCAGGCCAGTCAGTATGTTAAAGCCCAGGCCAGTCAGTATGTTAAAGCCCAGGTCAGTCAGTGTGTTAATTAAAGCCCAGGTCAGTCAGTGTGTTAATTAAAGCCCAGGTCAGTCAGTGTGTTAAAGCCCAGGTCAGTCAGTGTGTTAAAGCCAAGGTCAGTCAGTGTGTTAAAGCCCAGGTCAGTCAGTGTGTTAAAGCCCAGGTCAGTCAGTGTGTTAATTAAAGCCCAGGTCAGTCAGTGTGTTAAAGCCCAGGTCAGTCAGTGTGTTAAAGCCCAGGTCAGTCAGTGTCTTAAAGCCCAGGTGTGTTAATTAAAGCCCAGGTCTGTCAGTGTGTTAAAGCCCAGGTCAGTCAGTGTGTTAATTAAAGCCCAGGTCTGTCAGTGTGTTAATTAAAGCCCAGGTCAGTCAGTGTCTTAAAGCCCAGGTGTGTTAATTAAAGCCCAGGTCTGTCAGTGTGTTAAAGCCCAGGTCAGTCAGTGTCTTAAAGCCCAGGTGTGTTAATTAAAGCCAAGGTCAGTCAGTGTGTTAAAGCCCAGGTCAGTCAGTGTGTTAAAGCCCAGGTCAGTCAGTATGTTAAAGCCCAGGTCAGTCAGTGTGTTAATTAAAGCCCAGGTCAGTCAGTGTGTTAATTAAAGCCCAGGTCAGTCAGTGTGTTAATTAAAGCCCAGGTCAGTCAGTGTGTTAATTAAAGCCCAGGTCAGTCAGTGTGTTAATTAAAGCCCAGGTCAGTCAGTGTGTTAAAGCCCAGGTCAGTCAGTATGTTAAAGCCCAGGTCTGTCAGTGTGTTAATTAAAGCCCAGGTCAGTCAGTGTATTAAAGCCCAGGTCAGTCAGTGTGTTAATTAAAGCCCAGGTCAGTCAGTGTTTTAAAGCCCAGGTCAGTCAGTGTGTTAATTAAAGCCCAGGTCAGTCAGTGTATTAAAGCCCAGGTCAGTCAGTGTGTTAATTAAAGCCCAGGTCAGTCAGTGTGTTAATTAAACCCAAGGTCAGTCAGTGTGTTAATTAAAGCCCAGGTCAGTCAGTGTGTTAAAGCCCAGGTCAGTCAGTGTGTTAAAGCCCAGGTCAGTCAGTATGTTAAAGCCCAGGTCAGTCAGTATGTTAATTAAAGCCCAGGTCAGTCAGTGTCTTAAAGCCCAGGTGTGTTAATTAAAGCCCAGGTCAGTCACTATGTTAAAGCCCAGGTCAGTCAGTGTGTTAATTAAAGCCCAGGTCAGTCAGTGTATTAAAGCCCAGGTCAGTCAGTGTGTTAATTAAAGCCCAGGTCAGTCAGTGTGTTAATTAAAGCCCAGGTCAGTCAGTGTGTTAATTAAAGCTCCGGTCAGTCAGTTTGTTAAAGCCCAGGTCAGTCAGTGTGTTAAAGCCCAGGTCAGTCAGTGTGTTAAAGCCCAGGTCAGTCAGTGTGTTAAAGCCCAGGTCAGTCAGTATGTTAAAGCCCAGGTCAGTCAGTGTGTTAATTAAAGCCCAGGTCAGTCAGTATGTTAAAGCCCAGGTCAGTCAGTATGTTAATTAAAGCCCAGGTCAGTCAGTGTGTTAATTAAAGCCCAGGTCAGTCAGTGTGTTAAAGCCCAGGTCAGTCAGTGTCTTAAAGCCCAGGTGTGTTAATTAAAGCCCAGGTCAGTCACTATGTTAAAGCCCAGGTCAGTCAGTGTGTTAATTAAAGCCCAGGTCAGTCACTATGTTAATTAAAGCCCAGGTCAGTCAGTGTGTTAATTAAAGCCCAGGTCAGTCAGTATGTTAAAGCCCAGGTCAGTCAGTGTGTGTTCATCCCACTACCCAGGTGGTGTGTCACAGTGCGGCCGTGGCCAAGGACCTGAGCCAGAGGTTAAACCAGAGCTGTCGCGGCACCGTGAGAATCAAAGAACCCTGGGAACCTAACGTCACCTATGAGCTCTGGAACGAGGAGGGCTGCGACTGTTCCAGAGAGATCAACTTCTCCATACACGAGCTACAGGTTAGAGAAGAGGGCTAGTAACCAGAAGGTCGACGGTTCGAATCCATTGCCCGACAGAAAAAAAATATGCAAATGGACTGGCAACCAGAGGGTTGCTGGCATCAATATCCACCAGTAGCCATTGAACAAGGCACTTAACCTCTGATCATGGGGCGTTGCACTGGGGCTTTTTGTTAGACATTTCTGTACATTGGACCACAGAATAGAACACTTTTTGAATGATATGTCTGTGAATCATTCTTCTTCTCCTCCTGCAGCTGCTGCGCGTGGAGAAACAGTACCCCCATCATAACCTGGACCACTTGGTTGAAGAGCTGTTCCTGGGAGACATCCACACCGAGGTAGCCCAGAGGATGTACTATAGACCCTCTAGTTATCAGGCCGCGCTACAGAGTGCCAAGGTCAGTATGTTGCTCTGTATATTAGTAGGCTGAAGGTTGTACAGATTTAAGACATTAGGTTGAAGACTTCTGATGTTGTGTACTTAATGCCTCCCAGAACTTGACATACGGATACCATGACATACTGATACCATGACAAACGGATACCATGACATACGGATACCATGACATACAGATACCATGACATACGGATACCATGACATACGGATACCACGGCATACTGATACCACGACATGCTGATTCCACGCCATGCTGATACCACGACATACTGATACCACGCCACGGCATACTGATACCACGGCATACTGATTCCACGGCATACGGATTCCACGGCATACGGATACCACGGCATACGGATACCACGGCATACGGATACCACGGCATACGGATACCACGACATGCTGATACCACGACATGCTGATACCACGGCATTCTGATACCACGACATACGGATACCATGACATACCGATACCATGCAATACTGATACCATGACATAGTGATACCATGACATAGTGATACCATGACATACCGATGCCATGCAATACTGATACCATGACATAGTGATACCATGACATAGTGATACCATGACATACTGATACCATGCAATACTGATACCATGACATAGTGATACCATGACATACTGATACCATGACATACTGATACCATGACATACCGATACCATGCAATGCTGATACCATGACATAGTGATACCATGACATAGTGATACCATGACATACCGATACCATGACATAGTGATACCATGACATACTGATACCATGACATACCGATACCATGACATAGTGATACCATGACATAGTGATACCATGACATAGTGATACCATGACATAGTGATACCATGACATACTGATACCATGACATACCGATACCATGCAATGCTGATACCATGACATAGTGATACCATGACATACCGATACCATGACATACCGATACCATGACATAGTGATACCATGACATACTGATACCATGACATACCGATACCATGACATAGTGATACCATGACATAGTGATACCATGACATACGGATACCACGGCATACGGATACCACGGCATACGGATACCACGGCATACGGATACCACGACATGCTGATACCACGACATGCTGATACCACGGCATTCTGATACCCACGACATACGGATACCATGACATACCGATACCATGCAATACTGATACCATGACATAGTGATACCATGACATAGTGATACCATGACATACCGATGCCATGCAATACTGATACCATGACATAGTGATACCATGACATAGTGATACCATGACATACTGATACCATGCAATACTGATACCATGACATAGTGATACCATGACATACTGATACCATGACATACTGATACCATGACATACCGATACCATGCAATGCTGATACCATGACATAGTGATACCATGACATAGTGATACCATGACATACCGATACCATGACATAGTGATACCATGACATACTGATACCATGACATACCGATACCATGACATAGTGATACCATGACATAGTGATACCATGACATAGTGATACCATGACATAGTGATACCATGACATACTGATACCATGACATACCGATACCATGCAATGCTGATACCATGACATAGTGATACCATGACATACCGATACCATGACATACCGATACCATGACATAGTGATACCATGACATACTGATACCATGACATACCGATACCATGACATAGTGATACCATGACATAGTGATACCATGACATAGTGATACCATGTACAGTTGTTTTCCACTTCTTTTAATATCAAGGCCTAAGTCATTTTATTTCCTGACCAGGCTCTTTATGAGGATGTGATTTTAACTGTTTATAGTTGAACTGCAGTTGTCCTGCTCCATGTAACCTTATAGTCATGCTGGGAAACCAGCCCCGTCAGATAGATTACCCCACGAGATCCTCTGGGTGGCCTGTCTAAACAGACATTACATCTGTACCACGATGACCATGCTGACCCAGCTCCTTATCACTGGACCGGTAATGAAAACGGTGACTGGGCACCCTATGGGTCCTGGTCAAAAGTAGTGCACTATGGAGGGAATAGGGTGCCATTTGGGACACAGTGAGTGGTTAGGGTGAGGAGCCCTGACAAGACTAGCTACGCTGTGGTGCTCTGACGACCAGTGCTGCAGAGTGAAGCTCCTCAGGGGCGGAGATAAGAGAAACGGGGGGAACATGAAACCTGAGTACGTCCCAAATGGCACCCTATTCCCTACATAGTGCACTACTTTGGGCCTTGGTGAAAAGAAGTACCCTATATATGAATAGGGTTTCATTTGGAATGTGAAAACCTGGTGCACCTTCCATCTCTGGTAGTGATCAACATGTGGCATTCCTAGAATTTAGAATCCTGCAGCCTTATGAATAATTCCGGACTGAACATTCCGGCTCTGATTTCATGCATACCTACTACATCAGAAGAACTCTGTCGGTCTCTTTCCACAACCCTGTCTGTCTCTCTCTGTCCCCCTGTCTCACTTGTCTCTCTCTTTTGACCCTGCAGTAGGTCCAGTATACAGTGGGGCAAAAAAGTATTTAGTCAGCCACCAATTGTGCAAGTTCTCCAACTTAAAAAGATGAGAGAGGCCTGTAATTTTCATCATAGGTACACTTCAACTATGACAGACGAAATGAGAAAAAGAAATCCAGAAAATCACATTGTAGGATTTTTAATTTATTTATTTGCAAATTATGGTGGAAAATAAGTACAAGAGAGAACAGCTGTGTCCAGTAGCCAAGTGATAAGTCAGTGAAAAATGACCAACATAGGATAGCTAGTGGATAGTATGTAGAATGATCAACATAGGATAGTATGTAGAATGATCAACATAGGATAGCTAGTGGATAGTATGTAGCATTTTAAACATAGGATAGCTAGTGGATAGTATGTAGCATTATCAAAACAGGATAGCTAGTGGGTAGTATGTAGCATGATCAACATAGGATAGCTAGTGGGTAGTATGTAGCATGATCAACATAGGATAGCTAGTGGATAGTATGTAGCATGATCAACATAGGATAGCTAGTGGATAGTATGTTGCATTATCAACATAGGATAGCTAGTGGATAGTATGTAGCATGATCAACATAGGATAGCTAGTGGATAGTATGTAGCATGATCAACATAGGATAGCTAGTGGATAGTATGTAGCATGATCAAAATAGGATAGCTAGTGGGTAGTATGTAGAATGATCAACATAGGATAGCTAGTGGGTAGTATGTAGCATGATCAAATAGGATAGCTAGTGGATAGTATGTAGCATTTTAAACATAGGATAGCTAGTGGATAGTATGTAGCATTTTAAACATAGGATAGCTAGTGGATAGTATGTAGCATTATCAAAATAGGATAGCTAGTGGGTAGTATGTAGCATGATCAACATAGGATAGCTAGTGGGTAGTATGTAGCATGATCAACATAGGATAGCTAGTGGATAGTATGTAGCATGATCAACATAGGATAGCTAGTGGATAGTATGTTGCATTATCAACATAGGATAGCTAGTGGATAGTATGTAGCATGATCAAAATAGGATAGCTAGTGGATAGTATGTTGCATTATCAAAATAGGATAGCTAGTGGATAGTATGTTGCATTATCAACATAGGATAGCTAGTGGGTAGTATGTAGAATAATCAACATAGGATAACTAGTGGATAGTATGTAGCATGATCAACATAGGATAGCTAGTGGATAGTATGTGGAATGATCAACATAGGATAGCTAGTGGATAGTATGTTGCATTATCAACATAGGATAGCTAGTGGGTAGTATGTAGCATTTTAAACATAGGATAGCTAGTGGATAGTATGTAGCATTATCAAAATAGGATAGCTAGTGGGTAGTATGTAGCATGATCAACATAGGATAGCTAGTGGATAGTATGTTGCATTATCAACATAGGATAGCTAGTGGATAGTATGTAGCATGATCAAAATAGGATAGCTAGTGGATAGTATGTTGCATTATCAACATAGGATAGCTAGTGGGTAGTATGTAGCATGATCAACATAGGATAGCTAGTGGGTAGTATATAGAATAATCAACATAGGATAACTAGTGGATAGTATGTAGCATGATCAACATAGGATAGCTAGTGGATAGTATGTAGCATGATCAACATAGGATAGCTAGTGGATAGTATGTAGCATGATCAAATTAGGATAGCTAGTGGGTAGTATGTAGAATGATCAACATAGGATAGCTAGTGGGTAGTATGTAGCATGATCAAATAGGATAGCTAGTGGATAGTATGTAGCATGATCAACATAGGATAACTAGTGGATAGTATGTAGCATGATCAACATAGGATAGCTAGTGGATAGTATGTAGTATGATCAACATAGGATAGCTAGTGGATAGTATGTAGCATGATCAACATGGGATGGCTAGTGGATGGTATGTTGCATGATCAACATGGGATAGCTAGTGGATAGTATGTAGCATGATCAACATGGGATAGCTAGTGGATAGTATGTAGCATGATCAACATAGGATAGCTAGTGGATGGTATGTGGCATGATCAACATGGGATAGCTAGTGGATGGTATGTAGCATGATCAACATGGGATGGCTAGTGGATAGTATGTAGCATGATCAACATGGGATAGCTAGTGGATGGTATGTAGCATGATCAACATAGGATAGCTAGTGGATAGTATGTAGCATGATCAACATAGGATAGCTAGTGGATAGTATGTTGCATTATCAACATAGGATAGCTAGTGGATAGTATGTTGCATTATCAACATAGGATAGCTAGTGGATAGTATGTTGCATTATCAACATAGGATAGCTAGTGGATAGTATGTAGAATGATCAACATAGGATAGCTAGTGGATAGTATGTAGCATGATCAAAATAGGATAGCTAGTGGATAGTATGTTGCATTATCAACATAGGATAGCTAGTGGGTAGTATGTAGCATGATCAACATAGGATTACTAGTGGATAGTATGTAGCATGATCAACATAGGATAGCTAGTGGATAGTATGTTGCATGATCAACATAGGATAGCTAGTGGATAGTATGTAGCATGATCAACATAGGATAGCTAGTGGATAGTATGTAGCATGATCAACATAGGATAGCTAGTGGATAGTATGTAGCATGATCAACATGGGATAGCTAGTGGATGGTATGTAGCATGATCAACATGGGATGGCTAGTGGATGGTATGTAGCATGATCAACATAGGATAGCTAGTGGATAGTATGTAGCATGATCAACATAGGATAGCTAGTGGATAGTATGTAGCATGATCAACATAGGATAGCTAGTGGATAGTATGTAGCACGATCAACATAGGATAGCTAGTGGATAGTATGTAGCACGATCAACATAGGATAGCTAGTGGGTAGTATGTAGCACGATCAACATAGGATAGCTAGTGGGTAGTATGTAGCACGATCAACATAGGATAGCTAGTGGGTAGTATGTAGCACGATCAACATAGGATAGCTAGTGGGTAGTATGTAGCACGATCAACATAGGATAGCTAGTGGGTAGTATGTAGCCACGATCAACATAGGATAGCTAGTGGATAGTATGTAGCACGATCAACATAGGATAGCTAGTGGATAGTATGTAGCACGATCAACATAGGATAGCTAGTGGATAGTATGTAGCACGATCAACATAGGATAGCTAGTGGATAGTATGTAGCACGATCAACATAGGATAGCTAGTGGATCCGGGCGCCGAAGACGTGGATGTCGATTAAAGGCAGCCCCCCGCACCTCTCTGATTCAGAGGGGTTGGGTTAAATGCGGAAGACACATTTCGGTTGAAGGCATTCGGTTGTACAACTGACTAATAATGGTGACTTTTTGACTTTGACTTTGACTTTTGACTTTGACTTTGACTTTGACTTTGACTTTGACTTTTTTGACTTTGGATAGTATGTAGCACGATCAACATAGGATAGCTAGTGGATAGTATGTAGCACGATCAACATAGGATAGCTAGTGGATAGTATGTTGCACGATCAACATAGGATAGCTAGTGGATAGTATGTAGCATGATCAACATAGGATAGCTAGTGGATAGTATGTAGCATGATCAACATAGGATAGCTAGTGGATAGTATGTAGCATGATCAACATAGGATAGCTAGTGGATAGTATGTTGCATGATCAACATAGGATAGCTAGTGGGTAGTATGTAGTATGATCAACATAGGATAGCTAGTGGGTAGTATGTAGAATGATCAACATAGGATAGCTCGTGGGTAGTATGTAGCATGATCAACATAGGATAGCTAGTGGATAGTATGTAGCATGATCAACATAGGATAGCTAGTGGATAGTATGTAGCATGATCAACATAGGATAGCTAGTGGATAGTATGTAGAATGATCAACATAGGATAGCTAGTGGATAGTATTTAGAATGATATAAAAACACCTTATACACACACACGATAACATACGCACTTTACATACACATGGATTTAGTACTGTAGATATGTGGTAGTGGTGGAGTAGGGGCCTGAGGGCACACAGTGTGTTATGAAATCTGTGAATGTATTGTAATGTTTTTAAAACTGCCATAATAAACTAATGGGGATCCATAATAAACCCTAGGAAGAGTAGCTGCTGCCTTGGCAGGAACTAATGGGGATACATAATAAACCCCAGGAAGAGTAGCTGCTGCCTTGGCAGGAACTAATGGGGATCCATAATAAACCCCAGGAAGAGTAGCTGCTGCCTTGGCAGGAACTAATGGGGATCCATAATAAACCCCAGGAAGAGTAGCTGCTGCTTTGGCAGGAACTAGTGGGGATCCATAATAAACCCCAGGACGAGTAGCTGCTGCCTCGGCAGGAACTAATGGGGATCCATAATAAACCCCAGGAAGAGTAGCTGCTGCCTTGGCAGGAACTAATGGGGATCCATAATAAACTCCAGGAAGAGTAGCTGCTGCCTTGGCAGGAACTAATGGGGATCCATAATAAACCCCAGGAAGAGTAGCTGCTGCCTCGGCAGGAACTAATGGGGATCCATAATAAAATACAAATACAACCATACGGTATCTAGGGGATTGAATCTAGAAGTGAACTAGCTCTACACATGCAGACTTTCCTTCTCTCTTTGTACACTGAGGATAGTATGTTGAAGTGAACCTGGATCTCTTACATGCCACAAGGCTTTGTTAGCCAGCCGAGCTATAGCCCAGATAATATTTTTCACGTGAAATAGCTTTAGACATGCCCTCAGCTCAGTCTCACCAGTTAACTTACAATCATCAACAATCTTTTCTATTATAAAACACCAGTTACAATCATCAGCTCACTAGCCAGCCCATCCAGTGATGTCATGATGGTTTCTTCTTCGGCGTGTTTTATTGCCATGGTGACTATCCAATCCACTAATGTTCAGTGGGTATGTTTGGGGCCCGGGAACAGTCCAGAGGGTTGTCACTGCCAGCCTGTTAGTCTGTGGTTATTGTGTGTATCTCAGTGATGCAATAAGAGCGAGGCAGCAGACAGTTTATACCCGTTTATTTATTTTCCATCATTCTCTACTTTCTCAATGCTGTCCAGATAAAGTTATGAGTAGGAAGTCTTTGCTGCTTTTATTTTGTTCCAAATGTGGAGTTGTGGCGCTCAGTAGTGATTAAACAATATTAAACACCAAAGTGTTCAGCAGTGTTTCCCAACACCCTGGTCCTCCATTACCCCCAACACCCTGGTCCTCCATTACCCCCAACACCCTGGTCCTCCAATACCCCCCAACACCCTGGTCCTCCATTACACCCAACACCCTGGTCCTCCATTAACCCCAACACCCTGGTCCTCCATTAACCCCAACACCCTGGTCCTCCATTACCCCCAACACCCTGGTCCTCCAATACCCCCCAACACCCTGGTCCTCCATTAACCACAACACCCTGGTCCTCTATTAACCCCAACACCCTGGTCCTCCAATACCCCCCAACACCCTGGTCCTCCAGTACAGCCCAACACCCTGGTCCTCCAGTACCCCCAACACCCTGGTCCTCCAATACCCCCCAACACCCTGGTCCTCCATTAACCACAACATCCTGGTCCTCTATTAACCCCAACACCCTGGTCCTCCATTAACCCCAACACCCTGGTCCTCCAATACCCCCAACACCCTGGTCCTCCAGTACCCCCCAACACCCTGGTCCTCCAGTACCCCCCAACACCCTGGTCCTCCAGTACCCCCAACACCCTGGTCCTCCAGTACCCCCAACACCCTGATCCTCTATTAACCCCAACACCCTGGTCCTCCAATACCCCCAACACCCTGGTCCTCCATTAACCACAACACCCTGGTCCTCTATTAACCCCAACACCCTGGTCCTCCATTACCCCCAACACCCTGGTCCTCCATTACCCCCAACACCCTGGTCCTCCATTACCCCCAACACCCTGGTCCTCTATTAACCCCAACACCCTGGTCCTCCATTAACCCCAACACCCTGGTCCTCCAATACCCCCAACACCCTGGTCCTCCAGTACCCCCCCAACACCCTGGTCCTCCAGTACCCCCCCAACACCCTGGTCCTCCAGTACCACCATCACCCTGGTCCTCCAGTACCCCCAACACCCTGGTCCTCCAGTACCAGTACCTCCCAACACCCTGGTCCTCCAGTACCCCCAACACCCTGGTCCTCCAGTACTCCCAACATCCTGGTCCTCCAGTACCCCCAACACCCTAGTCCTCCAGTACCCCAACACCGTGGTCCTCCATCACCCCCAACATCCTGGTCCTCCATCACCCCCCAACACCCTGGTCCTCCATCACCCCCCAACACCCTGGTCCTCCATCACCCCCCAGCACCCTGGTCCTCCATCACCCCCAACACCCTGGTCCTCCATCACCCCCAACACCCTGGTCCTCCAGTACCCCCAACACCCTGGTCCTCCAGTACACCCAACACCCTGGTCCTCCAGTACCCCCAACACCCTGGTCCTCCAGTACCCCACCATCACCCTGGTCCTCCAGTACCCCCAACACCCTGGTCCTCCAGTACCCCCAACACCCTGGTCCTCCATCACCCCCAACACCCTGGTTCTCCAGTACCCCCCAACACCCTGGTTCTCCAGTACCCCCAACACCCTGGTTCTCCAGTACCCCCAACACCCTGGTCCTCCAGTACCCCCAACACCCTGGTCCTCCAGTACCCCCAACACCCTGGTCCTCCAGTACCCCCAACACCCTGGTCTAATTAAAATATGTACTGTTGGGGGTAATGGAGGACCAGGGTTGGGAAACACTCCTGTACTGTACCACAATGAATGTCATGAATTGTTTACGGTATGTATTATTCTAATCATACAGAAGTACTCAGTAATAGCATTTTTAAGACAAATAGTAACTTTTAGGAGAAACCACGCTAACTTACAAACAGAAGTTCAACTAAAACAGATGAAGCGTCAGTACTGTTACTGTGAGGTTAGTTACTGTATGTATGTATTATGTTAATTTGGCAGGGACTATGTACAACAAGCAGGGGACATGGGGTTGATGTATCAATAACGAAGGCATGGGGTTGGCCCAGGCCTCTGGATGAGGAGTTGTGTTTTAGGACAGTCAGCAGGTCTGTCTGTGTTTTATGGGTTGGAGGGTTCCGTTTGGGAGAGAGGGAGAGAGTGAGAGAGGGAGGCTGTGGGGGAGAGAGGGAGGCTGTTGGCTGAAGGGGAGTGAGGGAAGCTCTCTCTCTCTCGTTGGTCTTCTCTCTGTCTCATTGTCTTTTCTGTCTGTAACCCCTCTCTCTTAAATGGTAATTGTGCTGTACTGGATACATTTTCTCTTAAACCTCACACTATCATTATGCTGATTTACAGAAACATTTAAGACAGCTCCTGAATTGTAATACTTAAACTGATGGGTTTCTCTAACCCTAACCCTGAAGGGGTTCTCTAACCCTAACCCTGAAGGAGTTCTCTAACCCTAACCCTGAAGGAGTTCTCTAACCCTAACCCTGAAGGGTTTCTCTAACCCTAACCCTGAAGGGTTTCTCTAACCCTAACCCTGAAGGGTTTCTCTAACCCTAACCCTGAAGGGGCTTTCTAACCCTAACCCTGAAGGAGTTCTCTAACCCTAACCCTGAAGGGTTTCTCTAACCCTAACCCTGAAGGGGTTCTCTAACCCTAACCCTGAAGGGGTTCTTTAACCCTAACGAGTTTCCTCTACAGAATAGAAAGATGTTAAATAACAGAATGTGAATCTAATCAACACTGTTAGGCCGGGGTTGGATGTCCCCTTTTCGGCTATGCACCACAATGTTCCCGTGTCAGCGGAGATTGCATTCACGGTAAACGCTGCATATCGGCTCAATCGGAAATTACCTTTAAATGTCAAGCGCGCAATAGCGTGGATCTTCTGTGGTACAGATTTGTTCTAGGCTTAATCCATAAGGCTCCATAAATCGAAAGTGTTCTGCTGTCTGGTCAAGGGATTACAGAACTGAAGAGAATGTCATCCTGTGTCGCTTTAGGGACTTGGCTAAGCGAACGAGACATGTAATAAAGATTGATAGAGGGCCTTTATACATTCGACAATACCTTTATGAATCTGAAGCCTAATGAAACTATGTCCCTTTATAGCTTTTCTCAGTATGAGGTGTATAAACCTAGCTGGAGGAACGGTTTGTATTTCTGCAGTAAATCCAGCTGAAGGACAGGGTTATATTTCAGCAGTAAACCCAGCTGGAGGACTGGGCTGTATTTCTGCAGTAAACCCCTCTGGAGTACTGGGCTGTATTTCTGCAGAAAACCCAGCTGGAGGACTGGGCTGTATTTCTGCAGAAAACCCAGCTGGAGGACTGGGCTGTATTTCTGCAGTAAACCCAGCTGCAGGACTGGGCTGTATTTCTGTAGTAAAACCCAGCTGGAGGAATGTATTTCTGCAGTAAACCCAGCTGCAAGACTGGGCTGTATTTCTGCAGTAGACCCAGCTGGAGGGCTGTATTTCTGCAGTAGACCCAGCTGGAGGGCTGTATTTCTGCAGTAAACGCAGCTGGAGGGCTGTATTTCTGCAGTAAACCCAGCTGGAGGACTGGGCTGTATTTCTGCAGTAAACCCAGCTGGAGGACTGGGTTGTATTTCTGCAGTAAACCCACCTGGAGGACTGGGCTGTATTTCTGCAGTAAACCCAGCTGGAGGACTGGGTTGTATTTCTGCAGTAAACCCACCTGGAGGACTGGGCTGTATTTCTGCAGTAAACCCAGCTGGAGGACTGCGCTGTATTTCTGCAGTAGACCCAGCTGGAGGGCTGTATTTCTGCAGTAAAACCCAGCTGGAGGGCTGTATTTCTGCAGTAAACCCAGCTGGAGGACTGGGCTGTATTTCTGCAGTAAACCCACCTGGAGGACTGGGCTATATTTCTGCAGTAGACCCAGCTGGAGGGCTGTATTTCTGCAGTAGACCCAGCTGGAGGACTGTATTTCTGCAGTAGACCCAGCTGGAGGGCTGTATTTCTGCAGTAAAACCCACCTGGAGGAATGGGCTGTATTTCTGCAGTAAACCCAGCTGGAGGACTGGGCTGTATTTCTGCAGTGAACCCAGCTGGAGGACTGGGCTGTATTTCTGCAGTAAACCCAGCTGGAGGACTGGGTTGTATTTCTGCAGTAAACCCACCTGGAGGACTGGGCTGTATTTCTGCAGTAAACCCAGCTGGAGGACTGGGTTGTATTTCTGCAGTAAACCCACCTGGAGGACTGGGCTATATTTCTGCAGTAAACCCAGCTGGAGGACTGCGCTGTATTTCTGCAGTAGACCCAGCTGGAGGGCTGTATTTCTGCAGTAAAACCCAGCTGGAGGACTGGGCTGTATTTCTGCAGTAAACCCACCTGGAGGACTGGGCTGTATTTCTGCAGTAAACCCAGCTGCAGGACTGGGCTGTATTTCTGCAGTAGACCCAGCTGGAGGGCTGTATTTCTGCAGTAGACCCAGCTGGAGGGCTGCATTTCTGCAGTAGACCCAGCTGGAGGGCTGTATTTCTGCAGTAAAACCCAGCTGGAGGACTGGGCTGTATTTCTGCAGTAAACCCAGCTGGAGGGCTGTATTTCTGCAGTAAAACCCACCTGGAGGACTGGGCTGTATTTCTGCAGTAAACCCAGCTGGATGACTGTGCTGTATTTCTGCAGTAAACCCAGCTGGAGGACTGTCCTGTATTTCTGCAGTAGACCCAGCTGGAGGACTGTGCTGTATTTCTGCAGTAAAACCCACCTGGAGGACTGGGCTGTATTTCTGCAGTAGACCCAGCTGGAGGACTGTGCTGTATTTCTGCAGTAAACCCAGCTGGAGGGCTGTATTTCTGCAGTAAACCCAGCTGGAGGACTGTGCTGTATTTCTTTAGTAAAACCCACCTGGAGGACTGGGCTGTATTTCTGCAGTAAACCCAGCTGGATGACTGTGCTGTATTTCTGCAGTAAACCCAGCTGGAGGGCTGTGCTGTATTTCTGCAGTAAACCCAGCTGGAGGACTGGGCTGTATTTCTGCAGTAGACCCAGCTGGAGCGCTGTGCTGTATTTCTGCAGTAATCCCAGCTGGAGGACTGGGCTGTATTTCTGCAGTAAAACCCACCTGGAGGACTGGGTTGTATTTCTGCAGTAAACCCAGCTGGAGGACTGTGCTGTATTTCTGCAGTAAAACCCACCTGGAGGACTGGGCTGTATTTCTGCAGTAGACCCAGCTGGAGGACTGTGCTGTATTTCTGCAGTAAACCCAGCTGGAGGGCTGTATTTCTGCAGTAAACCCAGCTGGAGGACTGTGCTGTATTTCTTTAGTAAAACCCACCTGGAGGACTGGGCTGTATTTCTGCAGTAAACCCAGCTGGATGACTGTGCTGTATTTCTGCAGTAAACCCAGCTGGAGGGCTGTGCTGTATTTCTGCAGTAAACCCAGCTGGAGGACTGGGCTGTATTTCTTCCGTAGACCCAGCTGGAGCGCTGTGCTGTATTTCTGCAGTAAACCCAGCTGGAGGACTGGGCTGTATTTCTGCAGTAAACCCCTCTGGAGTACTGGGCTGTATTTCTGCAGAAAACCCAGCTGGAGGACTGGGCTGTATTTCTGCAGAAAACCCAGCTGGAGGACTGGGCTGTATTTCTGCAGTAAACCCAGCTGCAGGACTGGGCTGTATTTCTGTAGTAAAACCCAGCTGGAGGAATGTAATTTCTGCAGTAAACCCAGCTGCAAGACTGGGCTGTATTTCTGCAGTAGACCCAGCTGGAGGGCTGTATTTCTGCAGTAGACCCAGCTGGAGGGCTGTATTTCTGCAGTAAACGCAGCTGGAGGGCTGTATTTCTGCAGTAAACCCAGCTGGAGGACTGGGCTGTATTTCTGCAGTAAACCCAGCTGGAGGACTGGGTTGTATTTCTGCAGTAAACCCACCTGGAGGACTGGGCTGTATTTCTGCAGTAAACCCAGCTGGAGGACTGGGTTGTATTTCTGCAGTAGACCCAGCTGGAGGGCTGTATTTCTGCAGTAAAACCCACCTGGAGGACTGGGCTGTATTTCTGCAGTAAACCCAGCTGGAGGGCTGTATTTCTGCAGTAAAACCCACCTGGAGGACTGGGCTGTATTTCTGCAGTAAACCCAACTGGAGGGCTGTATTTCTGCAGTAAAACCCACCTGCAGGACTGGGCTGTATTTCTACAGTAAAACCCAGCTGGAGGACTGGGCTGTATTTCTGCAGTAAAACCCACCTGGAGGACTGGGTTGTATTTCTGCAGTAAACCCCACCTGGAGGACTGGGCTGTATTTCTGCAGTAGACCTAGCTGGAGGACTGGGTTGTATTTCTGCAGTAAACCCAGCTGGAGGACTGTGCTGTATTTCTGCAGTAAAACCCAGCTGGAGGACTGGGCTGTATTTCTGCAGTAAACCCACCTGGAGGACTGGGCTGTATTTCTGCAGTAAACATAGCTGGAGGGCTGTATTTCTGCAGTGAACCCAGCTGGAGGACTGTGCTGTATTTCTGCAGTAAACCCAACTGGAGGGCTGTATTTCTGCAGTAAAACCCACCTGCAGGACTGGGCTGTATTTCTACAGTAAAACCCAGCTGGAGGACTGTGCTGTATTTCTGCAGTAATACCCACCTAGAGGACTGGGTTGTATTTCTGCAGTAAACCCCACCTGGAGGACTGGGCTGTATTTCTGCAGTAGACCTAGCTGGAGGACTGGGTTGTATTTCTGCAGTAAACCCAGCTGGAGGACTGTGCTGTATTTCTGCAGTAATACCCACCTGGAGGACTGGGCTGTATTTCTGCAGTAAACCCAGCTGGAGGACTGGGCTGTATTTCTGCAGTAAACATAGCTGGAGGGCAGTATTTCTGCAGTGAACCCAGCTGGAGGACTGGGCTGTATTTCTGCAGTAAACCCACCTGGAGGACTGGGCTGTATTTCTGCAGTAAACCCAGCTGCAGGACTGGGTTGTATTTCTGCAGTAGACCCAGCTGGAGGGCTGTATTTCTGCAGTAAAACCCACCTGGAGGACTGGGCTGTATTTCTGCAGTAAACCCCACCTGGAGGACTGGGCTGTATTTCTGCCGTAGACCCAGCTGGAGCGCTGTGCTGTATTTCTGCAGTAAACCCAGCTGGAGGACTGGGCTGTATTTCTGCAGTAAAACCCACCTGGAGGACTGGGCTGTATTTCTGCAGTAAACCCAGCTGGAGGACTGGGCTGTATTTCTGCAGTAAACATAGCTGGAGGGCAGTATTTCTGCAGTGAACCCAGCTGGAGGACTGGGCTGTATTTCTGCAGTAAACCCACCTGGAGGACTGGGATGTATTTCTGCAGTAAACCCAGCTGCAGGACTGGGCTGTATTTCTGCAGTAGACCCAGCCGGAGGGCTGTATTTCTGCAGTAAAACCCACCTGGAGGACTGGGCTGTATTTCTGCAGTAAACCCAGCTGGATGACTGTGCTGTATTTCTGCAGTAAACCCAGCTGGAGGGCTGTGCTGTATTTCTGCAGTAAAACCCACCTGGAGGACTGGGCTGTATTTCTGCAGTATACCCAGCTGGAGGACTGTGCTGTATTTCTGCAGTAAACCCAGCTGGAGGACTGGGTTGTATTTCTGCAGTAAACACAGCTGGAGGGCAGTATTTCTGCAGTGAACCCAGCTGGAGGACTGGGCTGTATTTCTGCAGTAAACCCAGCTGCAGGACTGGGCTGTATTTCTCCAGTAAAACCCAGCTGCAGGACTGGGCTGTATTTCTGCAGTAAAACCCAGCTGGAGGGCTGTATTTCTGCAGTAAACCCAGCTGGAGGACTGGGCTGTATTTCTGCAGTAAACCCAGCTGCAGGACTGGGCTGTATTTCTGCAGTAGACCCAGCTGGAGGGCTGTATTTCTGCAGTAAAACCCACCTGGAGGACTGGGCTGTATTTCTGCAGTAAACCCAGCTGGAGGGCTGTATTTCTGCAGTAAAACCCAGCTGGAGGACTGGGCTGTATTTCTGCAGTAAACCCAACTGTAGGGCTGTATTTCTGCAGTAAAACCCACCTGCAGGACTGGGCTGTATTTCTACAGTAAAACCCAGCTGGAGGACTGTGCTGTATTTCTGCAGTAAAACCCACCTGGAGGACTGGGTTGTATTTCTGCAGTAAACCCCACCTGGAGGACTGGGCTGTATTTCTTCCGTAGACCCAGCTGGAGCGCTGTGCTGTATTTCTGCAGTAAACCCAGCTGGAGGACTGGGCTGTATTTCTGCAGTAAAACCCACCTGGAGGACTGGGCTGTATTTCTGCAGTAAACCCAGCTGGAGGACTGGGCTGTATTTCTGCAGTAAACATAGCTGGAGGGCAGTATTTATGCAGTGAACCCAGCTGGAGGACTGGGCTGTATTTCTGCAGTAAACCCACCTGGAGGACTGGGCTGTATTTCTGCAGTAAACCCAGCTGGAGGACTGGGCTGTATTTCTGCAGTAAACATAGCTGGAGGGCAGTATTTATGCAGTGAACCCAGCTGGAGGACTGGGCTGTATTTCTGCAGTAAACCCAGCTGGATGACTGTGCTGTATTTCTGCAGTAAACCCAGCTGGAGGGCTGTGCTGTATTTCTGCAGTAAACCCAGCTGGAGGACTGGGCTGTATTTCTGCAGTAGACCCAGCTGGAGTGCTGTGCTGTATTTCTGCAGTAAACCCAGCTGGAGGACTGGGCTGTATTTCTGCAGTAATCCCAGCTGGAGGACTGGGCTGTATTTCTGCAGTAAAACCCACCTGGAGGACTGGGTTGTATTTCTGCAGTAATCCCCAGCTGGAGGACTGGGCTGTATTTCTGCAGTAAAACCCACCTGGAGGACTGGGCTGTATTTCTGCAGTAAACCCAGCTGGAGGACTGGGCTGTATTTCTGCAGTAAACCCAGCGGGAGGACTGGGCTGTATTTCTGCAGTAGACCCAGCTGGAGTGCTGTGCTGTATTTCTGCAGTAAACCCAGCTGGAGGACTGGGCTGTATTTCTGCAGTAATCCCAGCTGGAGGACTGGGCTGTATTTCTGCAGTAAAACCCACCTGGAGGACTGGGTTGTATTTCTGCAGTAATCCCCAGCTGGAGGACTGGGCTGTATTTCTGCAGTAAAACCCACCTGGAGGACTGGGCTGTATTTCTGCAGTAAACCCAGCTGGAGGACTGGGCTGTATTTCTGCAGTAAACCCAGCTGGAGGACTGGGCTGTATTTCTGCAGTAAAACCCACCTGGAGGACTGGGCTGTATTTCTGCAGTAGACCTAGCTGGAGGACTGGGTTGTATTTCTGCAGTACACACAGCTGGAGGGCTGTATTTCTGCAGTGAACCCAGCTGGAGGACTGGGCTGTATTTCTGCAGTAAACCCAGCTGCAGGACTGGGCTGTATTTCTGCAGTAGACCCAGCTGGAGGGCTGTATTTCTGCAGTAAAACCCACCTGGAGGATTGGGCTGTATTTCTGCAGTAAACCCAGCTGGAGGGCTGTATTTCTGCAGTAAAACCCAGCTGGAGGACTGGGCTGTATTTCTGCAGTAAACCCAACTGGAGGGCTGTATTTCTGCAGTAAAACCCACCTGCAGGACTGGGCTGTATTTCTACAGTAAAACCCAGCTGGAGGACTGTGCTGTATTTCTGCAGTAAAACCCAGCTGGAGGACTGGGCTGTATTTCTGCAGTAAACCCCACCTGGAGGACTGGGCTGTATTTCTGCAGTAGACCTAGCTGGAGGACTGGGTTGTATTTCTGCAGTAAACCCAGCTGGAGGACTGTGCTGTATTTCTACAGTAAACCCAGCTGGAGGACTGGGCTGTATTTCTGCAGTAAAACCCACCTGGAGGACTGGGCTGTATTTCTGCAGTAAAACCCACCTGGAGGACTGGGCTGTATTTCTGCAGTAAACCCAGCTGGAGGACTGGGCTGTATTTCTGCAGTAAACATAGCTGGAGGGCAGTATTTCTGCAGTGAACCCAGCTGGAGGACTGGGCTGTATTTCTGCAGTAAACCCAGCTGGAGGGCTGTATTTCTGCAGTAAAACCCACCTGGAGGACTGGGCTGTATTTCTGCAGTAAAACCCAGCTGGAGGACTGGGCTGTATTTCTGCAGTAAACCCAGCTGGAGGGCTGTATTTCTGCAGTAAAACCCACCTGGAGGACTGGGCTGTATTTCTGCAGTAGACCCAGCTGGATGACTGTGCTGTATTTCTGCAGTAGACCCAGCTGGAGCGCTGTGCTCTATTTCTGCAGTAAACCCAGCTGGAGGACTGGGCTGTATTTCTGCTGTAATCCCAGCTGGAGGACTGGGCTGTATTTCTGCTGTAATCCCAGCTGGAGGACTGGGCTGTATTTCTGCTGTAATCCCAGCTGGAGGACTTGGTTGTATTTCTGCAGTAAAACCCAGCTGGAGGGCTGTATTTCTGCAGTAAAACCCAGCTGGAGGACTGGGCTGTATTTCTGCAGTAAACCCACCTGGAGGACTGGGCTGTATTTCTACAGTAAAACCCAGCTGGAGGACTTTGCTGTATTTCTGCAGTAAAACCCACCTGGAGGACTGGGCTGTATTTCTGCAGTAAACCCACCTGGAGGACTGGGCTGTATTTCTGCAGTAAAACCCACCTGGAGGACTGGGCTGTATTTCTGCAGTAAAACCCAGCTGGAGGACTGGGTTGTATTTCTGCAGTAAACTCAGCTGGAGGACTGGGCTGTATTTCTGCAGTAAAACCCACCTGGAGGACTGGGCTGTATTTCTGCAGTAAAACCCACCTGGAGGACTGGGCTGTACTTCTGCAGTAAACCCAGCTGGAGGACTGTATTTCTGCAGTAAACCCCGCTGGAGGGCTGTATTTCTGCAGTAGTTTTTCCCTTCTGTCCGTCCGTCCATGTCTGTTCCAGTTAATGATGTGATCACCCTGAGAAAACACTGCAACTTTGCTTGGATTCCGTAACGGATTGATTCCGTTTCTGAAGAAAAATAGTAATAGTAGTAGGGCATAATCCCGTCTAATAGAGAGAATACAATAGATAGGGAATATAGCTCATTGATCATGCTCCTCCAGAGACATTTAATGACAAGACAAAAAAACTCAAATTATATCATACTGAGTGATTTAAAAAAATCTGTAGTTGTTTTTGGATTACCTGAAGAACGCCATTTCCTGCATATTCTGTCTTAAAAAAACATTAAAGGGACATTACACCCTACAATCTAAGTTTGTCAGATGTTTTCATACCATAAATGTAGTCTTCCAACTTAATTTCTCTCCTCCTCCAGAACCACGACCACATGTGAGCTGATACGATCTCCGTTCTTTCAAACCCTGAATATGGACCCGTTCCCTAAATCTAATGAATTTCTCTCCTCCTCCAGAACCACGAACACGGCTGCATCGCTTGTCGTATCATCTACCGGTCGGATGAGTTCCACCCTCCCATCCTGGCTCCGCGGGCGGACGTGACAGTGGGGCTGTATGGCCAATGGGTGAGCCAGCGCTGTGAGGTCCGCCCCGAGGTCCTCTTCCTGACCCGGCACTTCATCTTCCATGACAACAACCAGACCTGGGAGGGCCACTACTACCACTACTCTGACCCCATCTGCAAACACCCCTCCTTCAGTATCCACGCTAGAGGGAGGTACAGCCGAGGGACGCATTCAACCCAAGTTATGGGAGGCACGGAGTTCGTCTTCAAAGGTAAAGGTCAAAATGTCAAAATCGGTGTATTTCAGATTACATTTATTATCGATCTTGATCACTCTCTCTCCCTCTCTCATCCTCTGCCCCCTCCTTCCCCCTTCAGTGAACCACATGAGTGTGATGCCCATGGACCTGGCCACCACGTCCCTCCTCAACGTGTTCAAAGGTAACGAGTGTGGCACCCATGGTTCCTGGGAGGTCGGAGTTGAACAGGACGTCACCCTGACCAATGGCTGCGTGGCGTTGGGGATCCGCCTTCCCCACACAGAGTACGAGTTGTTCCGGATGGAGCAGAACGCCCACGGACACCTACTCCTCTACAACGGACAGAGACCCTCAGACGGGTCCAGCCCCGACCGGCCAGATAAACGAGCAACCTCGTACCAGATGCCCCTTGTCCAGTGTTCAGCTAGCAGCCAGAGGTCAGAGGTCGTGGGAGGGGAAGACGAGGACCGACCCCTGAGGCTGAGTAATGGTGGAGCCAGAATGACGTGGAACCAGAACCGGAGGGATGTTGTTGTGGTTCTGACCGCGCTGGTTCTGTTGTTCCGGTGCTACAGCTAAGAACTGACAGTCTGGTTTTTCATAGTTAAAGAACAGACCTGCTGGTTTTTGTACATAGAGACACTGCCTGTGTGTAGGACTGTGGACCGTGAGAGAGGACTCTAATCTGACTCTACTTCAGCGTCTACCCTGAGGGAAAGGAGACTGCTAGTTGCCTTTGACGCACTTTAACTTTTGAAATATATTTTTGGCTCTTTAAACGCGATGGAAGCGTTTAAAAGACAAGGTGGATAGCGAGTGGAATGCGAGTGGAGAGCGAGTGGAGAGCGAGTGGAGAGAGGAGAGCGAGTGGAGAGAGAGAGGAGAGCGAGTGGAGAGTGGAGAGCGAGTGGAGAGTGGAGAGGAAAGCGAGTGGAGAGCGAGTGGAGAGCGGAGAGAGGAGAGCGAGTGGAGAGCGAGTGGAGAGAGGAGAGCGAGTGGAGAGAGAGAGGAGAGCGAGTGGAGAGTGGAGAGCGAGTGGAGAGTGGAGAGGAAAGCGAGTGGAGAGCGAGTGGAGAGCGGAGAGAGGAGAGCGAGTGGAGAGCGAGTGGAGAGAGGAGAGCGAGTGGAGAGAGAGAGGAGAGCGAGTGGAGAGTGGAGAGCGAGTGGAGAGTGGAGAGGAAAGCGAGTGGAGAGCGAGTGGAGAGCGGAGAGAGGAGAGCGAGTGGAGAGCGAGTGGAGAGACGACAGCGAGATGAGAAAGAGAGTGGAGAGAGTGGAGACTAGTTCCTTTGATGCCTCTGTTGCTTTGAACTCCACTCCGTTCTTACCAGAGGTGACACCGCTGCATCACAATAACCGCACTTTAGAGTTGAAATGGAGAACTATAGAAGTATTTGGCTATAGAACTAGAGAAGTCTTTGGCTATAGAACTAGAGAAGTCTTTGGCTATAAGACTATAGAAGTATTTGGCTATAGAACTAGAGAAGTATTTGGCTATAGAACTAGAGAAGTATTTGGCTATAGAACTAGAGAAGTCTTTGGCTATAGAACTCGAGATGTTTATCTATGGCTGCATCCATTTTCAGACACACCCTTTACGTATCCACAAATACAGGAGATTGTTTTATGCACCATACCTTAACAAAATATCAAGTTTCTTTTTGGTACTACAAGTAGATGAAATAAGATACATTAATACGTAAAAAGCATTATTTTCTACAATGAAATGTAAAGATGGCAAAGAACGTTTGCTCTCATGTACTGTACCGAAAGGATCTGATTCAGGGTTTAAAGGGAAATACATTATCAGTACAATAGGACTACTGATAATGACATAACCTACATTATCACAGAGACTTCCTTGATTAATATGATACCAAAACATTTTTAATGGCACTTTTGTCTAGTCTACCCCGTAACTAAAACACCAAACACATCATAGTACAGGCCAGGAGTTACGCCACATCTAGAAAACCCGGCCATGGTCCTTCTTTGATGTACAGTACTCTCATTTGATGTTAAGAGATCTCTGCTCTGATCTAGCCTGAGAACCATCTCATACGCAAATGGGTGCAGGTGCCCTAAAACAATCTGTATAACTGGCTATATGTAGAACAATTAAAGATTTTGATACTGTACACTGGTTATTATGGACTCTTTATTTTGTAAAGACAAACAGCGCTAATTGCAAACAGGTGAAGGGGGGGATACCTAGTCAACTGAATGCATTCAACTGAAATGTGTCTTCCACATGTAACCCAACCCCTCTGAATCAGAGAGGTTCCAGGGGGCTGCCTTTAATCGACGTCATCAGTGCCCGGAGAGCAGTTGTTGCTGAGGGTTAACTGCCTTGCCCCAGGGCAGAGCAGCAGATTTTTCCACCTTGCCGGCTCGGGGATTCTAACCAGCGACGTTTCTGTTACGGAACCAAAGCTCTCAACCGCTGCTGGTTTTTACTCAAGCATTTCTAATGCAAAAAAAAACAGGAGAAAACAGTTGGAAAGAAGTGGTGTCAACAGAACAGAGATAATGAAGTGACGCATCAACAGAACAGAGATAATGAAGTGACGCGTCAACAGAACAGAGATAATGAAGTGACGCGTCAACAGAACTGAGATAATGAAGTGACGCGTCAACAGAACTGAGATAATGAAGCTGGAAAGAAGTGACGCGTCAACAGAACTGAGATAAGGAAGTGACGCGTCAACAGAACTGAGATAATGAAGTGACGTGTCAACAGAACAGAGATAATGAAGTGACGCGTCAACAGAACTGAGATAATGAAGTGACGCGTCAACAGAACAGAGATAATGAAGTGACGCGTCAACAGAACAGAGATAAGGAAGTGACGCGTCAACAGAACAGAGATAATGAAGTGACGCGTCAACAGAACAGAGATAACGAAGTGACGCGTCAACAGAACAGAGATAAGGAAGTGACGCGTCAACAGAACTGAGATAAGGAAGTGACGCGTAAACAGAACTGAGATAATGAAGCTGGAAAGAAGTGACGCGTCAACAGAACTGAGATAATGAAGTGACGCGTCAACAGAACAGAGATAATGAAGTGACGCGTCAACAGAACAGAGATAATGAAGTGACGCGTCAACAGAACAGAGATAATGAAGTGACGCGTCAACAGAACTGAGATAATGAAGCTGGAAAGAAGTGACGCGTCAACAGAACAGAGATAATGAAGTGACGCGTCAACAGAACAGAGATAATGAAGTGGCGTCAACAGAACAGAGATAATGAAGTGACGCATCAACAGAACAGAGATAATGAAGTGGCGTCAACAGAACAGATATAATGAAGTGACGCGTCAACAGAACTGAGATAATGAAGCTGGAAAGAAGTGACGCGTCAACAGAACAGAGATAATGAAGTGACGTGTCAACAGAACAGAGATAATGAAGTGACGTGTCAACAGAACAGAGATAATGAAGTGACGCGTCAACAAAACTGAGATAATGAAGCTGGAAAGAAGTGACGCGTCAACAGAACTGAGATAATGAAGTGACGCGTAAACAGAACAGAGATAATGAAGTGACGCGTCAACAGAACTGAGATAATGAAGCTGGAAAGAAGTGACGCGTCAACAGAACAGAGATAATGAAGTGACGCGTCAACAGAACAGAGATAATGAAGTGACGCGTCAACAGAACAGAGATAATGAAGTGACGCGTCAACAGAACTGAGATAATGAACCTGGAAAGAAGTGACGCGTCAACAGAACTGAGATAATGAAGTGACGCGTCAACAGAACAGAGATAATGAAGTGACGTGTCAATAGAACGCCGGTAATGAAGAAACATGAATAAGTGCCTTCAATTGCGTTTAAATTGTATTTAATAAACGCTATGGCCAGTACTTTGTAGTGAATTCCCATGAATATAAAAAAATAAAAAGCAAAAGTATTGCTGGATATCCAAGGACCTACTGTAGCAACCTCCGTACCTGGACTTCTGTTGTATAATAAAAGACAACTTCATACAATACGAATTATTAACTTAGTTTTTTTTTATCCATAATGTTTTAAAACACTTTCACACGAGGTCAATATTTCATGTGTAAAGTGTTTACTTTTAACCTCAAAGCCCCTTTGCGTGTAATTCTGGGTGGTTTGCATGGAAACATGGGTGGACCTTTTTTCAGAATATGTTTTTCTTGTTATGATCGTGTTTTATGATCTACTACCTGAAGAGATTTTTTTGAAGTGTGGAGAGTTGAGTGGGGGTAGCTCTCCAGGAACAGGGTTGGAGTTAAAACCTACAGGAGGGTGTCTCTCCAGGAACAGGGTTGGAGTTAAAACCTACAGGAGGGTGTCTCTCCAGGAACAGGGTTAGAGAGCCCTGATTCAGAACATCAGGATTCGGGTACGTTTCTGCTTGGCTAGAACTAAAGCCAGCACCCACACACTAGCCCTGGAATGATGAGAGAGGGTAGCGTTATCATTATATTTCTATGAGACCAACTGGAGAGGATAGCTAGGGACAGCTGGCCCAGTTCAATCCCTCTACAGCTGGCCCAGTGCAATCCCTCTACAGCTGGAGAGGATAGCTAGGGACAGCTGGCCCAGTTCAAGCCCTCTACAGCTGGCCCAGTGCAATACTTTTACAGCTGGAGAGGATAGCTAGGGACAGCTGGCCCAGTTCAAGCCCTCTACAGCTGGCCCAGTGCAATCCTTTTACAGCTGGAGAGGATAGCTAGGGGCAGCTGGCCCAGTTCAATCCCTCTATACAGCTGGAGAGGATAGCTAGGAACAGCTGGCCCAGTTCAAGCCCTCTACAGCTGGAGATGGTAGCTAGGAACAGCTGGCCCAGTTCAAGCCCTCTACAGCTGGAGAGGATAACTAGGGGCAGCTGGCCCAGTTCAAGCCCTCTACAGCTGGCCCAATTCAAGCCCTCTACAGCTGTCCCAATTCAAGCCCTCTACAGCTGGAGATGGTAGCTAGGAACAGCTGGCCCAGTTCAAGCCCTCTACAGCTGGCCCAGTTCAAGCCCTCTACAGCTGGCCCAATTCAAGCCCTCTACAGCTGTCCCAATTCAAGCCCTCTACAGCTGGAGATGGTAGCTAGGAACAGCTGGCCCAGTTCAAGCCCTCTACAGCTGGCCCAGTTCAAGCCCTCTACAGCTGGCCCAGTTCAAGCCCTCTACAGCTGGAGAGGTTTATACCCTTACACCACGTTATAACGAGTGATCCCATGACCACCCACAACACCTACCTTACTGTTTAGTTATTTTGTCTGATTGTGGGCGTTACTGACTGGGCCTGGGCCCGTATTCATGAAGCATCTCAGAGTAGTAGTGCTGATCTAGGATCAGGTCTTCATTATCCACAGCTCTGGGCTGATCTAGGATCAGGTCTTCATTATCCACAGCTCTGGGCTGATCTAGGATCAGGTCTTCATTATCCACAGCTCTGGGCTGATCTAGGATCAGGTCCTCCTGTCCAGTGGTGTAAAGTACTTAAGTAAAAAAATACTTAAAGTACTACTTAAGTCGTTTTTTGGGGGTATCAGTACTTTACTATTTATATTTTTGACAACTTTTACTACATTCCTAAAGAAAATTATGTACTTTTTCCTGACACCCAAAAGTACTCATTTTGAATGCTTAGCTGGACAGAAAATGGTTGAATTCGCACACTTATCCAGAAAACATCCCTGGTCATCCCTACTGCCTCTGATCTGGCAGACTCACTAAACAGAGAACATCCCTGGTCATCCCTACTGCCTCTGATCTGGAGGACTCACTAAACAGAGAACATCCCTGGTCATCCCTACTGCCTCTGATCTGGAGGACTCACTAAACAGAGAACATCCCTGGTCATCCCTACTGCCTCTGATCTGGAGGACTCACTAAACAGAGAACATCCCTGGTCATCCCTACTGCCTCTGATCTGGAGGACTCACTAAACAGAGAACATCCCTGGTCATCCCTACTGCCTCTGATCTGGAGGACTCACTAAACAGAGAACATCCCTGGTCATCCCTACTGCCTCTGATCTGGAGGACTCACTAAACAGAGAACATCCCTGGTCATCCCTACTGCCTCTGATCTGGAGGACTCACTAAACACAAATTATTTTCTGTTAATGTCTGAGTGTTGTGTCGTCTGGTTTGCTTAATATAAGGAATTTTAAATTATTCGTACTTTTACTTTTGATACTTTCGTATATTTTAGCAACAACATTTACTTATGATACTTAACTATTTACATTTTATTTCCCCTTTATTTAACCAGGTGGTTCTATCTGATGTCATAATACTGTTTATTTCCCCTTTATTTAACCAGGTAGTTCTATATGATGTCATAATACTGTTTATTTCCCCTTTATTTAACCAGGTGGTTCTATCTGATGTCGTAATACTGTTTATTTCCCCTTTATTTAACCAGGTGGTTCTATCTGATGTCATAATACTGTTTATTTCCCCTTTATTTAACCAGGTAGTTCTATATGATGTCATAATACTGTTTATTTCCCCTTTATTTAACCAGGTGGTTCTATCTGATGTCGTAATACTGTTTATTTCCCCTTTATTTAACCAGGTGGTTCTATCTGATGTCGTAATACTGTTTATTTCCCCTTTATTTAACCAGGTGGTTCTATCTGATGTCATAATACTGTTTATTTCCCCTTTATTTAACCAGGGAGGCCAGTTGAGAACAAGTTCTGATTAACAACTGCGACCTGGCCAAGATAAAGCAAAGCAGTGCGACAAAAACAACAGTTACGCATGAACAAACGTACAGTCAATAACAACAATAGAAACATCTATGTACAGTGTGTGCAAATGTAGAAGATTAGGGAGGTAAGGCAATAAATAGGCCGTAGAGGTGAAATGATTACAATTTAGCATTAACACTGGAGTGATAGATGTGCAAGTAGAGATACAGGGGTGCAAAAGAGAAAGAGGATAAATAACAATATGGGGATGAGGTAGTTGGGTGGGCTATTTACAGATGGGCTGTGTAAAGGTACAGTGATCGGTAAGCTGCTCTGACAGCTGATGCTTAAAGTTAGAGAGGGAGATATGAGTCTCCAGCTTCAGTGATTGTTGCAATTCGTTCCAGTCATTGGCAGCAGAGAACTGGAAGGAAAGGCGGCCAAAGGAACTGTTGGCTTTGGGGATGACCAGTGAAATATACCTGCTGGAGCGCGTGAATATTTAAAACCAAATACTTAGATTTTTTACTCGAGTAGTATTTTATTACTGGGTGACTTTCACTTTTATTGGAGTAATTTTCTATGAAAGGTATCTTTACTTTTACTCAAGTATGACAATTGGGTACTTTTCCACCACTGACCCTGGCCATGTTATGTTATTATGCGCAGCTTGTGTTAAGACCTAAAAGACAAAACTGGTCCTAGATCACTCCTCCAATCCAAACATTTTATGAATACAGGCCCTGATCTCACCCTAACAACTGAACTGGAAACCAACAAGTTATTTGGTTGATAAAACAAAATTGTGATAAGTCGATTGATGAATAGGTTACCTTAACGTGGCTCAGTGGTTTCAGAGTCCCGCTAGAATAGCTAAAACCCTCATATTTGTGTAATCTGTGGGTGTCACGGAGTAGGCTGATATCTATGGAGTGTACACCCGTTAAATGGGATAAGGCTGTACTGTGTATATACACACGAAGTGTACCAAACATTAGGACACTTTCCTAACATTGAGTTGCATGCCTTTTTGCCCTCAGAACAGCCTCAATTTGTCAGGACATGGACTCTACAAGGTGTCCAACATTCCACAGGGGATGCTGGCCCAGGTTGACTCCAATGCTTCCCACAGTTGTGTCAAGTTGGCTGGATGTCCTTTGGGTGGTGGACCATTCTTGATACACACAGGAAACTGTTGAGCGTGAAAAACCCAGAAGCATTGCAGTTCTTGACACAAACTGGTGCGCCTGGCACCTACTTTGTCTTGCCCATTCACCCTCTGAATGGCATGCATACACAATCCATGTCTCAAGGCTTAAAAACCCTTCTTTAACCTGTTTCCTACCTTTCATATACACTGATTTGAAGTGGATTTAACAAGTGACATCAATAAGGGATCATGAATTCACCTGGTCAGTCTGTCATGGAAAGAGGTGTCCTTAAATGTTCTGTAAACTCAGTGGAGTACGCCCCTATGCAACTACACCGTAATACATCCACAGTGGGATTTGAACTTTTATTTTATTGAACTAGGCAAATCCGTTAAGAACAAATTCTTATTTACAATGACGGCCTACCCCGACCAAACATCATGATGGGGTAGTGTGTGTGGACTGATGAGAAAAAAATTGCCATTTTAGAATAAGGCTGTAACGTAACAATGTGGAACAAGTCAAGGGATCTGAATACTATCTGAATGCCCTGTATGCAGCAATTAGCCTGGGGACAAGGCCCGAGCTAGGCCCGGTGAATTAGCCTGGGGACAAGGCCCGAGCTAGGCCCGGTGAATTAGCCTGGGGACAAGGCCCGAGCTAGGCCCGGTGAATTAGCCTGGGGACAAGGCCCGAGCTAGGCCCGGTGAATTAGCCTGGGGACAAGGCCCGAGCTAGGTCCGGTGAATAGATGTTTTGTATTAGCAAACAATTAACATTTGTCTAGATATTCGTTAGCAAATAAAGATGTTGGCTACATTGTGATGTATGATTTGTACATTTGAAGAGACTCCATAAGAGGATGACCATCAAAACAAACAGTTTTCAGTTGTATTTCTTAAATGTTTAATACCATAGGAGGGACAGGGTTAAGAACATTTTCCTCGGAAGATAAGGAGGGGTATAATATGATTTGAGAGAAAAACAACAATGATAAAGTCTGCATTCGTATTGTCAGGGATAGGATTGGACAGGAAGTAGGAAATGAAGGACCTATGTCCCAGATGGACTAGAAACATCTCCCAGAGAAAAAGTTGAGAAATTACTAAACTGAACAAAAATCAAGTAGTCGATGTCTGCCTCCCAAATGGCACCCCATCTATCCAGCCATCCATATATATATAGTGCACTACTTTTCACTAGATCTGGTCAAAAGTAGGACATTATAAAAAGGGAATAGGAGTAGCATTTTGTACAGACTCATTCAAAGGCGATCCTGCATTAAGTAGCGAGGTGGTCGGTGTTGGACTATAGAAGAAGAAGTAGTTCTCTCTCCTTGTTATCTTAAAAAAAAAAAAAAAAGATTAAAATAACATTTACACTTGAACATTTCATTCAACTCCTATTAAAAAAAAAAAGAAAAACAGAGGGAGAGCGAGACGATTGGTTTATTCAACTGCTTCATGCCCCATGGTGACTAGGACCGTGTTCCAATACTTAAATGCATAGTTCCTTCCTACCCATCATGCATGGTTCCTTCCTACCCATCTTCCTTGAAGGAATCACAGATCTGAATTGGGTAAAGTAATTAGGGGGACTTTGCTTTTCACCGACCTAACCACTAGTAGAGCTATGCTTACCTCAAAAGAAATAAGGCAGCAACAGTGCGTTAAAGTATTCTAACAGGGCCTAGGCACGTCTCAACTGTCCTCCATGTTGATTGATAGTGTACCACTTCCTGTGCGTCCCAAAAAAAACGGCACCCTATTCCTTGTATAGTGCACTACCGTTGACCAGGACCCATAGAAGTAGTGTACTATACAGGGAACGAGGTGATATTTGGTTCGTACACCTCATACCTGCACTTAGGCTGTCTGTCCATCCATCAAAAAAAAAATCTGAAAAACTAAATGGAGACATCTTTTTCTCTCTTATCCTCCCTTTCCTTTCTCCTAGTGTGTGTGTGTGTGTGTGTGTGTGTGTGTGCACTAACCGTGTGTAGACGCTTGTAATAAGGCAGTGGGGCACTCGTACTGTGCAGACAGAGCACTACTTCTGATATGGCAACAGTCAACAGAAATACTTTTTCCTTCTTTCTTGGTTTTGTCAGTTCCATCCAGGCCTTTTGATTCCGGAGCCGAGGGGTTGTCGTGGGACACGGCAGGCGTCGTGCGTCTCCCAGGGCGCGCTGTCCGAAATGGCACCCGAATTCCCCATGTAGTGCCCTACTTTTAACCAGAGCCCTATGGGACTCCCTATCGGGTTCTGCTCAAAAGTAGTGCGTAAAAACAGGGAATAGGGTGCCATTTCAGAGCCTGCTCCAGTTTACAAGATGAACTTCCCGATGAAGAATCCGATGAAGACGGCTGCTATGACAACGAGGAGAGAAGGGAGGGAGGCGGCGGCGGCCGTCTGCTGCATCACGGAGGAGGAAGAGCCCGTCTGGTTTGAGGTCATGTGGTCAGAACGCTGGGCAGCCCTTCTCATTCTAACACCGTCGTCCTTGGATGGAGAGGAAGTGGGAGCGAAAGAAAGAAGGGCGAGAGAGAGGAGAGAACAAGATAAAGGAGGGGGGAAAGAGGGAGAAAGGGAGAGAGGGGCACATATCAAACTGCATAAAAACAAGAAAAAAAACTATCAAAACAAGAACATAGTTCTCTACAGAAAACCTTTAATTGCTGGTTCTCCTGTTCTCATAATCAGGTTAATCTGACTAACCCTTAGTTGCTATAGCGAAGGTCAAATCACGCGTCCTCCGAAACATGACCCACCAAACCACGTACCTTAACACCTGGAAGCCAGCCGCACCCGTTCAACTGACTACCGGAGTCAGCCTGCAGGCGCCCGGCCCACCACCAGGAGTCGCTAGAGGGCGATGAGCCAAGTAAAGCCCCCCCCCAGAGCCCCGGCCAAACCCTCCGCTAACCCGGACGACGCTGGGCCAATTGTGCGCCGCCCTATGGGACTCCCGGTCACGGCCGGTTGTGACACAGCCTGGGATCGAACCCGGATCTGTAGTGACGCACGCCTCAAGCACTGTGATGCAGTGCCTTGGACCCGCTGCGCTACTCTTGAGTCTCTGCATCAGAGGATTCTACAGGGGAACGTCAGGCCGTCCGTCTGTGAGCTGAAGTCTATCTGGGTCATGGCAGCAAGACAAAGGATCCGAAACACACAATCAAGTCTACATGAAAAATGGCTAAAAAGCAACAAATTTTAACGTTTTGGAAATGGCCTGGTCAATGTCCAGATCTAAAGTCAAAGTCAAAGATCTAACCCCAATGGAGATGTTGTGGCAGGAACTCGAAACGAGCAGGTCACGCTTGAAAACACACAACTGTTGCTGATTTAAAGCAGTTCTGTATGGGAGAGTGGGGCCAAAATTCCTCCACAGCGACGCCAGAGGCTGATCAACAACTACAGGAAGTGTTTGGTTGGAGCTATTGAGTGTAAAGGGGCGCAACCAGTTATTGAGTGTAAAGGGGCGCAACCAGTTATTGAGTGTAAAGGGGCGCAACCAGTTATTGAGTGTAAAGGGGCGCAACCAGTTATTGAGTGTAAAGGGCGCAACCAGTTATTGAGTGTAAAGGGCGCAACCAGTTATTGAGTGTAAAGGGGCGCAACCAGTTATTGAGTGTAAAGGGGCGCAACCAGTTATTGAGTGTAAAGGGGGCGCAACCAGTTATTGAGTGTAAAGGGGGCGCAACCAGTTATTGAGTGTAAAGGGGGCAACCAGTTATTGAGTGTAAAGGGGGCGAACCAGTTATTGAGTGTAAAGGGGGCACAACCAGTTATTGAGTGTAAAGGGGGCACAACCAGTTATTGAGTGTAAAGGGGGCACAACCAGTTATTGAGTGTAAAGGGGACAACCAGTTATTGAGTGTAAAGGGGGCACAACCAGTTATTGAGTGTAAAGGGGGCACAACCAGTTATTGAGTGTAAGGGGGCACAACCAGTTATTGAGTGTAAAGGGGGCACAACCAGTTATTGAGTGTAAAGGGGCACAACCAGTTATTGAGTGTAAGGGAGGCACAACCAGTTATTGAGTGTAAAGGGAGGCACAACCAGTTATTGAGTGTAAAGGGGGCACAACCAGTTATTGAGTGTAAAGGGGGGCACAACCAGTTATTGAGTGTAAAGGGGGCACAACCAGTTATTGAGTGTAAAGGGGGCACAACCAGTTATTGAGTGTAAAGGGGGCACAACCAGTTATTGAGTGTAAAGGGGCGCAACCAGTTATTGAGTGTAAAGGGGCAACCAGTTATTGAGTGTAAGGGGGCACAACCAGTTATTGAGTGTAAAGGGGCGCAACCAGTTATTGAGTGTAAGGGAGGCACAACCAGTTATTGGGTGTAAAGGGGGCACAACCAGTTATTGAGTGTAAAGGGGGCACAACCAGTTATTGAGTGTAAAGGGGCACAACCAGTTATTGAGTGTAAAGGGGGCACAACCAGTTATTGAGTGTAAAGGGGCACAACCAGTTATTGAGTGTAAAGGGGGGCACAACCAGTTATTGAGTGTAAAGGGGGGCATTACTTTTCACACAGGGGAATTATGTATTGCACTTTGTTAATTAAATTAAATGGGTATACATTTTGAGTGTTATTGGTAAACTCAGGTTCCCTTTATCTAACACACACACACACACACACACACACACAGCCGTGAAAAAGTATGTCCGAACTCCGAATCAAATAGGGTTCTCAGAAATAGCATGGTCGCTGTGGGAGCACCTTGATTTTCTGCATTTATCCAAGTCCCATCAGGTGGCCTGATTTCAGACGTGTCCATGTAAACTGGATTATTGGGGAAATGATTCTTCTTGCAAAACACATTTTAATTGAACTATTACATTGATCTGACTAATACATTGTATTATTGTGTGCATGAAACCACACACACACCGTCTACCTCTAGCAGTCTCTACAGCAGCGAGAACCGAGGACTAACCTTGAGTTGTCGGTTCTCGCCGGTCAGCTTGTCCATCTCAGCCTGCAGTCTCTTGCACTCCTCTGTTAGTTTCTTCGTCTCAGAGTCGTTCGAGGCGCTGACTGTCTTCGCCGCTGTTACCACGGGACCGTCCGCCGCCTTGGACGAGTTCTGCACAGGAGCCGTCGCTTTGCAGCTCAAATTCACGTCATTCTGGAGGACGACGGAGAGAGAACCCACTAAGTCCGCATCCCAAACGGCACCCTTGTATATTAAGTGCACTACTGACCAGGGCTTCAAAAAGGCTCTAGTCACAAGTAGTGCACTATTATAGGGAATAGGGTGTCATTTGCAGACGTTTAAGGAAAAACCACTAAACAGAAACCCAGCAGGAGTGTGGTCCCAGATCAGTTTGGGGCTGGTGACTGGAGGTTAGGAGACTGTCCAGGGTTCAAGCAGTACGTGTGTTTATCTGACGCTTACATTAATTGGCCTGCAATGAAACAATGTCAAAAGTGCGAACCAACAAACATCTGGGCAGGCTCAAATCAAATAATTGTTTTATGAATGAAAACATGTACCGTTTGATGTTTGGTTAGGAGTCTGTGTCGTACAGCATGGAGGCTGTACGACACAGAGGCGGCAGAGTCTGTGGCCTTAAGGGCCCTGATGAAAAGTAGTGCGCTATATTGGGAATATGGTGTAAGTTGAGATGCAGCTTGTGTGTCTGGTGTCCAGGCTGGCGGCAGATAGAGGACGCACATCACAGCCACCAGGGAGGAAAAGTCCCTTCAGCAGCACTGCTAGATGTGGTTTTAGTCATTCAATGACATGTCACAGGGACACAGTGAAGGACAAGGGATGGGAAACATTGAGAGTTCCCAGTGAAACAGCTGACTTGTTTTTTCAGTCAACTCTGCTGCACTAGCCCTTCTCCTGTCCTGACCAGGGCATGACATAGCAAAATGTTTCGGAAACAGAAGGAACATTTGCTTTTCCTATTGGACAAACTCTAGTATAGTAGTAGTACCTACCGTAGAACCCGGACTAGTTTTCCTCTCACAAACCTGCTGTACTTTGACTTTAAACTGGTGCCCCCTCCCCCGCCGGCCGCTCCCCACCTCCCTGCATAAGTCGTAGCAGCAGCAGGACTTACCACTTCATCGTTTTCAGAAGGCACGTTGAATACACATCTCAGCTTGGAATCCATGAGATCATGGGGTTTCACATCTTTCCACTGGAGGAGAAAAGAGGAACACATCAGCATGGTACTCAGACTAAACTACTAGCAGCTGGACTCCATACACAGACCATGGTGGGTGGAGGAGAAATCTGGCAACAAACTATCATTCAACTATTCAGCAGCTCTTAGCCAAACACTAAAGCTCTGTAGATATCTTCCATGTACTTGTTGTCACTGTTATGTTGCTCTAACTGTAGTAGTAGAGAGAGATTCAGAGAATGGGCTTGGTTTTGACCGGGGGGGAAACTACCATGAATCTGTTGCTGCCCTCTACTGGACTAGATGGAAAACTACCATGACTGTTGCTGCCCTCTACTGGACTAGAGGGAAAAATACTATGACTGTTGCTGCCCTCTACTGGACTAGAGGGAAAAATACTATGACTGTTGCTGCCCTCTACTGGACTAGAGGGAAAACTACCATGACTGTTGCTGCCTGGAACACCAGGTGGATGCAGAAAAGCAGCAGTAGTCCAGACCTCGTAGAGATGAGATTCGATTCAGATCAGATTAGATGTAACAGATGGTGACAGTAAGGTAGAACTGCTCACCATTGCATCCATCTCAGCCACGTCAGGAGGAGCAAAGATGCTCTGGACCATGAACTTGTGTTTACTTTTCTCATTGGGGTCGTAGTCGAAGGGCTGCAGCATTACTGGAACAGATTGAAGACAAAAACGGTCACACACAAGTGTCAGCAAAAACAATCCCCCCCAAAAAAAGTGCTTGATTTAAATCTTCAATTTTTCCAGTTTATTTCAACTACTATAACTTAACTGGGATCGGCATGAAGCTACTCTTCCTGGGGTTTATTATGGATCCCCATTAGTTCCTGCCAAGGAAGTGGCTATACAACATCCATGTGTATGTGTGTGTAGACTGCGTGTCTTATTATGCGTATGTGTGTCTGTGTGTGCGCGCGCTGTTCCGTAAAGTGCATATTATTTTTTACAGCATTGAATCAGTGTCCTCCGGATGTGTTGCACACTGTCCTCCCAACGTCACATCGGAGTCGCGAGCGGGTCTTTAAATCCTGCAGTCCAGAGATTCGTTTTAGGATATTCATTGCTAGTTACAGTATTTTGTCCAGTTCTAGCCAAGTCATGGTGTGTACCAGTGTGTGAGACCAGGGAAAAACAACGACACACAGACTAACTAGATGACCAATTCAGAAACATTGTGTAGTTTGGCTGCTTCTCGCCCTCTCTAGTTAACTATTAGCGTGTATTAATGTCGCAATCATGTCCGATGTTTTGGTGAAAAATGGCCAACAAGCAGTTGATGAAACCAATGCTGCATATTCCGGTTGTTAAACAGTTTCACCATTGGCTAGGATTCTCCTCTATTGAATACTGGGCCATGTAATTCTGACAAAGTTACAAACCCCAAAAATATATAATGATCAAATTAGCAAGTAACTCCTATACAGTCAAGATCTCCCCTGAAGAAATATATCCATGCAAAACATTAACAGTTATTTGTTTAGAGTCACTGATGTGTTTTACGTCATTCAAAAAAAAAAAGTCCTAGTGAAAAACCGTATGGCTATAGCCTCTTCTTTCAGCCAATCATCAATGAAGAAAGCTTTTTACATTGCACACACACACACACACACTCTCACATCATTAGCAAAGAGCCAGCTGCACTGGGATTTTAAAATGTACATTTTGTGGAGGGGTTAAAAATGTTAACATATTTTTCCTGTTAGGGATTATTATTTTTTTTTTTAAACGTTCACATCCTTAGTTACTGGACTCACCAGAGATGGTGACGGTAGCGCCTACATCGATGATGCCGCTGTTTGGCCGTACGCAGTATCTCTTGGGAGCTGTGGTCTTCACTTTGAAACATACTCTTCGATCAGACGGGTTCTTCAGCTTCAGGTTGGTGGTGACGACATCCGTGAAGGGCCCTGGCGGAGGGAGGAGAGAGAGAGAGAGAGAGAGAGAGAGAGGGTGAACATGTGCTTCCAGTGCAGCACAGAGGGGAGCTGAACACATTTGGATAACGCATACATACAACAATTTCAACCATTTTGCTGAGTTAAAGTTCATTTAAGGAAATCAGTCAATTGAAATAAATTCACTAGGCGCTAATCTGTGGATTTTACATGACTGGGAATACAGATATGCACCTGTTGGTCACAGACGCCTTAAAAACAAGGTAGGGGTGTGGATCAGAAAACCAGTCCTCTTCAATGGTTGTGTAAAGTTGATGGATATTGGCGGGAACTGGAACACGCCGTCGTACAACGGGTGAGGTTACATGGAAGAACTGGGACATTTTCCGCTTCCAGGAATTGTGTACAGATCCTTGTGACATGGGGCTGTGGATTATCATGCTGAAACATGAGGTGATGGCGGTGGATGAATGGCACGACAATGGACCTCGTCACAGTATCTCTGTGCATTCAATTTGCCATCGTTGTTCATAGCTTATGCCTGCCCATACCATAACCTCACAATGGGGCACTCTGTTCACAACGTTGACATCAGCAAACCGCTCACCCACACGACGCCATACACGTGGTCTGTGATTGTGAGGCCAGTTGGACTTACTGCCAAATTCTGTAAAACGACATTGGAAGCTGCTTAGGTAGAGAAATGAGCACTACATTCTCTGGCAACAGTTCTGGTGGACATTCCTGCCGTCAGCACGTCAACGTCTCAAGTTGAGGGAGCATGTGGCATTGTGTTGTGTGACAAAACATCACATTTTAGAGTGAACTTTTATTGTCCCCAGCACAAGGTGCACCTGTGTAATGATCATACAGCTTCTTGATATGCTACACCTGTCAGGTGGATGGATTATCTCAGTAAAAGGGAAATGTTCACTAATAGGGATGTAAACAAATTTGTGCATAAAAAAAAAAGCTTTTTGTGCGTACGGAACATTTCTGGGATCTTTTATGTCAGCTCATGAAACGTGGGGACGCTGCATTTATATTTTTTGTTCAGTGTATATCAGGAAAGAGGTAGGCTATTTCGAAGCCCTCAGAAGGTAAAAAAGGTTAAAACGCTGTCACGCAACCATTATTAGCCTCAATGAGTAACAAATTAACTCCGAAAGGACACTTCAAAAGGCTACTGGCTGCCATTCATATTTCTTAGGATTTTTGAAGGGAATAGGGCACATACTACCCCGTGCTTCTGCTCCAATCACTCTGGGTTAACAAGACAGCTCCTTCATACTGTATAATACAAGGTTGTAAAATACCACTTTTAATTCCTGGATTTGCTACATCCATTTTTGAGCTTATAAATTAATCATATGTACCTATTGATTCTTGAAGAATAGGGTAAGTGTATCTATTAATCCCACTTCAAACTTGGGACTCAAATAAAAAAAAAACATGTCTGCTATTTATTCTTTTTTTTTTGTTTTCAAAAATCGGTTCATGTGGTCGTATCCACACCAGTTTTAATTCTAAACCAAAATCAGATGTTTTATTATTTAAACACGCACAATGCAGAAGTCACACCGCCATTTCCTGGTTGTTAAAATTAAAAAAGCAGTTCGACTAATTTCAGTTCATGTGACAAAACAAGCACCTCCAGCGTAGAGCAGTGTTTCACAAACTGTCCGGGGTGCACGTTTTTTCCCTAACCAATTGAAAATAAAATCACAGCTTGATGAAGACCTGGTTATTTGAAATCAGCTGTGTTAATGTGCCATAGAAATAGGGCACATAAAAAACAGATCTACCGCTTCTTAGACTTGCTTTCAAATGAGAATGACAGATCTATAACGGATTTATACATTCCTATGTGAATTTTGCCAGGTCGCCAAAAGTATATTGCAGATTTAAGTTATGGACAGTTGTGGGTAAGTTCCTAATAGGACTGTAATCCAAAAGTATATCAGATTACGTTACGGAGTTTGGGTAATCCAAACATTACGTTGCGGATTACAGTTTTGGACAAGTAACTAGTAACTGTAACGGATTACATTTAGAAAGTAAAGTAACCTAGCCAACCCTGGTGATAAGACACTATGCTTTATGGGATGAAAACAAGATGATTTTTCCAGTCTGATCAAGTCTACTGCGCACTGTCACTCTGGCCAGGGTAAACAAAGTAGTAACGTTGTGTATTTATAGCCCATTTGTAGGTGTTGGGAGGAAAAATAACGCTTTGTTATCGTTTCAACTGCGGATTGCCCCTTTAAAAAAAAAATGAATGTATCAATGGACGCAACGCCTAGGATCCAGACTTGTCGGAGTCATTCGATACAAGTACAGCAACAGCTGACTGTAAACAGGCCATTGCGTTACGTAACGCTTTCCGAGGCTATAAGCCAAATCCTAAATCGATTAAACCAATTTAAGGTTCCCTTAGCTCAGGTAATATCATATGGAGAGGAGATCCCATGCTCTCCATATTGGAGATTCTGAACTTTTGACACCAATTTGTCTTTTGAGCAATCAGATCTTTTGCCAATAATTGGGTTGCCTGTGTAAATGCAGCCTTTGTGATCTGATTGGTTGACTCCGGTTGACTGACTAAAAGTAAAATCCATGGGGAGGCATTAGCTACCATCATTAGCCGGCTGCTGCTCTCTGTCCATCTTGTGACAGCTGGTCTGCGGTTTCCTATTAAGACCTTAAACCAGCATGGTCCCAACACGGTCCAGCATTAACCAGCCAGCACGGTCCCAACACAGTCCAGCATTAACCAGCCAGCATGGTCCCAACACGGTCCAGCTTTAACCAGCCAGCACGGTCCCAACACAGTCCAGCATTAACCAGCCAGCACGGTCCCAACACGGTCCAGCTTTAACCAGCCAGCATGGTCCCAACACGGTCCAGCTTTAACCAGCCAGCACGGTCCCAACACAGTCCAGCATTAACCAGCCAGCACGGTCCCAACACGGTCCAGCTTTAACCAGCCAGCATGGTCCCAACACAGTCCAGCATTAACCAGCCAGCATGGTCCCAACACTGTCCAGCTTTAACCAGCCAGCATGGTCCCAACACTGTCCAGCTTTAACCAGCCAACACAGTCCCAACACTGTCCAGCTTTAACCAGCCAACACAGTCCCAACACGGTCCAGCTTTGATGGGGTGATGTCCCATCATGTTGTCAACACAGCTGGAGGCCAAGTCAAATTACATCAAACTCCGATGAATTGGTGATTAGTTAGCCCTGCAGAGATAAATGGAGGTTGTTGTGTATCTATTTTCCCCGCTGATCGGTTTATTAGGGCATGTTTTGCTGTGACCTGGCTTGACAATAAAACTGTTTCAGATCAGATGATATACTGAAAGACTGAATCTAATGTCTGTCATTGCACCAAACAACATTCTGACTCACTCTAGTAACCTACTATGGTTCTACGCTCATTTTCCACCTCTAGCGCATCTACGCTCCTGTCACTGCTGTTCCATCCATACCTAGGGAGGAAATCATTCCATCAAATCAGGAAGAGTCCCCCCCATTGAATCTGTTGACTGGTTGGGTATAACAAGATCTGAGGGACATGGGACAGCATTTGGTTATACTCCCACAGAAAGCTTGGGGCTCAGTTTGATACTGACGGGGCCTATATGACAACACAGCTGAACCCAATTCAACCCATGATCGCATCCTCTGCTTAGAGACAAGCTGAGGAAATGCAAATAGGATTCTGTTTTTTTTTTTTTTTTTGCTTCAGGATCCATGAGCATTCATCAACCCTCCACATGAATCAATAACCAACGGTTTTCTACATTACTATGACCTACTCAATACACTGATCACCACAGCGAAGTGAGATTAGACCTGTAGATCCGAGAAGGGGTTAACAGTAACAGATTAGACCTGGCAGAGCTGGGTTAGCCCCCGACGGGACCGCGGGCATTGGGTTAGCCCCCGACGGGACCGCGGGCATTGGGTTAGCCCCCGACGGGACCGCGGGCATTGGGTTAGCCCCCGACGGGACCGTCACAGAACCATGCATCTAAAAACAGCATGGGTAGAGGACTAAACATACTTAAAAAAAAAAAAAAATGTTTTTATCTACGTTTGAACTTCTTGCCCAGAAATCTGTTCCTCTGAGTCGGTGAGGGGCGGTTTCTCAGACACAGATTAAGCCTAGCCCAGGACTAACGGAGAATCTCTATTGAAAGTACTATTTAGTACTAAAATTAATCTGAGTCAGGGAAACCGACCCAGAGAGTTTCCACTAGTTGGTGTCTGCCTAATATCACAGTTCAGTTCACACCCATAGCACAGAGATAAGTGGCAGCACAACGACTGACTTGGCTTCTATGTGAGCCTCAAAGCGCATCGTATTCCCTATTACAGCCCTATTTGGAACACACCCTAAATCTACATGGCTTGGCAACATTCATGAGATGATTCATGCGGGTCTATTAAAATGTAGAATAATGACTAACGTTCCAATCGTTAGGAGATGCCAGAGCATAGATAGGTGTGAAGAATGTTGTGGAATGGAATTCCTCCTCCAACCAAACCTGAAAACCAACTGTCACTATCTATGCCAGAGAGCATCACCATCACAACACTGTCTGTCCATCAGGAAGTTTCAGTATTTCCTGTTCCCCATTTCATACAGGCCTATAGTGAATTGACAGAAAGTATCCTAACCTAAATATGTACTAGATCTAGTTAACATACGGCATTTTGGCCTTGTGAATGACTACGCCACACAGGCCCGATACCAAGCCACACAGGCCCGATACCAAGCCACACAGGCCCGATACCAAGCAGATGTTTTTATCCAAAGGGGCCATAAAATACTGTGAGTTCATACATGTAAATGGGCCTACCACCGTTGTCGTCGACAAACTTAATGGTGTTGGAGTCGTGCTTGGCCACGCAGTCGTAGGTGAACAGGGAGTACAGGAGGGGACTAAGCACGCACCCCTGAGGGGCCCCTGTGTTGTTGCCTACCCTTACCACCTGAGGGCAGCCGTCAGGAAGTCCAGGATCAAGTTGCAGAGGGAGGGGGTTTAGTCCCAGGGTCCTTAGCTTAGTGATGAGCTTTGAGGGTACTATGGTGTTGAACGCTGAGCTGTAGTCAATGAATAGCATTCTCACATAGGTGTTCCTTTTGTCCAGGTGGGAAAGGCCAGTGTGGAGTGCAAGAGATTGCATCATCTGTGGATGTGTTGGGGCTGTATGCAAATTTGAGTGGGTCTAGGGTTTCTGGGATAATGGTGTTGATGTGAGCCATTACCAGCCTTTCAAGGCACTTCATGGCTACAGACGTGAGTGCTACGGGTCGGTAGTCATTTAGGATGGTAACCGTCACTTTATTGGGCACAGGGACTATGTTGGTCTGCTTGAAACATGTAGGTATTACAGACTGTCAGGGAGAGGTTGAACATTTCAGTGAAGACACTTGCCAGTTGGTCCGCGCCTGCTCTGAGTACACATCCTGGTAATTCGTCCAAATGTTGACCTGTTTAAAGAGCTTGCTTACATCTGCTACGGAGAGCGTGCTAACAGTCGTCTGGAACAGCCGGTGCTCTCATGCATGCTTTAGTGTTGCTTGCCTCGAAGTGCGCATAGAAGTCATTTAGCTCATCTGGTAGGCTCGCGGTGGCAGGTTGAAGCGGCTGGGCTTCCCTTTGTAGTCCGTGGTAGTTTGCAATCCCTGCCACATCCTGCGAGCATCGGAGCCGGTGAAGCAGCTAATTAAACTTTATCTATCCATCCATCTCTATATTATCTATATCAGATGAAAATCTGAAAGAGGGGGGAATCAAATAGCAACTACTATGATGGGTGGATAACACGACCGGGGATGGGTGGATAACACGACCGGGGATGGGTGGATAAAACCAGTAGAACAGGAGAGAAATGCTGGTTAAAGGGCATGAGGAAATCTAAAATAATTCCACTTTTCTATGGATGGATTTTCACAAGGCTACTTTGAAGCCAGGTAAGAAACACCTCGTAAAACGTTCACGTTGCAAACTATTATACTGCCTCAAAGCTCCCATTGCAAAGTGGTGTGTGAACAGCTGATGATAGCCTGTCTGCCGTTGACTATAGCCTATGCATTTAAACGGGAGGCACACTTTACGAGTTGAGATCGAGAAGAAAATAAAACATTTTAAACTGTTCATTTTTTAAATCGTGGCCATAAGTTAACAAGCGATCGCATTTCGAAGTGTTATTTGTTGCGCAATGACTGGGCTTCCAAAAGCAGGCTTCACTCCAGACTGAGGAGCTACTCTGTACGCTGTCTGACAAGGTGATAAATAACACGCACGAGGACTAAACGCAAATACACAACGCAGCAATTTAAATTCCACACAATTATTGAAATTAACTTATAAACCCGATAAGCATGACCGGTCAAAATGTATTTTCGGTGGCTAACCAATTAACATCCCTATCTCCTAGAGAACACAGTGTGTTATTGCACATTGAGCCGGTGTTCAAGTCCAAACCAGAAAGAAGAGATGACTGTTGTCCACTCCTATATAGTTATTTTGTGACAGGATCTAGGCTGTACAGGGGCCCACCCTCCTAGACAGGATCTAGGCTGTACAGGGGCCCACCCTCCTAGACAGGATCTAGGCTGTACAGGGGCCCACCCTCCTAGACAGGATCTAGGCTGTACAGGGGCCCATCCTCCTAGACAGGATCTAGGCTGTACAGGGGCCCATCCTCCTAGACAGGATCTAGGCTGTACAGGGGCCCATCCTCCTAGAGAGAGAATGTACTGAGCTACTGACCTTTTCAGGTTCACATATTTGTCACGAGAGAAATAAATAAAAGTAATTATAATCCTAGTTTGCGGCAAACACACAAGTGGTATAGTATTGGAGCGAGCAGTCTTGCTACTTATGCCTAACTACCCTACACACAATATATTTGCATTGTTTTTTCATCTGGGCTTGAGTTTAAAGATAAGACGCATGTTTTCTCCCCTGACTGGGTGATCCTGACATGACCTATTTACCTTCTCAAATGAGCCTAGGATTCGGAGAGAGAGTTGGCCAATTACGTGACATGCAATTTATTTTCCTAAAAATTGTTGCGTGCTCTCCTTCCGTTGTCATTTAGTCTTCCAGAAAGCAGTTAGTGAGCCTTGGGTTTAACTTGATGAGGGGGTAAATATACATCTTGTGACTGACTGATCAGAAGACATATCAGGGGGCAAGATGCACGGCTAGCTCTGGTCCAGGTCGTTAGTAACACCCAGGACCAGAGCTATGGGGGCTAGCTCTGGTCCAGGTCGTTAGTAACACCCAGGAACAGAGCTATCAGGGGAGACGGCTAGCTCTGGTCCAGGTTGTTAGTAACACCCAGGACCAGAGCTATGGGGAGGGGCTAGCTCTGGTCCAGGTCGTTAGTAACACCCAGGACCAGAGCTGTATGGAGGGCTAGCTCTGGTCCAGGACGTCAGCAACACCCAGGACCAGAGCAATATGGGGAATGGGTAGCTCTGGTCCAGGTCATCAGTAACACCCAAGACCAGCGCAAGGGCATGGCCAGCCCAAACCACACCAGTCAAGTAGGCTTGTCTCCTTATCAGTCATCACTATCCATAGATAAGACTTTGAAGGTTGGTATTAATGAGTTGAGGTACCTACTTTAATATTTCCTCTACCATAGACAGTCATGGAAGCTGCTCACCAACAAAACAGGTTGGTTTTTGTCTTTCAACAGCTGAAGGTTGATTTCAATTGTCAAGCTAATTCATGTATTTTTAGGACTTGTTCAAGTCACATCGAAACCAAAATGTGAACACTTGACTTGGGGGACTGTAGACGGACTTCTGTAATCTGTCAACCTAAAACGATATAAGGGACACCGACTGTCAACATCACCAGCACTGAGGTCGACAAAACAAACAGGTACGTTTCAGGTAACGATACACTAGCTAGAACTGGTGTGTACGTAAAACAATCTGCACACGTCACTGACCAAGCCAGTTTCCACATCTGAACACAAAACATGGAAATGGCACGTTCAGGGATACGTTTGGAGACCGGAGCGAGCTGAGCTACAGGAGGCAGGGGACATGGCGTGAGCTGAAACGGAGTCCCTAGCTGAAGACAGGAGGAGAAATGGAAGGTGGTAGGTGTGGTGAAGTTACCGGACGGGCGGTAGGTGTGGTGAAGTTACCGGACGGGCGGTAGGTGTGGTGAAGTTACCGGACGGGCGGTAGGTGTGGTGAAGTTACCGGACGGGCGGTAGGTGTGGTGAAGTTACCGGAAGGGCGGTAGGTGTGGTGAAGTTACCGGAAGGGCGGTAGGTGTGGTGAAGTTACCGGAGACCATGGTGGTCAGGGAAGAATATGAGTCCGACCGTAGGAGTGAAGTTGATGGAAAAATTGGACTCTTGCCTTTTGGCTGATCCATTTGTGGTTTCACGCTGGGTGAAAAAAATAAAATAAAGAGTTGAGTAATGTGAAATCAGTGAGGGTAACCAGAAGTGGTCTAGTGATCATTGTTTGTTTCTGTTGGTCAGAGGGAGAAGGCGCTCGGGGAAAAAAAAAAGTGAATTGTTTCACTCTCAAGAAAAGGGCACCAATGAAATGAGTGATAACTGGGGTAGCTGTAAATAGAAAAGTTGACCAGCTGAGGGCAAAGATTCCCGGCGTTTGTGATGCGACGCAGACAGGGCGGGTGAGAGTGGGAGGGCAACAGAAGAGTCATTGTCTGTTCTTTTGAGTTTTGAAGTTGAGTCTTTGCCCGACAAAGTGATGTTAGGATATAGAAGTTATCCTGTACGATCGCATGTGCCGAATACATTACAGTGATACAGGTGTCTAGCTTATGGGCATGTGGCAGCAGTGGGTAGCAGGGAGGGTCCAAGGTGTGAGAAGTGTGCAGAAGGGCATGAGACAAAGGAATGTAGTACTGGGGCAAGTAGTACAATGTGTTAATTGTAGAGGGTGCCCATGGAGCTGGGGATCAGACATGTCCCGTGCGAGAGAGGCAGGGTGAGGTTTCACAGGGTCAGAGTAATGCAGAAGCTGTCGTATGCTGAGGCAGTGAAGAAAGTAGAGGGATATGGGTTAAGGGGAGGAGGAGTAGAGATATACCAGGACAGAGGGATATGGGTTAAGGGGAGGAGTAGAGATATACCAGGACAGAGGGATATGGGTTAAGGGGAGGAGGAGTAGAGATATACCAGGACAGAGGGATATGGGTTAAGGGGAGGAGTAGAGATATACCAGGACAGAGGGATATGGGTTAAGGGGAGGAGTAGAGATCTACTAGGACAGAGGGATATGGGTTAAGGGGAGGAGTAGAGATCTACCAGGACAGAGGGATATGGGTTAAGGGGAGGAGTAGAGATCTACCAGGACAGAGGGATATGGGTTAAGGGGAGGAGTAGAGATCTACCAGGACAGAGGGATATGGGTTAAGGAGGAGTAGAGATCTACCAGGACAGAGGGATATGGGTTAAGGGGAGGAGTAGAGATATACCAGGACAGAGGGATATGGGTTAAGGGGGAGTAGAAGAGATATACCAGGACAGAGGGATATGGGTTAAGGAGGAGTAGAGATCTACCAGGACAGAGGGATATGGGTTAAGGAGGAGTAGAGATATACCAGGACAGAGGGATATGGGTTAAGGAGGAGGAGTAGAGATCTACCAGGACAGAGGGATATGGGTTAAGGGGAGGAGTAGAGATATACCAGGACAGAGGGATATGGGTTAAGGAGGAGGAGTAGAGATATACCAGGACAGAGGGATGGAACGTAAAGTCACAGACAACAGAGGTGGTGGTGGTGGCAGCTGCAGAGAGGTATTTGGGTGTGCGAGACTTGACAGTGTCTCCCGACCCCTCCTGTCTCAGCCCCCAGCATTTATGCTGCAGTAGTTTATGTGTCGGGGGGGCTAGGGTCCGTCTGTTATATCTGGAGTATTTCTCCTCTCTTATCTGGTGTCCTGTGTGAATTTAAGTATGCTCTCTAATTATCTCTCTTTCTCTCAGAGGACCTGAGCGTTAGGACCATTCCTCAAGGCCTACCTGACCTGATGACTCCTTGATGTCCCGAGTCCACCTGGCTGTGCTGCTTCTCCAGTTTCAACTGTTCTGCCTGTTCTATAAACATTTTAAAATCTTGTCCATGTTGTGTTATAATCTGCACCCGGCACAGCCAGAAGAGGACTGGCCACCCCTCACAGCCTGGTTCCTCTCTAGGTTTCTTCCTAGGTTTTGGCCTTTCTAGGGAGTTTTTCCTAGCCACCGTGCTGTTACATCTGCATTGCTTGCTGTTTGGGGTTTTAGGCTGGGTTTCTGTACAGCACTCTGTGACATCAGCTGATGTAAGGGGGGGCTTTATAAATACATTTGATTTGATTGACAGCAGAAGAGTAACAGGGTGTGTTAAGTGGTGATGTCCCATCCTTTCAGGGTGATGGCCATGAGGTAGGAATAAATACATTTAATTAGTGGATTTTATTTTATATAATTTTGAAATGAGTGAGTGTGTAGTGTTAGATGGTAGGGTATTTATTTAGTACATGTTTTGTTTTTCCAAGTACAGTATAAGGGTAGTTGTACCTGTAGTCTAGTAGGTGGCGGTAACGTAACAAACTGGATGGCAAGCGGCCGTTACAGCTCAGCAGGAGGAGGACCGGGCTGTAACGTTAGGTGGAGAACCAGGTCCTCTGAACGAACCAGTCTGCGCATTACAGCAGCTGACTGACGAAGATACATGTTGTTTTCTTCTGTCGGGTTGCTTGTTACAATTGTTTATTCCGACTAGTTTTTGTGCATAAAAAACGGCAAGCTAGTTAGAAGTGACGCATAACGTTAACATTTTCTGCCTAAATTACCGGAGAAATTAGGTTGCAACCATTCCTACAACCAACCGATACATTAAGTTAGTTAAACGTTACATAACCTAACTAAGTATTCCCAATGACAAGCAGTACACCTTGAACTCAGTCGGTTACCTACATGTCCTCCTACTAGGTTAGTTTCTTGGTTAACAAGTTGGAAAGCTTTAGTTAGTTAGTTAACTAGTTAACGTTAACCAGCCGGCACCAGTCTTGTCCTTTTTTGTCCTGCACGGTCGGGTCACAAGACGCGTGAAATCTGACACGCTAAAACCGATTCGGTCCAGTTTCCAAAACCCGACGCCAAGAGCCACGCCGGTTGTCCACGTCACTGCAGCACGGTGATTCACACCGCGGCCTCCTTTACCGAACAAAATGTCGGTGGCCCGCTAACGCGTTAGCTACGAACCGTGAAATCATCCGATAATAAACAGGCTCGTCTCGGGAGGTCTCCCGACGCACTTACCTGTAAACGCGAGGTCGCAGGGGGGGTCGAGGACAAGGATCTGCTCCAGCTTTGACATGTTTATTGTGCCGTTGTCAGACGACACGGTGCCAAGCGGTAACGCTACGAGCTGCTGACGGGTCTCCGGTCTGACAACCTGAACGAGCACACGGGAGCAAATATATCAACGCGCGTTCTCAGTGCGCGTTCACGTGGTGTTTTTTTTGTTTTGTTTTTTTCCTCCTCTTAATTAAGAAACTCATTTTGTTGGGAGCTGATTTGATAAGTTAGTTAAGTTAATCAAATACGCAATAATCATGTAGGCTACTTTTTGTTGTTGTTGTTGCCACAGATCCTTCCTGGGAAAATATGTCACTTTACCGATAGGCCTAAATGCCATATTGGTTCAAATTTGTTCATAGAGCTATTTCAGATAATTTGACTTATGGGGGTATTTTGATAGGCACGGTTCCGAGTACGGTACTGAGATTGTTTAAGTGATACTTCTCTGGATACATGTGTGTGTTGAGAGCAATGGCTATATATATATATATTAAAGGGGTTGAAAAATAACTTGTGCATGTGTAAGAAGGGTGGGTGTGCGTGTGTGCGCATGCCTGTTCTCTCTCTCTGTATTACTGTGTTTAACCTTTATTTAACTAGGCAAGTCAGTTAAGAACAAATTATTATTTACAATGACGGCCAAACCCTAACCCGGACGACGCTGGGCCAATGGTACTCCCAAACACGTCCGGGTTGTGACACAGCCTGGAATCGAACCAGGGTGTCTGTAGTGACGCCTCTAGCACTGAGATCAAGTGCCTTAGACCGCTGCACCTTCTCGGGAGCACAAAATAAACTCCTAACCGTATTTTGTTTTACAACTTTAAACCCCCAAGAACACTCTCTACTCTGCCTTTCTCTCTCCTTTTGAGAGGGTGGCGGTGCAGACTTCCCTGTCAAGGGCACGTGTAAACTGTTGACAGGGGAGGCAGTCTGGAGTAGAACGCGGCTGAAAACCCCGAGCCTGCTCCACTCTCTCCCTTCTATTTCCATCTATTTCCAGCATTCCCAAAAAAGGTCAGAGACCAATAGCGTCACTAAATGGGATCAACACTAGGACAAAACCTTTCGGTTTCCTTGAAATGAGAGGTTAAAGGTAAGGGGAAGTTCAAGTGTCATTCATATACCCGTGCGGAAAATGTTTATTAAAACAGTCGTTATACTGTACGTCAGACCATATTAGAAAATTAGCTGAAAGCTTTAAAAAAAATTGTGTCAAATAAAGTTGAAATATTTCACTGTTTCCCTACAGCCAAGTTTGGGATAAATGTCAACTGTCAAATCAGGAAAGGGAAGAAAAAACCAGGACATATATTCAAATTGAATTGCGCTTAAGTGTAAACAGCCAATCAGAGCGGACAGTGTGTCTTTACCACTGGAGTCCACTGGGTAGATACCAAGTAGCAGTTTACAGTCACTGTACTTGGAGCCTTGATACATTGACACTGATTGCACTCACACATCGTTTTTATTTTTATTTTTAACACTTGTTCTGATTTCTCAAATAGCATCCGACACGTGTCAAAATAAATTGTCACCACTATTTCCTATTGGATGTTAGAAATGTGTATTCCTTATGTAATCGCGTACAACTACAAACAGCCTTTCCCCTAGTTTAATGTATAGGTGGGTTGCAGAGGCACCCAACCGACCCAGGCAACATCCAGGCACTCTGACATCAAAATGTCAAATTAAACTAATACAGTAGACACCATGCAAGAGGGGACTGAAGCCAATACAGTAGACACCATGCAAGAGGGGGCTGAAACCAATACAGTAGACACCAGACAGGAGGGGACTGAAGCCAATACAGTAGACACCATGCAAGAGGGGACTGAAACCAATACAGTAGACACCAGACAGGAGGGGACTGAAGCCAATACAGTAGACACCATGCAAGAGGGGACTGAAACCAATACAGTAGACACCAGACAGGAGGGGACTGAAGCCAATACAGTAGACACCATGCAAGAGGGGACTGAAACCAATACAGTAGACACCAGACAGGAGGGGGCTGAAACCAATACAGTAGACACCAGACAGGAGGGGACTGAAACCAATACAGTAGACACCAGACAGGAGGGGGCTGAAACCAATACAGTAGACACCAGACAGGAGGGGACTGAAACCAATACATTAGACACCAGGTAAGAGGGATCTGAAACCAATACATTAGACACCAGGTAAGAGGGGTCTGAAACCAATACATTAGATACCAGGCAAGAGGTAAGAGGGGTCTGAAACCAATACATTAGACACCAGGCAAGAGGTAGGAGGGGTCTGAAACCAATACATTAGACACCAGGCAAGAGGGGTCTGAAACCAATACATTAGACACCAGGCAAGAGGGGTCTGAAACCAATACAGTAGACACCAGACAGGAGGGGACTGAAACCAATACAGTAGACACCAGACAGGAGGGGGCTGAAACCAATACAGTAGACACCAGACAGGAGGGGACTGAAACCAATACATTAGACACCAGGTAAGAGGGATCTGAAACCAATACATTAGACACCAGGTAAGAGGGGTCTGAAACCAATACATTAGACACCAGGCAAGAGGTAAGAGGGGTCTGAAACCAATACATTAGACACCAGGCAAGAGGGGTCTGAAACCAATACATTAGACACCAGGCAGGAGGTAAGAGGGGTCTGAAACCAATACATTAGACACCAGGCAAGAGGGGGCTGAAACCAATACATTAGACACCAGGTAATAGGGGTCTGAAACCAATACATTAGACACCAGGCAGGAGGTAAGAGGGGTCTGAAACCAATACATTAGATACCAGGCAAGAGGTAAGAGGGGTCTGAAACCAATACATTAGACACCAGGCAAGAGGTAGGAGGGGTCTGAAACCAATACATTAGACACCAGGCAAGAGGGGTCTGAAACCAATACATTAGACACCAGGCAAGAGGGGTCTGAAACCAATACATTAGACACCAGGCAGGAGGTAAGAGGGGTCTGAAACCAATACATTAGACACCAGGCAAGAGGGGGCTGAAACCAATACATTAGACACCAGGTAATAGGGGTCTGAAACCAATACATTAGACACCAGGCAGGAGGTAAGAGGGGTCTGAAACCAATACATTAGATACCAGGCAAGAGGGGTCTGAAACCAATACATTAGACACCAGGCAAGAGGTAGGAGGGGTCTGAAACCAATACATTAGACACCAGGCAAGAGGGGTCTGAAACCAATACATTAGACACCAGGCAAGAGGGGTCTGAAACCAATACAGTAGACACCAGACAGGAGGGGACTGAAACCAATACAGTAGACACCAGACAGGAGGGGGCCGAAACCAATACAGTAGACACCAGACAGGAGGGGACTGAAACCAATACATTAGACACCAGGTAAGAGGGATCTGAAACCAATACATTAGACACCAGGTAAGAGGGGTCTGAAACCAATACATTAGACACCAGGCAAGAGGTAAGAGGGGTCTGAAACCAATACATTAGACACCAGGCAAGAGGGGTCTGAAACCAATACATTAGACACCAGGCAGGAGGTAAGAGGGGTCTGAAACCAATACATTAGACACCAGGTAATAGGGGTCTGAAACCAATACATTAGACACCAGGCAGGAGGTAAGAGGGGTCTGAAACCAATACATTAGATACCAGGCAAGAGGTAAGAGGGGTCTGAAACCAATACATTAGACACCAGGCAAGAGGTAGGAGGGGTCTGAAACCAATACATTAGACACCAGGCAAGAGGGGTCTGAAACCAATACATTAGACACCAGGCAAGAGGGGTCTGAAACCAATACAGTAGACACCAGACAGGAGGGGACTGAAACCAATACAGTAGACACCAGACAGGAGGGGGCTGAAACCAATACAGTAGACACCAGACAGGAGGGGACTGAAACCAATACATTAGACACCAGGTAAGAGGGATCTGAAACCAATACATTAGACACCAGGTAAGAGGGGTCTGAAACCAATACATTAGACACCAGGCAAGAGGTAAGAGGGGTCTGAAACCAATACATTAGACACCAGGCAAGAGGGGTCTGAAACCAATACATTAGACACCAGGCAGGAGGTAAGAGGGGTCTGAAACCAATACATTAGACACCAGGCAAGAGGGGTCTGAAACCAATACATTAGACACCAGGTAAAAGGGGGCTGAAACCAATACATTAGACACCAGGCAGGAGGTTAGAGGGGGCACCCCATCTACAGTACCAGTCAAAAGTTTGGACACACCTAGTCATTCAAGGGTTTTTCTTTATTTTTACTATTTTCTACATTTTAGAATAATATTGAAGACATTTAAACAATGTAATAACACATATAGAATCATCAATCAAAATATATTTTAGATTCTTCAAAGTAGCCACCCTTTGCCTTGATGACAGCTTTGCACACTCTTGGTATTCTCTCAACCAGCTTCACCTGGAATGCTTTTCCAACAGTCTTGAAGGAGTTCCCACAGATGCTGAGCACTTGTTGGCTGCTTTTTCCTTCACTCTGCAGTCAAACTCATCCCAAACCATCTCAATTGGGTTGAAGTCAGGTCTCGTGTTTTTTGGCCCAAGCAAATCTCTTCTTCTTATCGGTGTCCTTTAGTAGTGGCTTCTTTGCAGCAATTTGACCATGAAGGCCTGATTCACACAGTCTCCTCGGAACAGTTGATGGCGGTCCTCATGAGAGCCAGTTTCGCCATAGCGCTTGATGGTTTTTTTGCGACTGCACATGAAGAAACGTTCAAAGTTCCCCCGTATTGACTGGCCTTCATGTCTTAAGATAATGATGGACTGTCATTTCTCTTTGCTTATTTGAGCTGTTCTTGACATAAATATGGACCATCTTCTGTATACCACCCCTACCTTGTCACAACACAACTGATTGGCTCAAACGCATTAAGGAAAGAAATTCCCACACATTTTATTTTTTCTATTTAACTAGGCAAGTCAGTTGAGAACAAATTCTTTATTTAAAATGACAGCCTACCCCGGCCAAACCCCGGGACGATGGTGGGCCAATTGTGCGCCGCCCTATGGGACTCCCAATCACGTCCGGATTGTGATTCAGCCTGGATTAACTTTTAACAAGGCACACCTGTTAATTGAAATGCATTCCAGGTTGAGTGAACGCTAAGAGTGTGCAAAGCTGTCATCAAGGCAAATGGCTACATTGAAGAATTTCAAATATAATATATATTTTGATTTGTTTAACATTTTTGGGGGGGTTACTACATGATTCCATATGTGTTATTTCATAGTTTTGATGTCTTCACTATTATTCTACAATGTAGAAAATAAAGAAAAACCCTGGGATGAGTAGGTGTGTCCAGACTGTTGACTGGCACTGCATATAGTAGTAGGGAAAAACAGTCCATTTCTGGATCAGAGGGATAGTAATAACTTTTACAATTTTCGTTCTATGGAGGCAACAACACAACAGAAAAAAAAAGAGAAAAAACCAAGAGAAAATACAAAATAATACCGCTTTATTATCAGACAAATGAATATATAAAATGTTAATGTGTTATAGAAAAGGGAATAACTTGACTCAAGCACACACACACTTAATAATAAATGTCATATTTAATTTTTTGTCTACAGAGGGAAAACAAAAAAGGCACTTGTTTGCATTGCAGAGTGGACTATGTATAAATGGTTACAGGCAAACTCAGGCTGAAGACGTGTCCACGTCTAGTTTTATCAGATTATCCACTGATGCCACACGTGGACATATGATATATTTGTCAAGTTTGTACAGAATACTACATCTCAGTATTGTGCGCTAACACCTGTGTGTATAATTGTACACTGACGAATGACAAACATGGTACAAAACCCAACTAAGAAAATGTTGTCTCATCTACAGTATCTTCCCAAAGTGCATTTATAAAAATGCAACATATGGCACTGCTAGATGCGTAAGGACCGTTGCTGTAAACTCGGCTTCATACTTTCAAAAAGGCACACCTGTTGTACAGTTGGACACACCCTTTTAACTAGGTCTACTTTACGGCATTTCAGCTACTACCAGCGCCACCTTGCTGTGGTGTTGGTAAGGGAATGTAGTCATCAAATGTAGTCATTAATACTGTATCATTGCTTTTTTTCATGAGAAAGTGCAGGAACTAGCTACATAAAAGTGCCACTTTAAAAAAAAAAGGCGATTTAAAACCCCCTCCCGAGTGGTTGAATCGAAGAGGTTATATTACCTCACAGATACAGTAGTTAGTCCGCTGATCAATCAATCTGCGCATCAGGCCTAATAAATTGTCAATAGTTGTATTTATTGTTGGTCAATATTACATAATAATAACAACATATGGATGTTAGTTACAACATAGCAAAACAAACAAGACATGGCAACTCAGGTATTTGAATGCATTCAACTTCGTCCTTCAAATACATTTTGAACACCTTGTACATTCTCAAAATACATATTCTATACCAGCGTTCATGCAATCAATATCAATATTCGACAGCTACAAAGGGATTCTATCTATCGATCTACGCGATACTGGAGCCACAGGGCAACAATGCAATCACTGGATCTGCTCGACTGTGGACTGCATATTTTGGAATGAGAATTTGGATTGTAAATCTCTATATCGTATAAGAATTCAGAATGTAACCTCTAGTCTGCATCATATTTTAGTCATTTTATTAAACATCATCAAACTCAACTAGATTATGTTCCCGCGCGTTAGAGATGAGATCTAACACGTTTTCGATTTTCAGGATTACATTTTTTGTAATTGTTTTTTATTGTGCTGCTGAATATGAAATAAAAACATATCCCGGTGTGCATACAACTCCATGTATAAAAGTCTTTTTTTTTTAAAGGTCAACTGCCCCTTAGAAGTAACTTCTCTATTTTCAAACAGCCTATGTGGCATCGATATTTGTCAGAATCTTTCATTCTAATGACAAAATTGACTACAAAGTGTAAATAGGATAATTTTTTGTCATAAAGTCAGTCTCGTCCAAAACAAGAATTTCGGTAAAATGACTGTGTTATGACTTGAAGGTTTGGATTACAATCACGTCAACAATTCACGCCCCTTTTTGCCTATATTTTCTGGGGAAAAAAACTGGGCGAGTTCGCTATGACGGAGACCTCTCCTTAAGGAGGACCAATGGAATAGTCTAAAATGTGCAAACCCTGCCCACCTGGCACATCATAGGACGACACCTTTCCAACAAGTAAGTTAAATCCAATTTCTGTAAGTGCTGTTATTGTGAAGTGGAAACGTCTAAGAGCAACAACGGCTCAGCCGCGAAGTGGTAGGCCGCACAAGCTGTTTTTCATGATTCGGGCTCCTTAGTTCCAGTGAAGGGAAATCCTAACGCTACAGCATACAATGACATTCTAGACGATTCTCTGCTTCCAACTTTGTGGCAACAGTTTGGGGAAGGCCCTTGCCTGTTTCAGCATGACAATGCCCCTGTGCACAAATCCAGGTTCATACAGAAATGGTTTGTCAAGATCGGTGTGGAAGAACTTGACTGGCCTGCACAGAGCCCTGACCTCAACCCCATCGAACGCCTTTGGGTTGAATTGGAATACTGACTGCGAGCCAAGCCTAATCGCCCAACATCAATGCCCAACTTCACTAATGCTCTTGTGGCTGAATGGAAGCAAGTCCCAGCAGCAATGTTCCAACATCTAGTGGAAAGCCTTCCCAGAAGAGTGGAGGCTGTGATAGCAGCAAAGGGGGTCGACCAACTCCATATTAATGCCCATGATTTTGGAACGAGATGTTTGACGAGCAGGTGTCCACATACTTTCTGCAGGCTATCAACTGTCAAACGTGAGATTGTGCCTGGGGTGTTGTTGCTGACAATGAGTTGGTTACACTAGCTAGCTAGCTACATTATTTGATAGCAAGGTGTTGTAGAACAAGTGTCTCATGAAACACATTCCAGACACTGGTTCTTGCTATCTTGCCATAACTGTTTTTGACAGAGAAATATCAGCTAGCTAACGTTAGCTATGCTAACTAGCTGCTGTCCGCTTGGCTAAACACAAGGTCAGCGCAGGCTTTACTTTAGATTCTCTTCCTCTACTTCAGCACACACAGAAGTGAATTAGCCCTTGTTTGTTGTGATTAAATGGCGAAGAGACAACCCAAAAAAACACCAGCATGAAACCACACCCCGAAGACAAAGCTTGTTTACCTTCAGTCATGGCCACTAGCATTTCTTAAAGAGAATTGATGAAAAACGTGGCCAAATCAGGAAGTGCAGTTCTCCTTTAAATTGTGTGTAACTTCAGGATCTGTTTTCTGATGTTAAGCGCTAACCAAAAACACTAGAGGGGGTTCCCCTCCTGAGTCAGCACACACAGGCCCAGTCCAGAAACGACACTTACAGCACACCTTACCAAGGCACTGGAGTCGATCTGAGAGGAGGATTGGATAGGTTTAAGCAATATGGCGAAATGTCCACCTATTCTATCTTTCTATGGCTCACTGTATCTTTCTATGGCTCACTGTATCTTTCTATGGCTCACTGTATCTTTCTATGGCTCACTGTATCTTTCTATGGGTTACTCTAGCCTTATATGGGTTATAGGGGTGATTTCTGGACCTAGACACGCTGATTACTATGCTACAGGTGAGAGGTTGTGATCTATCACAAGCCAAAGCCATGTCGTCCTCCTCCTCTCCCCTGAGACCAGTGTACTGTATATGCATGGTGGACCGTGTGGAGGGGTCAATGAGTAGTTGAGCCACGCAGCAGTGTATTACAATGTTGCATTGTGGACCCTGTGATCTATGCAGCTGTGCATGTGTGGAACCAAGGACAGCGATAATCTCACTGGCAAATGTGACGCTGAATTCTGAACCGACTTCTTGTTCCCTAGACCTTCATATAGATCCAAGAGGAAATGTGGTGATATCTCCAACTTGACGTCAGAGAAGCTAGGTAGGTGGATCACACGCCTGTCCAATCCCTACAGATCTAGAGCAGTGACTCTTGTGTTAGGGGGTAGGGTGCTATGGTCTAGGCGGGGTAGGGTGCTCGGTGTCTCATTGGGACTCGGCAGTAGTCTTGCTAACAGCAGAGTTTGTTAGACGGAGGGGACTGCCGGGTTATCTTGAAGGACTCGTTGCCGTCAACGTCTGGATTCTCCAGAGGCGGAATCTGTTTACCTGAAACACAACACAGGATAAGTTTGAAGGTGCAGTTTAAACAACCAGGTACAGTTCGAAGGAAGTTGAGGTAGTTTCGGAAGTAACTAGCGTCAGCAACGGCTCCAGAAGCTACCTTCCTTGACACTGCACGCAGAGACATAAAAATGGTATCCATGAGCTCATCTGACTCTGGGTATGTAGAAAAAAAAGAGATTAATTGCCGAGATCTCACACTATCCTTTTAAGTGGTGAATCCTAACTTTCACTTAAGTGAACATCTGAATTAAGTGGAAGTTCAGATTTGTCCCTAATACCCTGACTACAGGGTATTAGGGACAATAATACCCTGTTGCAAAATAAATTTAGAAATCCATATTACTCAATTATTGCACCCACTGCTCGCGATCGCCAACGAGCATCTGCAAGGGCTAAAATAGAAGTCAGTTCTATTTGTGACGCAGATCGCGATGCAAGTCCTGCCTCTCCCATCTCCTCATTGGTTTATAGAGGCAGGTACCCACGTGCCATCTCCTCATTGGTTATACCCACTTGGGTGACTGAAAGACGAACGAGGTCGGTGGCGGTAATGCACCTAATTTCTGAAAGTTGCCAATCGCAATATAAAGTCAAGAGAAGAAAAAGCCTGGAAGGAGGAGAGATTACTAGAAACGATTCGGTTGACCGTTTTATGTATGGATTAATTGGCGGAGTAGAGTAGAGGACCTTGTGCATTTCAGGTAAAATAACAACTCAATGTTTATATCCCAGGACAAATGAGCTATCAACAGCAAGCTAGCTAGCTAAATTGCCATAAATGTTTAATGCTTTTCGACCTGTCCCCAAATTAATGTAATTGGTTCAGAGTTTGTATTGATATTTTAACCTGCGTGTCGTGATCGCGTTTGGTGTGGAGGGGACAAAATAAATGTATGCACGATGGAGCGCGCGCGCAGCCGGTTCGGGTTCCGTGTAAGAGAGCTACTAACAGGCACTGTACTGAATGGTGCTACTCTGTCTTACGAGGTTTAATGGAATGTTGTGGTGTCTACAACGAACACACATCAAAAGACATTCACAAGGGTTGCTTTAGTTTAGTGACTTTTTATTTTATATTGAACCTTTATTTAACTAGGCCAGTCAGTTAAGAACAAATTCTTATTTACTATGACGGCCTACCGGTTAACAGTGGGTTAACTGCATTGTTCAGGGGGCAGAATGACAGATTTTCACCTCGTCAGCTCGAGCAACCTTTACGGTTACTGACCCAATGCTCTAACCACTAGGCTACCCTGCCGTCCCATGGAAAACCTTGCATAACAATTCATGATAAACAAACTAAAACAGTATTTGATGTGGTTGGATGGAATGAACAGCCTTGCCAACATAAACTCTAAACTAAAACACACTTACTGATCTTCTGAAAGAGCTCCTCCACATTGACAGCGTTTCTGGCGCTGGTCTCCATGAAGATAGCTGCAATAGACTCAGCAAAGTCCTTAGCTTCCTTCATAGGAACTTCCCTGTTAAAAGAGATAAAAACTACAGCTTGGGTTGACTCATCAACAGGGCTTCCATAACAAACAGCCTTTAACATGGTGGTGCTGACTCATCAACAGGGCTTCCATAACAAACAGCCTTTAACGTGGTGGTGGTGGTGAGGTTACTCCCTTGTGAGCATGTCTGTTCAGAATAGTATTTTAATTGTTAAGTAAACAAAAATTAAACCCTTGTTGTCAACTTACTACACTTCCTTAGCTTGAGACTGGTACCTAGGCTAATACTTCCTACTCTTAAAAGGTAACCAAGGTGGACATCGAGGTCCTGTCAATCAATAGGGTTGTCATGGCCTACAGAGCAGAGGTGTATAGCAGAGTCCCAACAATAGTGACACGCAACGCCATGGCAAGGTGACCAATCAATAGGGTTGCCATGACAACGTTGGCCTTTATTAACATGGCTCTACAGAAGTGGTGAAAGACTGATACCTGATGTCCCCCAAATCCTTCTTGTTCCCTGCCAAGGCTACAACGATGTCCTTAGGACCGTTCTCCTTCAGCTCCTTCACCCATTTCTTCAGTGTCTGGAAAGAGTCCTGACGGACAGACAGAACAGGGCAGGCAGGCAGACAGAACAGAACAGAACAGGGCAGGCAGGACAGACAGAACAGAACAGGGCAGACAGAACAGGGCAGGCAGACAGACAGAACAGAACAGGGCAGGCAGACAGACAGAGACAGGCAGGCAGGCAGGCAGGCAGGCGAACAGAGCAGACAGAACAGGGAAGACAGAACAGGGCAGGCAGGCAGACGAACAGAGCAGACAGAACAGGGCAGGCAGGACAGACAGAACAGGGCAGAGAGAACAGGGCAGGCAGACAGACAGAACAGAACAGGGCAGGCAGACAGACAGAACAGAACAGGGCAGGCAGACAGACAGGCAGGCAGGCAGGCAGGCGAACAGAGCAGACAGAACAGGGCAGACAGAACAGACAGACAGGCAGGCAGACAGAACAGCACAGACCAATGGCCAGGTTACACTTCACTGATTTGTCAAACTTTGCTTTTTTTTTTTTTTTTTACCCCCCAAAGCCTCCTTTCTCTAGCCTGGGCCCGTATTCATAAAGTAGAAGTGCTGATCTAGGATCAGCTCCCCACCTGTCCGATATACATCTTAATTATAATGATACAGGAAGGCTAAACTGATCCTAGATCACCTACTGTGAGACGCTTTATGAATACAGGCCCTGGTCTCAGATCTGTTCGGGCATGACAATGACCACAGGAGTTGACAACAAGACAACACAAATAGGGCAGAGTGTAATGTCTCTGGTCTGGAATCCACACAGGAACATTGATCGGTTCCTTTTACCAGTTTGGTGATGTCATAGACTATGACGGCGGCGGCAGAGCCTCGGTAGTACATGGGAGCCAGCGAGTGGAACTGGAACACAACGACACAGGGAAGTTAGCTATGAACAAAGGGGAGGCTGCAGTTCACACGACTGAATTTCCTGGGCTTTAGTTCAGCTTCAGGGTTTAAAAAAAAAAAGAATAATATTCAAGTTTAAATACAAATAGGAAATAATATACAGTTGAGATACCAGCAAAACAATATAACTGTGAGCTAGTTCCCCCCCGTGTGTTAAGGACGTAATGATAATGTATTCTAACAGCAAGCCTGGTCAGCATATTGTATAGCCTACACATATTTCCATTTACACACACTTTTCCATTTACACCCCACCCCTGTGAGTCACAACGATACCATGAAACTTGAACTCTGACCCATGGTGTGTCCCAGAATAACAAACCACATCTTCTCTGAGAATAAGGAATCCTTCTCATGATGACGAGACATACGTTACACAATCAAGAAAAGATTGTGTAAGCCACTTGAGCAAGGATTGGACCCAGGAAGTACGGCTATGGCAACGCGAGACAAGACAACAACGTCAAACTAAATCTCGGTTCCCGATTGGACAAATCAAATAGTGAGGAGTTGCCCATTTCTGACCCTTCCCGTCTCCGTGAATCAACCTTTACCTCCCCCGGCGAGCAGTGGAACTTTTTTTTGGAGGTTATTTTCTTGTTGACTGGATAAAATGAAAACAAGGTGAATAGGTTTTTCACCAATCTCCCAGAATGAGTTTGGTCCTATTTTGAGATGACAACCCCTACCCGTGAGAGCAGTGGGGAGGACGGCTCATCATAATAGCTGGAACGGAGTCAATGGAACGGAAACCACGCGTTTAATATCATTCCATTTACTCCATTCCAGTCATTATTACGAGCCATCCTCCCATCAGCAGCCTCCACTGAGTGAGAGATAAATGTTGAACAGATAGAGGATGAGGACAAAGGAGGAGGCACACACCCTTTCCTGTCCCGCTGTGTCCCAGATGAGGAACTTGTGTAGTTCATGTCCACACGGCACCGTCTTGGTTAAAAACGACGCCCTGCAAGTATCACAGAACATTAGGCCCAGCACAGTCTTAGCATTAAGACAACTGTCGGAGCAGAACAGAACAGGCCAGGACAGAGTAGAACAGAACAGAACAGAGTAGAACAGAACAGAACAGGTCAGGACAGAGTAGAACAGAACAGAACAGAGTAGAACAGAACAGAACAGGTCAGGACAGAGTAGAACAGAACAGGTCAGGACAGAGTAGAACAGAACAGGTCAGGACAGAGTAGAACAGAACAGGTCAGGACAGAGTAGAACAGAACAGGTCAGGACAGAGCAGAACAGAACAGGTCAGGACAGAGCAGAACAGAACAGGTCAGGACAGAGCAGAACAGAACAGAACAGGTCAGGACAGAGCAGAACAGAACAGAACAGGTCAGGACAGAGCAGAACAGAACAGGTCAGGACAGAGCAGAACAGAACAGAACAGGTCAGGACAGAGCAGAGCAGAACAGAACAGGTCAGGACAGAGCAGAACAGAACAGGTCAGGACAGAGTAGAACAGGTCAGGACAGAGTAGAACAGGTCAGGACAGAGTAGAACAGGTCAGGACAGGTCAGGACAGGTCAGGACAGAGTAGAACAGGACAGAACAGGTCAGGACAGAGTAGAACAGGTCAGGACAGAGTAGAACAGGTCAGGACAGAGCAGGGCAGAACAGAACAGGTCAGGACAGAGTAGGTCAGGACAGAACAGGACAGAGCAGAACAGGTCAGGACAGAGCAGAACAGGTCAGGACAGGACAGAGTATAACAGGACAGAACAGGTCAGGTCAGGACAGAGTATAACAGGACAGAACAGGTCAGGTCAGGACAGAGCAGAACAGAATAATAACTTTATTTTTCCCATGAGGGATGATGAATGTGTTAGACTCCGTAGCCACCAAGCCCCATCATGAGATACACAATCAGACAGAGGATCAGACAGAGGAAGCTGGATTTGGATATAAAGCCCTTATTTCCTGGATATAAAGCCCTCATTTCCAGGACAATCCTTCTGACACATAATTGCTCGTTTCATTTTCTTCCCTGGACATAAGACAGGAGTTTGAGACTCTGGTTATATTTTAGATTTTCGTGCACTTGATATTCCTGAAAGGTCTCCAGAACAGGACAGGCAGGAAGCGGATGACACACTTGGGTTGCTGCCTGTTGCATAGAATAAAATAATGTATTAACGCTCGGGACAACTTACCCTATCGTTGGACTGACGTTGTGGTCGAAATGGTCTTGTACAAAACGACATACAATACTAGACTTGCCCACTCCTGTATCCTACAGCAGAGAGATAAAAAACACATTAGTGAAATGCTCTGTAAGTGTTTAGGTTGTCTGTACAAAAGACAAGACAAAAAAAAATAAGACTTGAGAAGATACGGAACGCTATTGGCTAAAGCATCCTAGTAGCCTGTTGTTTGTGTAGCTAATACTAACCAAGGATAAATACATACATATATACTGGATCTGTAGGACCGAATAGTTACTTTAGTTAGGAACAACAACTCTAGCGGGATGGTGGCGTAACCGTGTGCTATTAGTCAGAAGAGCCATTCCAAACAAAATGCATCGTAAGGAACATCTTTCAACGGAGAAGAACAATACAAATTTAATTTAAAAAATGAAGTAGAAATAAACAACAACATAATACAAAAAGGGATTTGTAAAAATCCTATCAAGGTCATGATTAGTTTATGTTGCGGCGACTCCACATTATTTTACTAAAGACATCTCGTCTCAGTGTACAACGATTCTTCTTCGACTTGATGAGACAACGATGCAGTTTCTATACGATGTCAACTTCTGGCCAGACAGATAGGCATTCAATCGGTCCTGTTCCCAGTTTAAAAAAAAGATACAGACGGAATTTCCAGAGAGAAAACTTATTCCACTTACTCCTAGAAGACACACTTTTAATTCCCGTATGGCCATTTTAAAAGGTTACGGCAAATCTAGGCATACTTCTTCCGTTTATTTTCAACGCCTTTGTTCTCTCTTCACGTTTGCTTACAATTTATTTTGTCTTTAGATAAGAGAAATAACCTCAGTCCCCCATAAAAACAGGACTAAATGGCCATCTTTCCAAACGTAACGGAATCCAGTCGGAGACGCAGCAACCGAAACGCACAATGTCACATGACGGCGTAACCTCTTCTGTTACTTTGACGTTCAAAAGAGATGAGAAAGCGACTACAAGAACAGCTGAAAAAAGACACACAAAAAAAAGGAGATCAAGAAAGAATAGTGCCAGAGAATAAATAAACGGGTTTATTTCTAAGCTCAAGATAGCGCGCGCGCCCTAAACAGGAGTGAATATGAGTAGAGGGGTGTGCGAGTGAGTGAGGACACACAGTGGAAAATATAACTGAGACATGTTACGGATACCTCCAGAGTAATGCCAATTATTATGTAGCCTGTGAGAATGGACTGGAGTTCAGCGAGGAGACTTTTTGGGGAATAGCAATATTTAGAAGTTTGTTCAGAAGTTCCCAATATGACCTATCAATAAGTTTCGAATAGACAGAACTACGATGCGCACACGGCTGCAGCCAGAAGAGAAATGCCCTTCCTCAAGTCTGGTTCGTCTCCAGGTTTCTTATACCCACCGTGCTGCAGATTACAATTGTTGGGGTCATGGTCAGGCTCTATATAAAAACACTACCTGACAAATGTTATAACAGCTGTATATAAAAAATAAACATTTGATTAATTGACAAGACGACCTCGGGGTAGTTTTACTGGTGTTTTATAAAACCGATGATAAATAAGGACCCCATAATGTTCCGTTTATTTTTTTACACTTTATTTGTCACTGCTCATGGGAAGCTACAAAAGCCTTTTAAAACAAGATGAAAATAACCCTTATGACCGAAAGATTAAACCACAGCTATGAGTCGTATTCATTCATAACGTTTTCTAAAAATCACTATTCCCCTACCGACAGGATTTGCTCAGACCGACAAGCTCCACACTGGAATCTTCCTTCAGTTATAAATTCAGATCATTACTTATGTAAAAAAAAGAAATGAGAAACGCCATAAACAGCACAAGAGTTGAAAATACAGTATGTTTTACGTTTTACAATAATGTACATGCACATCCTGCTGTGCCGTTTGTTTTTAAATGTCCTTCACAGATTAGACAACGATATAGATCATGTGCCCATTGTAGAAAAGGTAATAGACTATGCATTCTGAAATGACTGACTTATAATGTTGACCCGTGCCCGCTTATAAACAGGCTCTTGTTTATTAGGGCACCGAATGGAAAAAAACGTTTTTAAAAATGGTTTTGCAACGGGGATAAAGGGAAACATTTGCATTTCTTATTGAACAAGTCCAGGGTAGTGCTTCTCCGTTTCAGTTTGTTTTGTTCCGTTTGGTGCCTAAATGAACACAACCCAGTCCTTCTGACCCTCTGGAATTAAGAGATGGAAATTATGCATATGGAAAAAAGGCAAGGCAACATTTTACTTGAAGGGTTCCTACATAAAAGGACTTCATAACACATTCATAACCCATCCATAAAACATTCATAAGCACTACATAAGCATTTTCTAAAAGTTAACAAGCATTTCAATATGCAATCCTCTTTGGGTTCTGAATGTGTTCTATAGATCATTCACAGGTTTATATTAACAGGCACACAGCAGTGCTAAGTGAAGTTGACACGTTTGTGCTGGTTCCTCAGCTTAGCATCATCTACTATATATTAATATTACTGAATAAATGGCATCAGGTAGGTACATTTAAAAAAAAATGTTATATTTGCAAGGATTAGTCTTCTCCCAATATCTACCAGCGTATTATGTAAACATATAGATAGACCAATCGCCAATATCTACCAGAGTATTATGTAAACATATAATATATAGATAGACCGAACGGCAGGTAGCCTAGTGGTTAAGAGCGTTGGGCCAGTAAGCGAAAGGTTGCTGGATCGAATCCCCGAGCTGACAAAGGTTTTTAAAAACATCTGTCGTTCTGCCCCCTGAACAAGGGAGTTTAACCCACTGTTCGCCGATAGGCCGTCATTGTGAATAAGAATGTGCCCTGAACCTTTATTTAACTAGGCAAGTCAGTTAAATAAAACAAATGTAAACGGAGCGTTTCTATGTTTTGTAGTAAATAAAAGAGAAGAAGACGAGCGTTTCCAATGACGACGACGACACGTGATTCTAACCAATCGCGAGGAGCCATCGGCCCCCGGTCACTGGAAACGCTCACAATTATACTGTTTAACTACAAAACAAAAGAAACGCTCCGTTTTCTCTCATATTGTTGATGTTGAAGTGGAGATGATGAATATGAAGTTGTAAAAATGTTTACATTTCTCTGTAATGTTTTTCTTCTTTTAGTGGTTCTATAGACCGAACGGACCAGTCGCTCTCCCTCAGTTATTATGGCACAGAGGTTCCATTCCATTCAGGGTCGGGGCAGGGTCGGTACAGACAAGCATTAAGTGGAGTTGGTTTTAATGGTGTTGATTTAACATGGGCCAGTTTTGCCTTTGAGATTGTAGTGAATAAGACTATATGGACCGGGGAGGGGGCTGATCCTAGATCAGTACTCCTACTGTGAGACGCTTTATGAATATGGGACCTGGAGCCTACCGCTTCCTTCATTAGTAACCTCCTCCTCTCCTACCACCTCTTTCTCGTTTGGCCAGGGAGAAGGGGAGAGGAACGGATAGAGGGCCGGGAGAGAGGGAGAGGGATGGATAGAGGGCGGGGAGAGATGGATAGAGGGCGGATAGAGGGCGGGGAGAGAGAGAGGGACGGATAGAGGGCGGGGAGAGAGAGAGGGACGGATAGAGGGCGGGGAGAGAGAGAGGGACGGATAGAGGGCGGGGAGAGAGGGAGAGACGGATAGAGGGCGGGAGAGAGGGAGAGACGGATAGAGGGCGGGAGAGAGGGAGAGACGGATAGAGGGCGGGAGAGAGGGAGAGACGGAGAGAGGGCGGGAGAGAGGGAGAGACGGATAGAGGCGGGAGAGAGGAGAGATGGAGAGAGAGGCGGGAGAGAGGGAGAGATGGAGAGAGAGGCGGGAGAGAGGGAGAGATGGATAGAGGGCGGAGAGAGGGAGAGATGGATAGAGGGCGGAGAGAGGGAGAGATGGATAGAGGGCGGAGAGAGGGAGAGATGGATAGAGGGCGGGGAGAGAGGGAGAGATGGATAGAGGGCGGGGAGAGAGGGAGAGATGGATAGAGGGCGGGGAGAGAGGGAGAGATGGATAGAGGGCGGGGAGAGAGGGAGAGATGGATAGAGGCCAGAGAGAGGGATGGATAGAGGGCGGAGAGGAGCTCACAGGTTGGTCTCCCTCCTATCTTTACTAGGGGAAGGTTTAGGGGGATCCTTGGCGGTGGTAGCTTTCCCGTTCTTGGCTTCGACCGTCACTGCTGGCTCTGCTGCTGCAGCGGTTACCACGGCAGCTAGGGACCGTTTGGTCTGCTCCTCGCTCCTCGCCTCGGGGCTGGGCTGTATGGGAGGAGCCTGTTCTGCTGGAGGCGGGGCTGTCAGCTCCTGCTGCTTGTGGGTCTGGAGGAGGCGGAGCTGAACGCGCAGTTCCAAAATGGCTTCCTGCTCCTCGTGGATGGCCTGGTTGAAGTGGGTGTTCTTGTTCTGGAGGATGGCGAGATGGAGACAAGGAGAGACAGTTCAGACGGACAGACAGAGACAGAGAGAGAGAGAGAGACAGAGAAAAAAACTAGATGACAGAATAAAAGCACTAAGTATAGCACAGCTCTCCGTCTCTCACCTCCAGTTCTTCATTCTGTTTCTGCAGCTCTTCCAGGATCATCTGGAGTTCCTCCTCGTCTTCACTCTCACTCTCGCTGTCTGAAGAGTACTCCTCTGTCTCACTGCGACCCTGTTGACGGCTACAGACACAGGGAGAGGAGAGCTGAGCTTAACTTATATTCACCATATACACTGAGTGGACAAAACATTAGGAACACCTTCCTAATATTGAGCTGCATCCACCTTTTGCCCTCAGAACAGCCTCAATTCGTCGGGGCATGGACTCTACAAGGTGTTGAAAGCGTTCCACAGGGATGCTGGCCCATGTTGATTCCAATGCTTCCCACAGTTGTGTCAAGTTGGCTGGATGTCCTTTGCGTGGTGGACCATTCTTGACACACACACTTCATGGTAAAGTCTACACCAGTTGTATTCGCTGCATGTGACAAACAACATTTGATATCAATATGATATTTTACAGCAGAGAATGTTTTTTTTTTTTTGTGTGTCTTTGTAAACACACAAACACATCGATGTTTAGTTGACAAAATGTATCTACACTCAAGCTGGGCGACGTTTGTGCAACGTCTACACGTAGCCTGCACCCGTCAGGATATTAGTTCTGGGATTTGTCCTTACGGGAAAAGATCTGACAGTAGACGTAAAAGAGAGACGAGAACAAAAACACTGAACCAAAATATCAACGTAACATGAAGTGTTGTTCCCATGTTTCATGAGCTGAAATAAAATATCCCAGAAATGTCCCTGACGCACAAAAAGCTTATTTTTCTAAAATGTGTTTATCTCCCTGTTAGTGAGCATTTCTCCTTCGCCAAGATAATCCAATCCACCTGACAGGTGTGGCATATCAAGAAGCTGATTAAACAGCGTGCTCATTACACAGGTGCACCTTGTGCTGGGGGGACAAATAAAAGGCCACTTTAAAATGTGCAGTTCTGCCACACAACACAACGCCAAAGATGTTTTAAGTTTTGAGGGAGCGTGCATTTGGCATGCTGACTGCAGGAATGTCCACCAGAGCTGTTGGCAGAGAATTTGATGTTAATTTCTCTACTGTAAGCCGCCTCCAACGTCGCTTTAGAGAATTTGGCAGTACGTTCAACCGGCCTCACAACCGCAGACCACGTGTATGGCGTCGTGTGGGCGACGTTGTGAACAGACTGCCCCCATGGTGGCTGTGGGGTTATGGTATGGGGCAGGCATAAGCTACGGACAACGAACACAATCGCATTTTAGCGATTGCAATTTGAATGCACAAAGATGCCGTGATGCGATCCTGTGGCCCATTGTCTTGCCATTCATGTCAGAGTTGTGACCTCTAGCCAGTCATGTCTGTCAGAGTTCTGACCTCTGTATGTCAGCGATCTCGGCCCTCAGTCTCTCGATCTCCTCCTTCTCTGTAGCTATCTGTCTCCTCAACACCTGTTCCAGAGATATCAGCTCCTCCTGCTCTGTTAGGATCTCATTCTCCTGGAGGGAGAGAGAGAGGGAGGGAGAGAGGGAGTGGAGAGAGAGGGAGGGAGTGGAGAGAGAGAGGGAGGGAGTGGAGAGAGAGAGGGAGGGAGTGGAGAGAGAGAGGGAGAGAGAGAGAGTGGAGGGAGTGGAGGGAGGGAGTGGAGAGAGAGAGAGAGAGGGAGTGGAGAGAGCGAGAGAGAGGGAGGGAGTGGAGGGAGGGAGTGGAGAGAGAGAGAGAGAGAGAGGGAGTGGAGAGAGAGGGAGGGAGTGGAGAGAGAGGGAGGGAGTGGAGAGAGAGGGAGGGAGTGGAGAGAGAGGGAGGGAGTGGAGAGAGAGGGAGGGAGTGGAGAGAGAGGGAGGGAGGGAGTGGAGAGAGAGGGAGGGAGTGGAGAGAGAGGGAGGGAGTGGAGAGAGAGGGAGGGAGTGGAGAGAGAGGGAGGGAGTGGAGAGAGAGGGAGGGAGTGGAGAGAGAGAGGGAAAAAAAAGCACTGTTCAGCATAGATCAGCAGTTTCCACTCCATAATGTCCGTGTGTTACCGTGTGTTACCTGTGCCAGCAGTATGTTGACCACCTCTTCTTCGTTCTCCGTCATCTCTTCTTTAGACACGTCTTCTTTAGAGAGACTGGCTATCTCCTGGGCTATCTTAGTCTCACACTCCTGGACACACACACACACACACGTTAGAGAGACAGGATCTCTAACAGTCCTAGGAGATACACACTAGGGCTGGCACAATTACTGCATGACCGTGTAACCGACGGGTGTGGATGACTATGATGATTTGTGCGGTTGAGTTTCTGCTGTAACGCAGACTCTTAACGTGATGAAACTTTGTTGCTTCTTGCTGAAACAAGCATATTTCGTCTTAGGCTGGGAACCTCTAACCCTGGTCAATAGAATGAATAGAACAGGCTGGGAACCTCTAACCCTGGTCAATAGAATGAATAGAACAGGCTGGGAACCTCTAACCCTGGTCAATAGAATGAATAGAACAGGCTGGGAACCTCTAACCCTGGTCAATAGAATGAATAGAACAGGCTGGGAACCTCTAACCCTGGTAATATGACTGGATTTATGTAGGAAAATAAAAGTCGTGAATTATTGTCAACCTAAAATGTTGTCAATTAAAATACAGTTTATAAAGGTTTTGTACCAATGTCCTGTATAAATAGCCTCTAAAATGTATGTAAACAGACTATATGACTGCTAAGTAGAATGAATAGAACAGGCTTGGAACCTCTAACCCTGGTCATATGAGAGCTGACAAAAGCCTACCAGACGAGCTAAATCACTTCTATGCTCGCTTCGAGGCAAGCAACACTGAGGCATGCATGAGAGCATCAGCTGTTCCAGACGACTGTGTGATCACGCTCTCCGTAGCCGACGTGAGTAAGACCTTTAAACAGGTCAACATTCACAAGGCTGCGGGGCCAGACGGATTACCAGGACGTGTGCTCCGGGCATGTGCTGACCAACTGGCAGGTGTCTTCAGTGACATTTTCAACATGTCCCGATTGAGTCTGTAATGCCAACATGCTTCAAGCAGAACACCATAGTCCCTGTGCCCAAGAACACAAAGGTAACCTGCCTAAACGACTACCGACCCGTAGCACTCACGTCCGTAGCCATGAAGTGCTTTGAAAGGCTGGTCATGGCTCACATCAACACCATTATCACAGAAACCCTAGACCCCCTCCAATTTGCATACCGTCCCAACAGATCCACAGATGATGCAATCTCTATTGCACTCCACACTGCCCTTTCCCACCTGGACAAAAGGAACACCTATGTGAGAATGCTGTTCATTGACTACAGCTCAGCGTTCAACACCATAGTGCCCTCAAAGCTCATCACTAAGCTAAGGACCCTGGGACTAAACACCTCCCTCAGCAACTGGATCCTGGACTTCCTGACAGGCCGCCCCCAGGTGGTGAGGGTAGGTATCAACACATCTGCCACGCTAATCCTCAACACTGGGGCTCCCCAGGGGTGCGTGCTCAGTCCCCTCCTGTACTCCCTGTTCACCCACGACTGCATGGCCAGGCACGACTCCAACACCATCATTAAGTTTGCAGACGACACAACAGTGGTAGGCCTGATCACAGACAACGACGAGACAGCCTATAGGGAGGTCAGAGACCTGGCCGTGTGGTGCCAGGACAACAACCTGTCCCTCAACGTAACCAAGACTAAGGAGATAATTGTGGACTACAGGAAAAGGAGGACCGAGCACAGCCCCATTCTCATCGACGGGGCTGTAGTGGAGCAGGTTGAGAGCTTCAAGTTCCTTGGTGTCCACATAAACAACAAGCTAGAATGGTCCAAACACACCAAGAACGTCGTGAAGAGGGCACGACAAAGCCTATTCCACCTCAGCAGACTGAAAAGATTTGTCATGGGTCCTCAGATCCTCAAAAGGTTCTACAGCTGCACCATCGAGAGCATCCTGACTGGTTGCATCACTGCCTGGTACGGCAATTGCTCCGCCTCTGACCGCAAGGCACTACAGAGGGTAGTGCGTACGGCCCAGTACATCACTGGGGCCAAGCTTCCTGCCATCCAGGACCTCTACACCAGGCGGTGTCAGAGGAAGGCCCCAGCCACTCCAGTCATAGACTGTTCTCTCTACTACCGCATGGCTAGCGGTACAGGAGTGCCAAGTCTGGGACAAAAAGGCTTCTCAACAGTTTTTAACCCCCAAGCCATAAGACTCCTGAACAGGTAATCAAATGGTTATCCGGACTTTTTGCATTGTGTGCCCCCAAAAAAATAATCTCAAGGATAATTTTTTTTTTTCTCCTATTTTTTTGTTGTTGTTGTCATTATGGGGTATTGTGCATAGATTGAGGAGGATATTTTTTTTAATGTAATTCATTTTAGAATGTGGAAAAGTGAAGAAGTCTGAATGTTGTGTGTGTCCTTGCCTGTCTCTTGGCCTCCCGTAGTTTGCGTTTTAAAGCGGTGAGGATGCGTTGGACCTCCCAGAGCCTCTCCTCTTTAGACAGATCCTTCACCCCAGCCTGGAGGTCTCTGTGAAGGCAGTTCAACAGGAACTCCTAGGGGGAGACATTATCATACAGAATCACAGTAACCTTTATCATTAGCTGGGTTTCTCAACTACACTGAACAAAAATATAAAAAAAAAAAACATTCATACTTAACAAAAATATAAAAACACAACATGCAACAATTTTTAGAATTGTTTTAGTTTTTAGAAGGAAATCAGTCAATTAAAAAAAAAAAGAATTAGGCCATAATTCACATAACCATGCAGGGGTGGAGTCATGGGTGGGCATAGGCCCACCCACTGGGGAGCCAGGCCCAGCCAATCAGAATTAATTTTTTCCCCCCCACAAAAGGGCTTTATTACAGACAGAAATACTCCTCAGACGATCCCACAGGTGGATTCCTGCAGTCAGCATTCCACTTGCACACTCCCTCATAACTTGAAACATCTGTGGCATTTTGTATTTCTATTTATTATGGATCCACGTTAGTTCCTGCCAAGGCAGCAGCTACTCTTCCTGGGGTTTATTATGGATCCCCATTAGTTCCTGCCAAGGCAGCAGCTACTCTTCCTGGGGTTTATTATGGATCACCATGAGTTCCTGCCAAGGAAGCAGCTACTCTTCCTGGGGTTTATTATGGATCACCATGAGTTCCTGCCAAGGCAGCAGCTACTCTTCCTGGGGTTTATTATGGATCACCATGAGTTCCTGCCAAGGCAGCAGCTACTCTTCCTGGGGTTTATTATGGATCCCCATTAGTTCCTGCCAAGGCAGCAGCTACTGCCTTGATCCTAACTGACCAAAGACAGGGAATTTTTACTATGATTAAAATGTCAGGAATTGTGAAAAACTGAGTTTAAATGTATTTAGATAAGGTGTATGTAAACTTCCGACTTCAACTGTAAGTGGATGAGAGCGCTTCCTACTGCCTGAGCTATGTTGTTGATGTAAAATAGTGTGGGGCCTAGGATCGAGCCTTGGGGTACACCCTTGGTAACAGGCAGGGGGCTGAGACAGCAGATGTTCTGACTTTACCGATTTGAGAGAGGTAGTTATCAAACCAGACCAAAGACCCCTCAGAGACACAAATACTCCTTAGCCGGCCCAACAAGAATGGAACGGTCCACCGTATCAAAAGCTTCAGTCAAAGTCAATAAAAATAGCAGCACAACATTGCATAGAATCAAGCGCAATGGTGACATCATTGAGGACTTTTTAAGCTTGCAGTGACACATCCATAACCTGAGCGGAAACCAGATGACGTATCAGGGAGATGTACTACAGACATCAAGAACAGCCAGTCAGTTGATTGTTGACGCGTTTTGATAAACAGGCAAAGATAGACATTGGCCTATAACAGTTAGAATCAGTTTGATCACCCCCTTTAAATAAAGGACGCACCGTGACTGGCTTCCAGCCAATGGGAACCACCCCAGAGAGGAGAGACGGGTTAAAAAGGGGAAACAATAAACAAGATCCAAACCACCCAGATGTTTTTTTTTTTAGGGTCAAAGTTTCAGGAGCTCCTTTAGCACCTCGGACTCAGTGACTGCCTGCAGGGAGAAACTATGTAGCCGGGCAGGGGGGGAAAAGAGGGAGGAGCATCGGGGATAGAGAAGGGGTGGGAGATGAGGAAATGTTGGACGTGTAAAGAGGCGTGGCTGAGTCAAATAGGAATCCTAACTTAAGGAAGTGTTGAATACTGTAAAACGAATAATAGTTATCAGAATGTTTTTTTTTTTTCCGGGTTTGTGATTTGGAGTGCATCTTAAAAAGGTCTACGAACAGCCGTGTTCCAAACTATTTGTTTCGCGAAAAAAAGTTGTCAGAATAATAATGAATAAATAATAATAATGGTAGTGAGACGAATAACAGTAGTGTGTTGCTTCACAATCACACTAACAATAACGAGGCTATATACAAAGAGCACCTGCACGGACGGAGTCAATGTGCAGGGGTACCAGGTAGTGGAGGTAATATGTACATGTAGGTAAGGGTAAAAATGACTAGGTAATCAGGATAGATAATAGCAGCGTGTGTTGGGAGTGTCAGTGTAATTATGTGTTTGGGTAGATTCCAGTGAATCTACATAGAGTCAGTGAGTCTACATAAAAGGGGGTCAATGCAGTAGTCTGGGTAGCCACGTGATGGACTGTTCAGTAGTCTTAAGGCTTGGGAGGTAGAAGCTGTTCAGGGTCATTTTGGTCCCAGACTTGGTGCTCTGGTACCGCTTGCCGTGCGGTAGTAAAGTGAACAGTCTACGGCTTGGGTGGCTGTGGTCTTTGACAATGTTCCCGGGGCCTTCCTGTGACACCGCCTGGTACCGAGACATGGGCAGCTGTGAGGAGAAGGGTTTATTCTATAGGTATTTCACCGTGTTGCAGATCCTTTTGGGGGTTTAAGACCCACAGAAAGAGAACTGTACTTGACAAAAAGTTCGGTTTAAAATTTTTTTTTTTTAAAGTATGGATTTTCAGCAAACAAAGAATGTCACGCAGCTACAGAAGACCAACATAGGTACGAGCTAAGGGTTTAAGAATTTACAGCCTGGATGTAGTCGGAGGTTCAGTCCTCCCACAGTAGTCTCCGACTCAACTCCATTGACATCGTGGAGAGGAGAGGGGGGAAGAAGAGAAAAACTAGGCTCTTCTTTTAATACAGAGATGAACATGAACTCAATAGGAAGTCCTATTGAGAACACTGGAGATGGTACAGATCCAGACAACGATTAGTGTCCACAACTCTAAATACTGGATGTTCCCGCTGAGATTTATTGAGATGCACAAATAGCAAAGCCTATTACCGTAGCAGCATCAGTGTCCTAGATACCATCTACTGCCCCCTTAAAAACTGCTTGAGTGGCAGTCAGCCTGCTTCGGTGACTAAAGTTGTATTGCAAATATCTGTTCAAACCCCCCCACACACCTGTCGTCGTATCTCCTCCTTGATGCTGTCCTGGGTCTCTGGCAGGGCCGGCATTGTGGCAGCATTGGACCAACGGAGGGGACGAGATACGGGCCTCAGAAACACCTCCCCAAACAGCTCCCTCACGTGGGTGAAGAACATGTACAGGACCCTGTTACCGATCTGGAGGAAAGAGGACAGATAGACGGACAGACAGAAGACAAAGAGGAGGATATAGGTCACTTGCATTTTAACCTGCAGTTTGTAGGGGTGATAATGAAGTCTGCTAGTCCTGGTTCAGTGTAAGTGGAGCAACCAACATCGTACCCTGCCGGGAATGCATTAGCTCTAAAGAACTGGGCCAGGATTTCACTGAGGACCACTCTCTCTCTCTCTCTCTCCTCCCTCCCTCCCTCCCCCTCCCTCCCTCCCTCCCACAGATCTATGGGATTCATGTATGTAATGAGAAGCACTCTACCAATACAATTCATTATCATTACCTGTACAGTGGGGTTGAGTACGATGGATATATTCTGGATATTCATCTTGGTGTCGGTCTCTCTCGTGATAACATGGTCCATGTGAGTGACCAGCCAGGACAGGAGCAGACGGCTGCCGGGGGGCACCTCCGTTAAGAGACGCTGGAACTCTGTCACCTGACAAAGAAAACATTGTTTTAGAACTCTTTGGGGCGGCAGGGTAGCCTGGTGGTTAGAGCGTTGGACTAGTAACCGAAAGGTTGCAAGTTCAATTCCCCGAGCTGACAAGGTACAAATCTGTCGTTCTGCCCCTGAACAAGGCAGTTAACCCACTGTTCCTAGGCCGTCATTGAAAATAAGAATTTGTTCTTAACTTCTTAGGGAGCGACACTACCTGGTGAAATGCAAGGCGCCAAATTCAAAATCCAAAAGTTGAATTATTAAACATGCATATACAAGTGTTTCATAGTCATCAAAGCTCTGCTGCTTCTTGGCAATATCACAGCAGTCAGATTTCAAAAAGGCTTTACGGCGAAAGCACCACATTTGATTGTTTGAGGATAGCACCCCACATATTTTTCCATTAGCATGAATTCATAAGCCATCACGGTTCACACATAACACATTTCACAGCGAAAACAAATCAATTACCTGTTGAAGATGGCTTCCCAAGTGTCCAACGAAGACAATCCATGGTTCTTTTGTTAGAAAAAGTAATGTATTATATCCATAAATCTCCGTTTGGTTGGCGCGTTATAATCAGAAAATAGAGCGTTGACTCGTCCATTAAAACGTGAAGAGAACTCGTTCAACTTATACCTATAAACTTGTCCAAGAACAATCAAACATAATTTTAAATGTGTCCTTAGGAACACTTTTATGTATAAATAGTATAATATTTCAACCGGAATATAAACTGGGCGATAAGAAAGGAAAAAAAAACACAGAGCGCGCCAGCCGTGAACGCGCGTTTTACTCTATTGACATCTGCGTGGACACTTCCTTATTCCTCTTCTTCTCTGCTCTAAAAGCATCTAAAATTAATCACAACACTTTCGAGACTGTTGACATCCAGAGGAAGCGATAGGTACTGCATTCATATGCCCTTATATGGGCATTTTCATACGGGAGGGGTTCTAAATGAGGCAATCTGTCAAAACCACTTTTTCCAGGACAGAAATTCCTCGGGTTTTCGCCTGCCATATCCGTTCTGTTATACTCACAGACAAAATGTTAACACTTTGAGAAAATTTAGAGTGTTTCCTATCCAATGGTACTAAATATGTGCATATCCTATTTTCTGGGCCTGAATGGGAGGCATTTTACTTTGGGCATGCCAGGCTCTCCAAAACGGTCACCTCGTGCGCTGCTGCCAAAGAAGTTAACTGACTTGCCTAGTAAAATAAAAGGTAAAAATGCATTTAAAAAAAAAACACAGACAAGGGGCCATACTTGTGAACTTTTGCTTAAAAACCATTGGTCTAATGGCTAGTTGCTAGCTTTTCTCATAGGCCAACTTGGTCAAATTAGTCACGATGCTGAGGACGGTCAGGTGATCAGATAATCCGGTAACAAATTCAGTCTCAGCCTATTGCAATCATCCATGTAGTTGGCCGTGATCCAACACTGTGTCACTAAAGCATCGGTACGCTGCTCAAATTAACTACATCACATACAAACTGGACAATTAGCTCGACGCCTAGTTTGTGATAGTTCTCACCACTTGTGTCATACATCCAAATCCCCCTTTTGACATATGGACTTCATTGTGGTATTGTGTTGAGAAGGAAAGTGCAGTCATCGCATCTTAAAAATTAAGATGAAAAATTAATTTCATAAGGATCTACGACTTTCTTCAGCCTTCTCCACACTGCTAGGACCTGATAATGTCTCAGCCTTCTCTACACTGCTAGGGTCTAATAATGTCTCAGCCTTCTCTACACTGCTAGGACCTAATAATGTCTCAGCCTTCTCCACACTGCTAGGACCTGATAATGTCTCAGCCTTCTCTACACTGCTAGGGTCTAATAATGTCTCAGCCTTCTCTACACTGCTAGGACCTAATAATGTCTCAGCCTTCTCCACACTGCTAGGACCTAATAATGTCTCAGCCTTCTCCACAACCCCACTGCTAGGACCTGATAATGTCTCAGCCTTCTCCACACTGCTAGGACCTAATAATGTCTCAGCCTTCTCCACACTGCTAGGACCTGATAATGTCTCAGCCTTCTCTACACTGCTAGGACCTAATAATGTCTCAGCCTTCTCCACAACCCCACTGCTAGGACCTGATAATGTCTCAGCCTTCTCCACACTGCTAGGACCTGATAATGTCTCAGCCTTCTCCACACTGCTAGGACCTGATAATGTCTCAGCCTTCTCTACACTGCTAGGACCTAATAATGTCTCAGCCTTCTCTACACTGACCTCATCTCGTCAGTAGAAGATGCCTGATGCTCTTTAAAAGTGCTTTCCTCTCCATCTTAAATAAGCATGGCCAATTCAAAAAATGTAGAACTAAGAACAGATATAGCCCTTGGTTCACCCCAGACTTGACTGCCTACAAATCAGTTGGGCTAGACAATCTGGACCCTCTCTTTCTAAAATTATCAGCCGAAATTGTTGCAACCCCTATTACTAGCCTATTCAACCTCTCATTCGTATCGTCTGAGATCCCCAAAGATTGGAAAGCTGCCGCGGTCACCCCCCTCTTCAAAAAGGGGAGAAACTCTAGACCCAAACTGTTAGACCTATATCCATCCTGCCCTGCCTTTCTAAAGTCTTCGAAAGCCAAGTGAACAAACAGATCACTGACCATTTCGAATCACCCGTACCTTCTCCGCTGTGCAATCTGGTTTCCGAGCTGGTCACGGGTGCACCTCAGCCACGCTCAAGGTACTAAACGATGGCATAACAGCCATCGATAAAAGACAGTACTGTGCAGCCGTCTTCATCGACCTAGGCAAGGCTTTCAACTCTGTCAATCACCGTATTCTTATCGGCAGACTCAATAGCCTTGGCTTCTCAAATAACTGCCTCGCCTGGATCACCAACTACTTCTCAGATTGAGTTCAGTGTGTCAAATCGGAGGGCCTGTTATCCGGACCTCTGGCAGTCTCTATGGGGGTGCCACAGGGCTCAATTCTCAGGCCGACTCTTGTCTCTGTATATATATCAATATATATCCTTATATAGACAGGTGTGTGTGCCTTTCCAAATCATGGATGTCCTTGTCCCATCGCGCTAGCGACTCTTGTGGCGTGCCGGGCGCAATGCACGCTGACTGGTGCGGCTGGCTTCCGGGTTAAGCGGGCATTGTGTCAAGAAGCAGTGCGGCTTGGTTGGGTCGTGTTTCGGAGAAAGCAAGGCTCTCGACCTTTGCCTCTCCCGAGTCCGTACGGGAGTTTCAGCGACGGGACAAGACTGTAACTACCAATTGGATACCACGTAATTGGGGAGAAAAAAGGGCATATTTTTTTAAAAGAATAAATAAAGGATGATCAATGGAAAACAAGGATCAAGGATGATCAATGGAAAACAGGATGCACCTGAATTCAATTTCGAGTCTCATAGCAAAGGGTCTGAATACTGATGTAAATGAGGTATTTCTGTTTTTTGGAAACATTTCTAAAAACCTGTTTTCGCTTTGTCATTATGGGGCAGTGTGTGTAGATTGGTGAGGAAAAAATGTGTTTAAATCGAATTTTAGAATTAGGCTGTAACATAACAAAATGTGGAAAAAGTGAAGGGGCCTGATTACACTTGTAAGCAAGGTTTGAAATGATTATGTTTTAGTCAAATATTATATCTGCTTGGGCTTCTTGCTGTCATTTTGAAGTCTACAAATTATTTGTAAATACTCAAGCACCTTCCCCATTTCTACATTTCGTCACGTTATTCTAAAATGGATACATTTATTTTTCCCCCTCATCAATCCATACACAAAAAAAAAAAAAACATAACGACAAATTGAAAAACAGGTCTTTAGAAGTTTTTTTGCAAATGTATTACAAATAAAAAAAAAAAAAAATAGCTCATTTACTAGTATTCAGACCCTTTGCTATGAGACTCGACATTTATCATCCTTTGAGATGTTTCTACAACTTGACTGGAGTCCAACCTGTGGTAAATTCAACTGATTGGACATGATTTGGAAAAGACCCTTTTTTCACGTCGTATGACGTCAGTAGCCTGGCCAAGGCAGCGTCATGTTCCAATATAGTGGCGTACTCCACTTAGACCATGGGCAACACATTAAACCAAGCAGTTGGATCATTTAACAATCTGCCTCTGGTGGCCAAAATTGACCTGTTTTAAACAAAATGCGATTGGATGGAGGCTGTACCGTTTAAGGCCTCCGATAAGTTGATTCGTTATTTTGTCACCGGATATAATTATCTGATCAGCTGGCCGTCCTCAGCATCGTGGCTAATTTGGCCAGGTTGGCCTATGAGAAAAGCTAGCAGCTAAGCCATTAGACCAACGGTTTAAACTATGGACTCCAGATAAAGAACATTCAGAACATCTCCTCATCCTGAGATAATAAAGATCAGCTGTAAAGGAGAGGAGAGGCAGGCATCTCCCCTGCAAGTTATAGAAATATCAGAGCTCAAAGAACAGCCCTCACTAAACCAACTCCATTAACGCAATTAAACCAATTAATTATCTCCATTAACGCAATTAAACCAATTAATTATCTCCATTAACGCAATTAAACCAATTAATTATCTCCATGAATGTGTTAAACCAATTAATTATCTCCATGAATGTGTTAAACCAATTAATTATCTCCATTAACGTGTTAAACCAATTAATTATCTCCATTAACGCAATTAAACCAATCAATTATCTCCAATAACGTAATTAAACCAATTAATTATCTCCATTAATGTGCTAAATCAATCCCCATGAATGTCTCTCTTTGCCTGCATCAACACGTGCAGAATGAAGTGTAACCCCTGTGCCATAATATCTAAAAGCTGGTCATCAAATCACCACCTCACCTTCTCAGCCTCAGCCGGTCTACTGCAGGCGTCCTCGAAGCGTTGAGCCAGGTCTCGCCCCAGCATGTTCTCAGGTAGTTCTCGGAGGTACTGTTTCAACAGGCTGGCTACGGTGTGAGGGTCATACTCCTCCAAGCACGGACACTCCTCACGGTCATACGATGCCTTCAGCTCATCCACTTTAGACTTCATACCTGGGGAGGGAAAGAGATAGAAGGGAGGGTTAATACGCAGTGTACACCGGGCACTCCTCACTGACACGCTGTAGATTCCCCCTCACACATCAAGACATACCTGACACGCTGTAGATTCCCCCTCACACATCAAGACATACCTGACACGCTGTAGATTCCCCCTCACACATCAAGACATACCTGACACGCTGTAGATTCCCTCACACATCAAGACATACCTGACACGCTGTAGATTCCCCTCACACATCAAGACATACCTGACACGCTGTAGATTCCCCTCACACATCAAGACATACCTGACACGCTGTAGATTCCCCCTCACACATCAAGACATACCTGACACGCTGTAGATTCCCCCTCACACATCAAGACATACCTGACACGCTGTAGATTCCCCCTCACACATCAAGACATACCTGACACGCTGTAGATTCCCCCTCACACATCAAGACATACCTGACACGCTGTAGATTCCCCCTCACACATCAAGACATACCTGACACGCTGTAGATTCCCCTCACACATCAAGACATACCTGACACGCTGTAGATTCCCCTCACACATCAAGACATACCTGACACGCTGTAGATTCCCTCACACATCAAGACATACCTGACACGCTGTAGATTCCCTCACACATCAAGACATACCTGACACGCTGTAGATTCCCCTCACACATCAAGACATACCTGACACGCTGTAGATTCCCCCTCACACATCAAGACATACCTGACACGCTGTAGATTCCCCCTCACACATCAAGACATACCTGACACGCTGTAGATTCCCCCTCACACATCAAGACATACCTGACACGCTGTAGATTCCCCCTCACACATCAAGACATACCTGAGACGCTGTAGATTCCCCCTCACACATCAAGACATACCTGAGACGCGTAGATTCCCCTCACACATCAAGACATACCTGAGACGCGTAGATTCCCCTCACACATCAAGACATACCTGACACGCTGTAGATTCCCCTCACACATCAAGACATACCTGACACGCGGTAGATTCCCCCTCACACATCAAGACATACCCGACACGCTGTAGATTCCCCCTCACACATCAAGACGTACCTGACACGCTGTAGATTCCCCCTCACACATCAAGACATACCTGAGACGCGGTAGATTCCCCCTCACACATCAAGACATACCTGAGACGCTGTAGATTCCCCCTCACACATCAAGACATACCTGACACGCTGTAGATTCCCCCTCACACATCAAGACATACCTGAGACGCTGTAGATTCCCCTCACACATCAAGACATACCTGAGACGCTGTAGATTCCCTCACACATCAAGACATACCTGACACGCGGTAGATTCCCCCTCACACATCAAGACATACCTGACACGCGGTAGATTCCCCCTCACACATCAAGACATACCCGACACGCTGTAGATTCCCCCTCACACATCAAGACATACCTGACACGCTGTAGATTCCCCCTCACACATCAAGACATACCTGAGACGCGGTAGATTCCCCCTCACACATCAAGACATACCTGAGACGCTGTAGATTCCCCCTCACACATCAAGACATACCTGAGACGTGGTAGATTCCCCCTCACACATCAAGACGTACATGAGACGCGGTAGATTCCCCCTCACACATCAAGACGTACCTGAGACGCGGTAGATTCCTTCACACTTCATTCCGTAGCTCTCGATGTAGTCGATACACTCTCTGAAGACGGCAGGGAGCTGGATCCCGTCGTACAGGGCTGTTCTCTTCACCGCCTCAGCCAGGGGAGCCCCGAAGATGGGTCTGGTGGAGAACAATAATAGTTTAAATGACCATTTTATGTCAAAGAACGGATATTACCGCTTTTAACACAAATCCCTGAGACACGCGCTCAGGTTAGAAGCATAGAGTCCAGCCACACACACGTGCTCAGGTTGCAAGCAACAGGGTCTAGCCAGCTTTTCACTCCCAGTCAAATGGTCATCAGGCCTGGGGGTCGTCTCTACCTGAACGTAGGTATCTCCACGGGGACGGGCTCCGGCTCCGCCGCAGGCTTCTTCTTCTTCGTCTTCTTCTCCTTCCACTGTTTCACCACGTCAGCGGCCGTCAGGTCTTTAGACTTCTTGTCCTTCTTGTCCTCCTTGGGACACTTGTCCTTCACCTGGGAGACAGGAAAACACAACGTGTCGGTCCCCCCCCCCTGCATCTCAGCTGGTAGAGCATAGAGGTTGCAACGCCAGGGTAGTGGTTGCAAAGCCAGGGAGGTGAGTTCAATTCCCGGGACCACCCACACGTAAAATGTACGCACGCATGACTAAGTCGCTTTTTGATAAAAGCGTCTGATAAGAAACGGCATATTTAAAGTGAGAAATCGGAAATTGTTCTGATCCCCCCCAAAAAAATGGTTTAGTGCCGGATCCTCATAATTAATAGCAAACAATAACATTGAAATAAAGAATGATCTTCACTGGTTATCGTAACTAAACAGTTAATAGCTGGGCATTAAGCAGAGTGGTGAAACAAGAGTTCTCCGGCAAGGTAACTAAATTAAAAAAAACAAGTGATGTCCATTTACCTTGAAGTCTTTCTTCTTGGAGAAGCTGGGTTTCTTAAACACGTGAATACCCTTCGAACGCTTCATCTTGGAGGGGCTCTCTGCCTCGTCCGCCGAGCTGTCCTCCTGGAAGGCTGCGTATCCCTCCGCTACAGGACGGACGGAGAGGATAGAGGAGGGGGGTTAGAAAGCACGCCTCTCCCCGATTCTCACCACAGACGTAATCAACAAGAAGCACAAAAGAGAGGAGAGAGGAAATATAGCAGAGGAACTGTAGCAGAGGAGAGGGAGCCAGAGAGAGAGAGAGAGAGAGAGACTATAGCAGAGGAGAGGGAGCCAGAGAGAGAGAGAGAGCCAGAGAGAGAGAGCCAGAGAGAGAGAGAGAGACTATAGCAGAGGAGAGGGAGCCAGAGAGAGAGAGAGAGAGAGAGAGACAGAGAGAGAGAGAGAACTAGGAAAAGAGGTCAGGCTCCAATATAGCACAAATCCCACAGCACCTGGCTAGTGGCTCATTTTCCTGAACCAACCTCAAAGTTGTGATATTTCCTCACATCCAAATCGCAAAAACAAACTAGTGTCCAAGATCAGGTCATTGGTGACCTACTCAACACCTAACCTGTTGCCTCTAGCCAGCTAGGGACCCTGTGTATCAGACCGCTGCCTATGACACCCCTTCGCTGGGTACAGGGTGTGCCGTCAAATTGTCCATCTCCTCTCTCTCTCTACTATTCCCTGGGAGGGAAAAGCTAAATTTTCCCATGGAAACCCCCTGATAAAAACAGACAGGAGGAACAATAACCCCCCTCTCCCACATAACAAGAAGCATTATGAATCAGAGGGGCCATGTGCTTGAGAGGGCTTTGACCCAAACGTGAGCATGAAGGGGCTGAAAGGCTACCCTTTACTATAACAGAAGATTAAAGTCACTTTTCAGTGTTTCCAGATTTCTGTGAAATATGACCTAAAATTAATTTACAATACGAGTAAAATCGTTTTATTTCCAAAATATGTGCAATGAAGTATGTTAAAAAGCAGCTTTTCTGTGTTGGAATGGTGTGGGCTTATATACCGGTAGTAAAATTTTTAATGCGAGTCGACCGCTGATTGGACAGCTCATCCTCCTCGTTGACATCATCCTCTATGAGCTGTAGCAAGTGTGTTTGAAATGGTCTGAAATTCAAGTTTTAGTGGGGGGGGGTTCTCTCCAATGTTTGTTTTGTTTTTAATACGAGTATAGTATGGAGTCAACAACATTATTTGGGTGTAAGTTAACTGAATATGAACTAATTTATTTCCTCATAGAGGATGATGTCATCGAGGAGGATGAGCTGGCCAATCAGCGGTCGACTCGCATTAACATTTTTTACTACCGGTATATACGCCCACACCATTCCAACACAGAAAAGCTGCTTTTTAACATACTTCATTGCACATATTTTGGAAATAAAACGATTTTACTTGTATTGTAAATTAATTTTAGGTCATATTTCACAGAAATCTGGAAACACTGAAAAGTGACTTTAATCTTCCGTTATAGTAAAGGGTAGATTTTCACTGGACAGTTACGTTAAAGCATGTGCTTTAAATATGCAGCAAATGAGTCAGAAAATGATGTTTTCACAAGGTCAGAAAAAACTGCCGGTCCAAATTTCTTTGCTGCCTTCCTAGGATAGCTCTCCCTGTCTCCAGAGAGATGTTTGATCTAGTCCTTCCTAGGATAGCTCTCTCTCTCGAATCTTAAAGGTCGACTTTGGGTACGAAAAACGGTCTAACTCAATTTTTCATTCAAACAAAAAAAGGGATGTGCCTTTGGTGGTTCATCAATGTGTCATTCTGGTCGTGCGCGCCGTGAATGACGTAGCTAGTTGGTTAGCTAACTGTAGCCCACCGTAGCTAGCCAGTAACTCCTACAGTATGTGTTGACGTCATTTCACAGGATTTGATTTTGGACGGAAGCTGTAGAGATCGGCAAAGAAATGGCACTTCTGTAGCCAGATATCTTATTCAGACATTAAATGACCTGCTATGATTGTGCATGGATCAGTTATACAGTTTAAAAGATTTTAGGCAAAAACTCAAATAACTTGTATAAATCACAGATAAATAAATAAACAGTAATAAGGTGTTGTCTCTTACTCCGCTTCTCCTTCTTCTTGAACTTGTTCTTCTTCTTCCCGTGTTCTTTGTCGTCGTCCGACACGGCGTCGACGACCTCATGGTGGTGGTGGCGTCGTGGGGGGGCGAGGGCTCGCCCGTCCTGTACAGCCCGGGGAACTTGGTGGGGCTGATCTCCTCCGAGCTGGGCGTACGAGTCACCCCTCCTGGGTGTTCCGCCCGACGAACCTCCGCTGGGCTGCTACTGGGGGGCAGGAAGCACTCGGTCATGGCTGGGCTTAGGGCTCTCTGCCCCGGGCACTGCTCTGGACACAGAGTCCTGGGTGTCTCTTCACTCCTCGGGTCAGGGACACGTCACCGGGACATTACACCTACAGGGGACACACACACACACACACCCACAGTTCATACTTAGTCAAAACATTACATTCACATTATCTGATAGTTTCAGTATACAGGTGCTGCAGCAATTTGTAACCAGCAGGTGGCGCTCTGTTATAGTAGATATCTCTTGGAGTCCACCTCAACCCAACTGTACTACTGCATCCACACAAACCCAGATCAACCGCGGCTGTAGTACACACACATTTAGTTAAACAGTACTCCTCTGTCTCCGTCTTAATGCATAACTAGACGGACTGAATTAAATAATTAATGAATTAAATAAGACACAGACAGACCGCATGACTGCATGTCCACTTTACTGCATGGCACACAATGTACATATTTTCCGGTAGTCCCATGAATACAACTCGTTAAAAACAGTAACGTCGTACGTTAAGGATGCCCACAGGGGTGCAACCCAAACCCAGTACATGACTACAGTACAACAACAGCTGGGTTCATCCAAGCCACCAGATGGGCCTCTAATATATGTTGGACCTCGTCAACTCAACAACTCATCCACTAAAAAACCCCATACCCGCCCCGCAGATACACCCCTAAATGAACCTCAAAAATCACCAAACCAGGCTGTTCTCTCCTACAGTTTAATAATGCTACCTAAAACCCATTTAAAAGAGGACTTTAAACGGAAGTATAAAAGGAAGATTGAACTGGATCTAGTGGTGGGAATGGTGGCTACTCCCTTTGACCGACAGACATTTCTAAGAGGTTCCCAATATCGGAATTGTTAGATAGCTAAAGTCCAATGTACTGTTTGTTTTATTTTTAAAACACAACAACTCACATGAACCCATGCAGGCCTTTAAACACTAGTTGTGCAGTTAGATACAGAGCCCCAGCTTCCCCACCACAACTATCCCCGGTGCTCCGTCGGTTCTGTCCCTACGGCGAAGACCCGTGTCGACGGTATAACGGCAGTAGGGACTCCGGTTCAACCACCACCACCACCACCAGCAGCAGCTTGTAGAAGGCAGGGGCCGAAAGGAGCAGAGCTGTAGCCGGCCCACTTGGGATTCGAACCGAGGCTGTTGTTCATGTACCGCCGGGTTTGTTAGCCAGTTAGCTACCGAGCCACCCACGGGTAACTATTACTCACAGTTTCAGGACAATACATCGACACGAGCTAACTACAAGTACTACAACGTGTGTGTGTATATATATATATATATATCAATCATTTTTTTGTACATATAAAATTCGATGTTACTTCGCCAACTAACCTGTTCTGGTCAATTCCTTAAACCGAGGCTTTCCTGCTAGCTGTTTCAGTACCAAACAAACACACCCGAGTCTGCGCAGTTGAGGCCATGGGTGCTTTGTGGGAGTTGTAGTTCAGAGTGCATTCCTGGGAAACTACAAGTCCAGTTTTACCAACTATTCAACTATATACACGTATGAATAGCTAAAACATGTATATTTGATCAGATACATTATGAAAATGGATGACAACTTTCACACAAAAGGGTTGTCTTCATTGTGTCTTCTGTTCTTCTATTTTCGCGTGGTTGGCAGATTCACAGACTGCTGTTTGTTCCTCGCCGATTGGGCACAGCATCAGTGGCAGGCAAGGCAAGGACACCCAGCCATCTGCAAACATCATATCCTACATTACTCATCTCATATGTATATACTGTACTCCATACCATCTACTGCATCTGGCCTAAGACGGTCAGCCATCGCTCATCCATATATTTATATGTACATACTCGTATTCATTCACTTTACACTTGTGTGTGTGTATAAGGTAGTTGTTGTGAATTTGTTAGATTACTTGTTAGATACTACTGCGTGGTCCGGAACTAGAAGCACAAGCATTTCGCTACACTCGCATTAACATCTGCTAACCATGTGTATGTGACAAATACAATTTGATTTGATTTGACATCACTGGCACTAAAAATATAAGATGGAAAGGGGGAGAGAGGAGGAGAATGAGAGAAAGACAGAGAGAGAGAGGGTAAGTGTGTGTGTGTGAGTGTGTTTTTACTATCCTTGTAGGGACAAGAAGTACTCACAAGGATAGTAAAACAAAGAAGATTCTGACAAGTGGGAACATTTTACCAGTCCCCACAAGGAAAGGGGCTATTTTAAATTTAGGGGTTAGGGGTTAGGATTAAGGTTCAGGGTTAGGTTGAGGGCTAGGATTAGGATTTTAAAGGTGAATCAATTGTTTGGTTCCCACAACGATAGTAAAACGTGTGTGTGTGTGTGTGTAGTCAAATGCAGCAGTAAAAACATTGGCGTCAGTCAGTTAAACCTCTCCCCATTTCCCCCTCTTCCCTTCGAAGACTCAGTACATCCTGGAGCACCTGTGTATCAGAAGGCTGTAATAACAACTGTGTTTCTCTAGGACCTGATGTGCTTCCTGTCACAGTAAAAACTCAGATTAGAGTGGGAGACTGGATTCCTGTCACAGTAAAAAACTCAGATTATATAGATCAGAGTGGGAGACTGGATGTCCAAGCAGGGACACTATAGTCTACTACGATAGCCAGTCAGTCCCCAGCCTTTCCCAGTCACGCTACACACATTTTATCCAGTGGTGTTGTGCTTCTTCTTCTTTTTTTTTTTAACTCTGTTACTGTCAGATTACTATTCGAATTTGAGCGGATGGTGTTACCGAAGTATTAGCCTTTCTTCTTCTGTTTTGTTTCAATCAAAGCTTATATCCTGGCAGGCGGCTCTGTTGAGTCGCGGCCCAGCTTCGGCTAACCCCATAGTAAAATCCTCACTAGAAACCAGCAGGTGGTGTTGGTGTAACAGTAACGTTATAGGACTACTATGCTATAGTATTATAGTCAGTTACTGTTGTGTAAAATACTAATTAAATCATTATGTGATCTTGATCAAACTTTACTTAAACGTCCACCGTGGTGTGAAGTGATAATCTTCTATTTGTCATAATAATAATAGGTGATGAGGAGTATTAGACATAGGAAACAGAGGAGGACTATTAGACATAGGAAACAGAGGAGGACTATTAGATGTAGGAAACAGAGGAGGACTATTAGACGTAGGAAACAGAGGAGGACTATTAGACGTAGGAAACAGAGGAGGACTATTAGACGTAGGAAACAGAGGAGGACTATTAGATGTAGGAAACAGAGGAGGACTATTAGACGTAGGAAACAGAGGAGGACTATTAGACGTAGGAAACAGAGGAGGACTATTAGACGTAGGAAACAGAGGAGGACTATTAGATGTAGGAAACAGAGGAGGACTATTAGACATAGGAAACAGAGGAGGACTATTAGATGTAGGAAACAGAGGAGGACTATTAGACGTAGGAAACAGAGGAGGTCTATTAGACGAGGGAAACAGAGGAGGACTATTAGACGAGGGAAACAGAGGAGGACTATTAGACGAGGGAAACAGAGGAGGACTATTAGACGTAGGAAACAGAGGAGGACTATTAGACGAGGGAAACAGAGGAGGACCATTAGACGAGGGAAACAGAGGAGGACTATTAGACGTAGGAAACAGAGGAGGACTATTAGACGTAGGAAACAGAGGAGGACTATTAGACGTAGGAAACAGAGGAGGACTATTAGACGTAGGAAACAGAGGACTATTAGATGTAGGAAACAGAGGACTATTAGACGTAGGAAACAGAGGAGGACTATTAGACAAGGGAAACAGAGGAGGACTATTAGACGTGGGAAACAGAGGAGGACTATTAGACGTAGGAAACAGAGGAGGACTATTAGACGTAGGAAACAGAGGACTATTAGACGTAGGAAACAGAGGAGGACTATTAGACGTGGGAAACAGAGGAGGACTATTAGACGTAGGAAACAGAGGAGGACTATTAGACGTAGGAAACAGAGGAGGACTATTAGACGTAGGAAACAGAGGAGGAGTATTAGATGTAGGCAGCCGGTCTTGATGAGATGTCATTTTAAGTGTTTGGAGCGTCCTTCGAGATGCTGATAGGACAGCGCCAGGATGGCGCAATGATGTTACAGAAGTTGAACCAACTTGTGGTGCTGAAGGATAGCTGAAGGATAGCTGAAGGATAGTCCTGCCATTCGGCCAGTTCAAGAACAAACAACAATAATTTGCAGTAGGCCTATAATCTAATAGACCTAAGACTATGTGATATAGATATTTTGTAGGCTATAGCCTAATGTATATACTAATACACATGCTGTAGCTTAACCATTGCCCTGTTTTCGAGGAGAGCTTTATCGTGAGAAGGTATTTCATTGCATTGCGTAGTTTACACATCAATAAACATTGATTTGATTAGCTTAAACACATGGTTACAATATATCCTATTACAAAATAAAATAAAAACAGAGGAACTATTCATCGAATTCATATAATTTATTTGCATAGATTAAACATGCTATCAAATCAGTTTACCAAGTTGTGAACATAAATCATGACAACATAAAATTGCAGGTAATTTGTTTTAAAACAGCCGTAAAAAACAATCAAGCTTTTGGTGGTGTATATTCACGCATGTCAATAAACTATAACTTTAAAATGAATTATTACCTCCAACTTGGCCCAATTCACATTTCCAATTGCCCACCCTGACATAGCAAGCTAGTACGGGCCCTGCGTCTCAACCAGTAGCCAATATAGGATAAATATCCCAAGCAGGGCTACAGCGACTTCCGGAGAGGGTCAGGCTCCCCGGGCTTTGTGGCGGGCACTCTTGATTTCGGCAGAACTGTCGCCGTACCAAGCGGGTCACATGTCGTTCTGGGCTCCACTGTGCAAGAGGGGAATTCTGTGGACTTTTAAAAACATCATGGCAGACACAGGGCGCATTTACCTCACATAGCCTATAGTTGTTCATCATTCTGTCCCCCACCAGAGAGAAGACAGGGAAGAAACTACCATTTACCTCACATAGCCTATAGTTGTTCATCATTCCGTCCCCCACCAGAGAGAAGACAGGGAAGAAACTACCATTTACCTCACATAGCCTATAGTTGTTCATCATTCTGTCCCCCACCAGAGAGAAGACAGGGAAGAAACTACCATTTACCTCACATGGTAACACCGTGATCTATTTCACCTGTCTTGTGCTTGTCTCCACCTCCCACCAGGTGTCTCCCATTTTCCCCTGTGTATTTATACCTGTGTTTTCTGTTGGTCTGTTGCCAGTTCATCTTGTCAAGTCTCACCAGCATGTTTTTCCCAGTATCTGTAGTTTCTGCTTTCTAGACTTCCCAGTTCTGACCATTCAGCCTGCCCTGGCCCTGGCCGCTGTTCTGTCCATGATTGACGCTGCCTTGGATTACTGACCTCTGCCGTTTGCCTGCCCCATTTTTGTAATAACTATCTGAGATTCTAACTGTCTGCATCTGGGTCTTTTCCTGAATCGTGTTACACATAGGCTATAGTTGTTAATCATTCTCTCCCCCGCCAGAGAGACGACAGGGAAGAAACCACCGTTTACCTCCAGGCTGCTATATATATTAATTTGGTTTGTCACTCTATCGTTTTGTCATGGAATTTTAGTGGTAATTAAATATAATTTACTTAGAAGTTATCAGAAAGATTTTTTTAAATCTCAAATTGAAGAAAAAGTGAGGGAGCATCGCTCCTCCGTGCTCCGGCAGAACTACCCCCCCTGGTTATAGGTGTCGTGTACAAAGCGTTGTTCTGACCGTTCCAAACAACTCCATTTTGCTTACTACTGTTTTATAAAAGTTTCATATTGTCAGAATAGAAAGGGTTCACTTACCACAAGACAACAAATATGATTGGGGAATTAAGTGGACCATTACTGTAAATGATCAATATAAAGTACAACCTCAGTAGATACCTAAATTATGAAACATACAGTAGCAACACAATATAATAATAAGAATAAGAATAATAATAATACAAAATAATCGGTGGGAAGAAAAATATTTTACATTCAGAGAAACATGAAAGAGACCCACATCAGTGACAGTCAAGATAGATTCCTCTGTCAGCTAGGCCCACTCATTAACATATTGGACCAACTAGTCAGTCAGGTTTGGTCAGTGATGGCACCAGAAACGTTTCACTGAGGTGGCTACGGGGTTAGGTTGTTGTGTAGTGGTGCTTGTAACATACAGTGCGTTCAGAAAGTATTCAGACCCCTTGACTTTTTCCACATTTTGTTACGTTACGGGCCTTATTCTAAAAATGGATTACATCGTTTCCCCCCCTAATCAATCTACACATAATACCCCATAATGACATCACAATACCCCATAATGACATCACAATACCCCATAATGACATCACAATACCCCATAATGACAGTTTTTTTGCAAACTTCTATATCACATTTACATAAGTATTCAGACCCTTTACTCAGTACTTTGTTGAAGCACCTTTGGAAGCAATTACAGCCAGAGTTTTCTTGGGTATGCTTGGCACACCTGTATTTGGGGAACTTCTCTGCAGATCCTCTCAAGCTCTGTCAGGTTGGATGGGAAGCGTCGCTGCACAGCTATTTTGAGGTCTTTTCAGAGATGTTTGATCGGGTTCAAGTCTGGGCTCTGGTTGGGCCACTCAAGGACATTCAGAGACTTGTCCCGAAGCCACTCCTGCGTTGTCTTGGCTGTGTTCTTAGGGTCGTGTTGGAAGGTGAACCTTCGCCCCAGTCTGAGGTCCTGAGCGCTCTGGAGCAGGTTTTCAGCAAGAATCTCTCTGTACTTTGCTCTGTTCATCTCTCCCTCGATCCTGACTAGTCTCCCAGTACCTGCCGCTGAAAAAAATCCTGCAACCACCATGATGCTGCAACCACCATGCTTCACCGTAAGGATGGTGCCAGGTTTCCTCCAATCTTGGTTTCATCAGACCAAAGAATCTTGTTCCTCATGGTCTAAGTCTTTTAGGTGCCTTTTGGAAAACTCCAAGGGGGCTGTCATGTGCCTTTTACTGAGGAGTGGCTTCCGTCTGGCCACTCTACCATAAAAGCCTGATTGGTGGAGTGCTGCAGAGATGGTTGTCCTTCTGGAAAGTTCTCCCATCTCCACAGAGGAACTCTGGAGCTCTGTCAGAGTGACCATCAGATTCTTGGTCACCTCCCTGACCAAGGCCCTTCTTCAGTTTGTCCGGGCGGCCAGCTCTAGGAAGAGTCTTGGTGGTTATAAACTTCTACCATTTAAGAATAATGGAGGCCACTGTGTTCTTGGGGACCTTCAATGCTGCAGAAATGTTTTGGTATCCTTCCCCAGATCTCTGCCTCGACACAATCCTGTCTCGGAGCTCTACGGACAATTCCTTTGACCTCATGGTTTGGTTTTTGCTCTGACATGCACTGTCAACTGTGGGACCTTTTATATAGACAGGTGTGTGCCTTTCCAAATCATGTCCAATCAATTGAATTTACCACAGGTGGACTCCAATCAAGTTGTAGAAACATCTCAAGGATGATCAATGGAAACAGGATGCACCTGAGCTCAATTTTGAGTCTCATAACAAATGGTCTGAATACTGATGTAAATAAGGTGTTTCTATTTTATATTTTTGCAAAAATGTATAAAAACCTGTTTTTGCTTTGTCATCATGGGGTATTGTGATGTCATTACGGGGTATTGTGATGTCATTACGGGGTATTGTGATGTCATTATGGGGTATTGTGATGTCATTATGGGGTATTGTGATGTCATTACGGGGTATTGTGATGTCATTACGGGGTATTGTGATGTCATTATGGGGTATTGTGTGTCGATTGATGAGGGGGTAAAAAATGATTTAATACATTTTTAGAATAAGGCTGTAACGTAACAAAATGTGGAAAAAGTGAAGGGGTCTGAATACCTTCCCAAGGCACTGTATGATGTAAATGCGTTCATGTATTAATAAAATATTGATTAGGGTTACTAATGGGGTGCTAGGCTATTGTTGAGGAGGCTTCTGCATCGTCTAGCCCCTCCCTCGAGCCGCCCATGGGTTTGGTCCATATGTATGGTGCCAGTCTCCACCACCATGGAGCCGTCAGTCTTCAGAACAGACAGTTCATGCACTTAACAGCCTTGCTGCCGTAGTCCAGACACTCCGGGCCGATGCACTGACAACAGGCGTTGTGGAACCAGCGGTACTTCGACCCTCCCATCGACTCACAGTATAGTTTACACTGGCGGATGGATACGCAGTCGTCAAAGTAGACCACCGTACACATGTTATCTGGGGGAGAAGGGATACAGAGAGAAAATAGGGCACAGGTCAGTTATCTTAGTAACTGCATCTTTAAAACAGAACTAGAAGTCCAGTAATCCCATGTAGACATATTTAAAGCCGTAGTTAGTCTCTCTCTCTCGGTCTCTCTCTCTGTCTCTCTCTCTGTCTCTCTCTCTCTGTCTCTCTCTCTGTCTCTCTCTCTCTGTCTCTCTCTCTCTCTGTCTCTCTCTGTCTCTCTCTCTGTCTCTCTCTCTCTCTGTCTCTCTGTCTCTCTCTCTCTGTCTCTCTCTCTCTCTCTCCGTCTCTCTGTCTCTCTCTCTCTCTGTGTGTCTCTCTCTCTGTCTCTCTCTGTCTCTCTCTCTCTCTGTATCAGACATGGTGTTTGTTCTATAGTTGGACATGTAGTGGAAACGAACAGCCTCTTCTATTTAGCCTTCCTGTGTTTTACAAGCACAGTCACAATGTGGTCTAAACAAATTATTGCATGTTGACATTGATGTCTCTCGTTGGATCTACCCCTGAAAGGAATACCAGCTGTCTCTGTTATGTCATACTATTCTATTCATATGGTTCCACAGTCTAATCAATCTATTTCTACGGTTCCACAGTCTAATCTTTCTACTGTTCCTCTACCTTGAGTGTCGTATCTTGCGTGAATGCTGTTGCCGGGGATTGATATGTTCTGATGCTGGTCGTCAAGCGTCTCCAGGAAGGAGACCAGGTTCTCGTGGTGAGATAGTTCCTCGGCAACGGGGAAGGACACCACCATCATGTTGATAGGGGCGTCGCCCTCCGTGAGGGCTCGGAACAGCGAGGGGATTGGTCGATGGAGTTCCTCCACTGTGCTCTTAGAGGTGGCTGGAGTATCACTGTAGTTTTTAGGGTTACACATCCCTGAGAGGGGAGAGAGAGGGAGGGAGGGAGGGGAGAGAGAGGGAGGGAGGGAGGGGGAGAGAGGGAGGGAGGGAGGGAGGGAGGGAGGAGGGGAGGGAGAGGAGAGGGAGGGAGGGAGGGAGGGAGGGAGGGAGGGGGGAGAGAGAGGGAGGGAGGGAGGGAGGGAGGGAGGGAGAGAGAGAGAGGGAGGGAGGGGGAGAGAGAAGGAGGGAGGGGGAGAAAGAGGGAGGGAGGGAGGGGGAGAGGGAGGGAGGGAGGGAGGGGGAGGGAGGAGAGAGAGAGAGAGAGAGAGAGAGAGAGAGAGAGAGAGAGAGAGAGAGAGAGAGAGAGAGAGAAGAGAGAGAGAGAAAGGTAGGTTGGGAGGGAGGGAGGGAGAAAGCCAGACAGACAGAGAGAGAGAGGGAATGATAATATCTTTTAAAAGATTTAGTGGTTTCTATGCAAGTAGTTCTGACCAAAATGATTTGATTAAAATTACAATTGTTTTATCTTTACGATATAGAGTAGCTGTTACTTCAGAGAAACATCAGATATGATTAGCCTAACATTGTAATAAGTCTAAGTGAATTAGCTAAATCGTTCAATGAGCAGCAGAGTTTGACGGAGGAATATTGGATCACAAACCAACCGATCCTAAAAAACAGAGCCAAGACAGCTGTTTCAGATAAACCACCTCCCTCCCTCCCTCCCCTCCTCCATCCCTCCACTCCTCCCTCCCTCCCTCCCTCCCCCTCCCTCCTCCCTCCCTCCACTCCTCCCTCCCTCCCTCCATCCCTCCCTCCCTCCACTCCTCCCTCCCTCCACTCCCCCTCCCTCCCTCCACTCCCCCCTCCTCCCTCCTCCCTCCCTCCTCCCTCCCTCCCTCCCTCCTCCCCTCCCTCCCTCCCTCCCTCCCTCCCTCCCTCCCTCCTCCCTCCACTCCCTCCCTCCCTCCCTCCCTCCTCCCTCCCTCCCTCCCTCCCTCCACTCCTCCCTCCCTCCCCTCCTCCCAAATACAAACTTTGCTTCCCCTCTACCTCACCCTTGTCAGTCAGCCCTAACCACTCACAGACACTGTCACACGCCCACAGAATAACACACACATCAAAAACAGGTGCTGTTTGGCACTGGACTGGAAACATATTGGGAATAGACTCTCTCCCCTTCCCCTCTCTAGATCCTTCCCTCCCTCCAAAGGGCTTTATCTATTAGCATGGGAAACATATGTAAACATTGCCAAAGCAAGTGAAACCATCAAAATCTCTCTCTCTCACACAGCAATGCTCTCACAGGACTAAGATCGAATCGTACTACACCGGCTCTGACGCTCGTCGGATGTGGCAGGGCTTGCAAACCATTACAGACTACAAAGGGAAGCCCAGCCGCGAGCTGCCCAGTGACATGAGCCTACCAGACGAGCTAAACTACTTCTATGCTCGCTTCGAGGCAAGTAACACTGAAACATGCATGAGAGCAGCAGCTGTTCCGGAAGACTGTGTGATCACGCTCTCCGCAGCCGATGTGAGTAAGACTTTTAAACAGGTCAACATTCACAAGGCTGTGGGGCCAGACGGATTACCAGGACGTGTACTGCGAGCATCCGCTGACCAACTGGCAAGTGTCATTACTGATGTTTTCAACCTCTCCCTGTCCGAGTCTGTAATGCCAACATGTTTCAAGCAGAACACCATAGTCCCTGTGCCCAAGAACACTAAGGTAACCTGTCTAAATGACTACAGACCCGTAGCACTCACATCTGTAGCCATGAAGTGCTTTGAAAGGCTGGTCATGGCTCACATCAACACCATTATCCCAGAAACCCTAGACCCATTCCAATTTGCATACCGTCCCAACAGATCCACAGATGATGCAATCTCTATTGCACTCCACACTGCCCTTTCCAACCTGGACAAAAGGAACACCTATGTGAGAATGCTGTTCATTGACTACAGCTCAGCGTTCAACACCATAGTGCCCACGAAGCTCATCACTAAGCTAAGGACCCTGGGACTAAACACCTCCTGCAACTGGATCCTGGACTTCCTGATGGGCCGCCCCCAGGTGGTAAGGGTAGGTAACAACACATCCGCCACGCTGATCCTCAACACGAGGGCCCCCCAGGGGTGCGTGCTCAGTCCCCTCCTGTACTCCTTGTTCACTCATGACTGCATGGCCAGGTACGACTCCAACACCATCATTAAGTTTGCCGATGACACAACAGTGGTAGATCTGATCACCGACAACGACGAGACAGCCTATAGGGAGGAGGTCAGAGACCTGGCTATGTGGTGCCAGGACAACAACCTGTCCCTCAACATGATCAAGACAAAGGAGATGATTGTGGACTACAGGAAAAAGAGGACCGAGCAAGCCCCCATTCTCATCGACGGGGCTGTAGTGGACCAGGTTGAGAGCTTCAAGTTCCTTGGTGTCCACATCAACAAACTAAACTAAACTAACTCCTCAGTCCTCCTCAGTGTATTGTAACCCTGTTAAACTACAGGGCTATCCTCCTCAGTCCTCCAGTGTATTGCAACCCTGTCAAACTACAGGGCTATCCTCCTCAGTCCTCCTCAGTGTATTGTGACCCTGTTAAACTACAGGGCTATCCTCCTCAGTCCTCCTCAGTGTATTGTAACCCTGTTAAACTACAGGTCTATCCTCCTCAGTCCTCCACAGTGTATGGTAACCCTGTTAAACTACAGGGCTATCCTCCTCAGTCCTCCACAGTGTATTGTAACCCTGTTAAACTACAGGGCTATCCTCCTCAGTCCTCCAGTGTATTGTAACCCTGTTAAACTACAGGGCTATCCTCCTCAGTCCTCCAGTATATTGTAACCCTGTTAAACTACAGGGCTATCCTCCTCAGTCCTCCACAGTGTATTGTAACCCTGTTAAACTACAGGGCTATCCTCCTCAGTCCTCCACAGTGTACTGTAACCCTGTTAAACTACAGGGCTATCCTCCTCAGTCCTCCACAGTGTATTGTAACCCTGTTAAACTACAGGGCTATCCTCCTCAGTCCTCCAGTGTATTGTAACCCTGTTAAACTACAGGGCTATCCTCCTCAGTCCTCCACAGTGTATTGCAACCCTGTCAAACTACAGGGCTATCCTCCTCAGTCCTCCAGTGTATTGTAACCCTGTTAAACTACAGGGCTATCCTCCTCAGTCCTCCAGTATATTGTAACCCTGTTAAACTACAGGGCTATCCTCCTCAGTGTATTGTAACCCTGTTAAACTACAGGGCTATCCTCCTCAGTCCTCCAGTATATTGTAACCCTGTTAAACTACAGGGCTATCCTCCTCAGTCCTCCAGTGTATTGTAACCCTGTTAAACTACAGGGCTATCCTCCTCAGTCCTCCACAGTGTATTGTAACCCTGTTAAACTACAGGGCTATCCTCCTCAGTCCTCCACAGTGTATTGTAACCCTGTTTAACAGGGCTATCCTCCTCAGTCCTCCAGTATATTGTAACCCTGTTAAACTACAGGGCTATCCTCCTCAGTCCTCTACAGTGTATTGTAACCCTGTCAAACTACAGGGCTATCCTCCTCAGTCCTCCACAGTGTATTGTAACCCTGTCAAACTACAGGGCTATCCTCCTCAGTCCTCCACAGTGTACTGTAACCCTGTTAAACTACAGGGCTATCCTCCTCAGTCCTCCACAGTGTATTGTAACCCTGTCAAACTACAGGGCTATCCTCCTCAGTCCTCCACAGTGTATTGTAACCCTGTCAAACTACAGGGTTATGCTCCTCAGTCCTCCACAGTGTATTGTAACCCTGTCAAACTACAGGGCTATCCTCCTCAGTCCTCCACAGTGTATTGTAACCCTGTCAAACTACAGGGTTATGCTCCTCAGTCCTCCACAGTGTATTGTAACCCTGTCAAACTACAGGGCTATCCTCCTCAGTCCTCCACAGTGTACTGTAACCCTGTCAAACTACAGGGCTATCCTCCTCAGTCCTCCACAGTGTACTGTAACCCTGTCAAACTACAGGGCTATCCTCCTCAGTCCTCCACAGTGTACTGTAACCCTGTTAAACAGGGCTATCCTCCTCAGTCCTCCACAGTGTACTGTAACCCTGTTAAACAGGGCTATCCTCCTCAGTCCTCCACAGTGTACTGTAACCCTGTTAAACAGGGCCCACCCTAAAGCCATAGCTGCAACATCGGCAAGACATCTGTGTATGAGAGTCCTAACTGTAGCAGCCCGGAGTCATTACTTCCTCTGTCACACGCTTCATCTTGGATCTGTAGATCTGTGTCTCCCACATAAAAGGGGATCAGAGAGGGAGCTTTCAGCTGGCCCGGCTAGCTTTGGTCTGGTGGGCTGTCAACACTTACAGTAATATACGTCTGCTGGCAAAAGTCAAAACAGCTCTCGATGGGAGTACATGGCAGTATTTCAAGTTTACTTTATCAGAGTGGCTGCGGATCCGACTTTTTCTGGATATTTCGTCCACCGCACTAAACAATCCGGAGCTTCCTGAAGCTTCCGCACATGTGCAGATCATGTTTTATACATGCGACCAATGGTTGTCGTTTAGTAAAATGTGATTAAAAGCTCAATTAAATGTCCGCAAGATCACATTATGATCCCAATATTCTACATAGCCACATCCCAAAATAATAGAATACGGCGAGACAGCACAGCACCAGCACCTTCAACCATACAGGATCACTCTGCAAAACAAACCCTTTGATCTCAGTCAGGTTTCATGGACACGCATTTAGACCTTGTTGAGCTACACAGTGTTGAAGTATCCTACAGTGTTGAAGTAGCCTACAGTGTTGAAGTAGCCTACCGTGTTGAAGTAGCCTACCGTGTTGAAGTATCTTACAGTGTTGAAGTAGCCTACAGTGTTGAAGTATCCTACAGTGTTGAATTAGCCTACAGTGTTGAAGTATCCTACAGTGTTGAAGTAGCCTACAGTGTTGAAGTATCCTACAGTGTTGAAGTAGCCTACAGTGTTGAAGTAGCCTACAGTGTTGAAGTAGCCTACACTGTTGAAGTATCCTACAGTGTTGAAGTATCCTACTGTGTTGAAGTATCCTACAGTGTTGAAGTAGCCTACAGTGTTGAAGTATCCTACAGTGTTGAAGTAGCCTACAGTGTTGAAGTATCCTACAGTGTTGAAGTAGCCTACCGTGTTGAAGTATCCTACAGTGTTGAAGTAGCCTACAGTGTTGAAGTAGCCAACAGTGTTGAAGTATCCTACAGTGTTGAAGTAGCCTACAGTGTTAAAGTAGCCAACAGTGTTGAAGTAGCCTACAGTGTTGAAGTATCCTACAGTGTTGAAGTAGCCTACAGTGTTGAAGTAGCCTACAGTGTTGTGTTGAAGAATCCTACAGTGTTGTGTTGAAGAATCCTACAGTGTTGTGTTGAAGTATCCTACAGTGTTGTGTTGAAGGATTCTACAGTGTTGAAGGATCCTACAGTGTTGTGTTGAAGTAGCTTACAGTGTTGAAGTATCCTAAAGTGTTGTGTTTAAGTATCCTACAATGTTGTGTTAAAGTAGTCTACAGTGTTGAAGGATCCGACAGTGTTGTGTTGAATCATCCTAGTGTTGAAGGATACTACAGTGTTGTGTTGAAGTATCCTACAGTGTTGTGTTGAAGTATCCTACAGTGTTGTGTTGAAGTATCCTACAGTGTTGTGTTGAAGTAGACTACAGTGTTGTGTTGAAGTAGTATCCTACAGTATCCTACAGTGTTGTGTTGAAGGATCCTAAAGTGTGGTGTTGAAGGATCCTACAGTGTTGTGTTGAAGTATACTACAGTGTTGTGTTGAAGGATCCTAAAGTGTTGTGTTGAAGGATGCTACAGTGTTGTGTTGAAGGATGCTACAGTGTTGTGTTGAAGGATCCTACAGTGTTGTGTTGAAGGATCCTACAGTGTTGTGTTGAAGGATCCTACAGTGTTGTGTTGAAGGATTCTACAGTGTTGTGTTGAAGGATTCTACAGTGTTGTGTTGAAGGATCCTACAGTGTTGTGTTGAAGTATCCTACAGTGTTGTGTTGAAGGATCCTACAGTGTTGTGTTGAAGGATCCTACAGTGTTGTGTTGAAGGATCCTACAGTGTTGTGTTGAATGATGCTACAGTGTTGTGTTGAAGGATCCTACAGTGTTGTGTTGAAGGATCCTACAGTGTTGTGTTGAAGTATCCTACAGTGTTGTGTTGAAGGATCCTACAGTGTTGTGTTGAAGGATCCTACAGTGTTGTGTTGAAGGATCCTACAGTGTTGTGTTGAAGGATGCTACAGTGTTGTGTTGAAGGATGCTACAGTGTTGTGTTGAAGGATCCTACAGTGTTGTGTTGAATGATGGAGTGAACGAATATTAGAGCAGATGGTCTAGGCCTAGCTGTGTATTTTTTCCAAGTGGCACGCGCTGTTGAGTTAAAAAATGTGCTGTCTTACCGTAACATTATACTATTCTATTATATTCGGTTCTGTTATATAGAAACACTGAGATCATTATGTGATCCGGCATTGATTCAGCTATGATCTAACTTTATTAAACAAGCACCATTCACCTGAGTAGCCTGTTCTCTGCGTGCAAAGTAGAGAATTACACGCAAGTGTTTCATCATTGAACGTGATCTGCACGTGCCCAGAAGCTTCAGGAAGTTCCAGGTCTTTGAGTGTGGTGGACTAAAGATCCGGATAAAGTCGAATATGCAGCCACTGCCTTACATTACATAATGTAGACACCAGAGTAGAGACATCAGAGAAGAGGTACCAGAGTAGAGACACCAGAGTAGAGACACCAGAGTAGAGACATCAGAGAAGAGGTACCAGAGTAGAGACACCAGAGTAGAGACACCAGAGTAGAGACACGAGAGTAGAGGCACCAGAGTAGAGAAACCAGAGTAGAGACACAAGAGTAGAGGCACCAGAGTAGAGACACCAGAGTAGAGACACCAGAGTAGAGACACCAGAGTAGAGACACCAGAGTAGAGGCACCAGAGTAGAGGCACCAGAGTAGAGGCACCAGAGTAGAGACACCAGAGTAGACGCACCAGAGTAGAGGCACCAGAGTAGAGGCACCAGAGTAGAGACACCAGAGTAGAGGTACCAGAGTAGAGACACCAGAGTAGACGCACCAGAGTAGAGGCACCAGAGTAGAGGTACCAGAGTAGAGACACCAGAGTAGAGGCACCAGAGACACCAGAGTAGAGACACCAGAGTAGAGACACCAGAGCAGAGACACCAGAGCAGAGACACCCGAGTAGAGACACCCGAGTAGAGACACCAGAGCAGAGACACCAGAGCAGAGGCACCAGAGTAGAGACACCAGAGTAGAGGCACCAGAGTAGAGGCACCAGAGTAGAGACACCAGAGTGGAGGCACCAGAGTGGAGGCACCAGAGCGGAGGCACCAGAGCGGAGACACCAGAGCGGAGACACCAGAGCGGAGACACCAGAGCAGAGACACCAGAGCAGAGACACCAGAGTAGAGACACCAGAGCAGAGGTACCAGAGTAGAGACACCAGAGTAGAGACACCAGAGTAGAGACACCAGAGTAGAGACACCAGAGTAGAGACACCAGAGTAGAGACACCAGAGTATAGGTACCAGAGTAGAGACACCAGAGTAGAGACACTAGAGTAGAGACACGAGAGTAGAGACACCAGAGTAGAGACACCAGAGTAGAGACACCAGAGTAGAGACACAAGAGTAGAGACACCAGAGTATAGGTACCAGAGTATAGGTACCAGAGTAGAGACACCAGAGTAGAGACACCAGAGTAGAGACACCAGAGTAGAGACACCAGAGTAGAGACACGAGAGTAGAGGTACCAGAGTAGAGACACGAGAGTAGAGGCACCAGAGCAGAGACCAGAGTAGAGACACCAGAGCAGAGACACCAGAGCAGAGACACCAGAGCAGAGACACCAGAGTAGAGGCACCCGAGTAGAGGCACCAGAGTAGAGGCACCAGAGTAGAGGCACCAGAGTAGAGGCACTAGTGTAGAGACACCAGAGTAGAGGCACCAGAGTAGAGGCACCAGAGTAGAGACACCAGAGTAGAGGCACCAGAGTAGAGACACCAGAGTAGAGACACCAGAGTAGAGGCACCAGAGTAGAGGCACCAGAGTAGAGACACCAGAGTAGAGGCACCAGAGTAGAGGCACCAGAGTAGAGACACCAGAGTAGAGACACCAGAGTAGAGGCACCAGAGTAGAGGCACCAGAGTAGAGACACCAGAGTAGAGACACCAGAGTAGAGGTACCATAGAAGGTTCCTAGTTCCAAGGCCCGGTGCCCTCATCTGACTGTGTGTGTCTGTCTTTCCACACTCTCCCTATCAGACCTACACTACGCGTCAAACGGACACTTTAAAACCAACCTGTGCAGAAAGCAGCTTGACAAGTGCACACAGTCATTTTGGTAACTCAACAGCCGTTGCTTGACCCTGACTAATTGATCACGCTGATAACGACTGCAGTGTTTTTGACTGTTATTGTTGTTTTACGAGCAGTAGAGGTGGGTGGGTAAAATAACTGGGGAAGCCAAGCCAGTAAAAACAACCTACACTATATAAACAAAAGTATGTGGACACCCCTTCAAATTAGTGGATTCTATTTCGGCCACACCCGTTGCTGACAGGTGTATAGAATCGAGCACAAAGTGATGGAATCTCCATTAGACAAACATTGGCAGTAGAATGGCGTTACTGAAGAGCTCAGTGACTTACAACGGGGCACCGTCATAGGATGCCATCTTTCTAACAAGGCAGTTCGTCCAATTTCTGCCCTGCTAGAGCTGCCCCCGGTCAACTGTAAGTGCTGTTATTGTGAAGTGGAAATGTCTAGGAGCAACAACGGCTCAGCCGTGAAGTGGTAGGCCACACAAGCTCACAGAACGGGACCGCAGAGCACTGAAGCGCGTAAAAATCGTCTGTCCTCGGTTACAACACTCACTACAGAGTTCGAAACTGCCTCTGGAAGCAACGTCAGCACAACTGTTCATCGGGAGCTTCATGAAATGTGTTTCCATGGCCGAGCAGCCGCACACAAGTCTAAGATCACCATGTGCAATGCTTAGAGTCGGCTAGAGTGGTGTAAAGCTCGCCGCCATTGGACTCTGGAGCAGTGGAAATGCGTTCTCTGGAGTGATGAATCACACTTCACCATCTGGCAGTCCAACGAACGAATCGGGGTTTGGCGGATCCCAGGAGAACGCTAACTGCCCGAATGCTGATGGATGAGGAATAATGGTCTGGGGATGTTTTTCATGGTTTGGGCCCCTTAGTTCCAGTGAAGGGAGATCCTAACGCTACAGCATACAATGAAATTCTAGACGATTCTCTGCTTCCAACTTTGTGGCAACAGTTTGGGGAAAGCCCTTTCCTGTTTCAGCATGACAATTCCCCTGCGCACAAAGCGAGGTCCATACAGAAATTGTTTGTCGAGATCGTTGTGGAAGAACTTGACTGGCCTGCACAGAGCCCTGACCTCAACCCCATCGAACACCTTTGGGATGAATTGTAACGCCGACTGCGAGCCAGGCCTTAATCGACCAACGTCAGTGCCTGACCTCACTAATGCTCTTGTGGCTGAATGGAAGCAAGTCCCAGCAGCAATGTTCCAACATCTAGTGGAACGGTTTACTGAACAACTAATGAGTTGCCGCAAGTCAGAACAAAGATAACAGGAGCCCTGCTTCCGCTATTCCAGCACCATTTACACTTAAACATCATCAAATCAACAAGGCTATATATATAATATATATATATATATATATATATATATATATATATATATATATATATATATATATATATATATATATATGCTTAGTTTAATACACTGAAAACAAACTTAAAGATTCCGAAAAACAAAGCTGCATTTTTCTGCGCCAGGAAGGTCAAATGCTTGCTGGCATCAATCAATCAATCAATCAAATGCTACAGCGGCAACATGTAATACTCTTTTGGTCCAGACAGCATCAGATACATGGGTTACACATAGAGAGACAGAGGGGGCGCTGTTTCCCTCGCTCTGATGATTTCTCCGGTGAGATTCAGCCACTTGCGAATTGATTGAAAATTACGAAAAAAACACAGAGAGACGAAAATATAAAATAATTGTATCATTGTAATTTTATTTATTGGTCAAATATTTGGGGAAGCTTGGCTTCCTTTGACATCTACGAATACACACCGCTGTTTATGAATAGCACACATATTGTACCGTGTGAGATGTGACTCACCGACACAGTCACAGCATACACACCTTACAGCAGAAACACACACACTGCTCCTCTTTAACCACAGTGTACATGGTACTCACCTACACAGTCACAGCATTCCTCCCACAGCGTCCCCAGACAGAGCATACACTCTTTACAACATGAACAGTTCCCATCGGATGGACGACACTGACACAGCTCCTGCAACACACACAAAACACACAACACATACACACAACACACACACATAATCAACTCCATTGAATAGACTAGCTACAAGATATACTGGCCTCAGAGGTTTTCCTAGTTTGATTCTGTAGGACTGGAGTTGTGGTTTTCCTAGTTTGGTTCTGTAGGACTGGAGTTGAGGTTTTCCTAGTTTGGTTCTGTAGGACTGGAGTTGTGGTTTTCCTAGTTTGGTTCTGTAGGACTGGAGTTGAGGTTTTCCTAGTTTGGTTCTGTAGGACTGGAGTTGTGGTTTTCCTAGTTTGGTTCTGTAGGACTGGAGTTGTGGTTTTCCTAGTTTGGTTCTGTAGGACTGGAGTTGTGGTTTTCCTAGTTTGGTTCTGTAGGACTGGAGTTGAGGTTTTCCTAGTTTGGTTCTGTAGGACTGGAGTTGTGGTTTTCCTAGTTTGGTTCTGTAGGACTGGAGTTGTGGTTTTCCTAGTTTGGTTCTGTAGGACTGGAGTTGTGGTTTTCCTAGTTTGGTTCTGTAGGACTGGAGTTGTGGTTTTCCTAGTTTGGTTCTGTAGGACTGGAGTTGTGGTTTTCCTAGTTTGATTCTGTAGGACTGGAGTTGTGGTTTTCCTAGTTTGGTTCTGTAGGACTGGAGTTGTGGTTTTCCTAGTTTGGTTCTGTAGGACTGGAGTTGTGGTTTTCCTAGTTTGGTTCTGTAGGACTGGAGTTGTGGTTTTCCTAGTTTGGTTCTGTAGGACTGGAGTTGTGGTTTTCCTAGTTTGGTTCTGTAGGACTGGAGTTGAGGTTTTCCTAGTTTGGTTCTGTAGGACTTTACAGCAAGGCCAAATATACACTGGAGTTGCTTAACAAGATGGCATTGAATTTGGCCTAGTTACAGTTGTCTTAAATTGGCTTGACAATCTAAGGCAAGACTTGAAAACAGCCGTCTAGCAAAGATCAATGAAAAAACAATGAACTTGACAGAGGTTGATGAATTAAAACAATTATAAATGTGCAAATATTGTACAATCCAGGTGTGCAAAGTTCTTAGAAACTTAACCAGAAAGACTCACAGCTGTAAATCAAATCAAATAAAATGTTATTTGTCACATACACATGGTTAGCAGATGTTAATGCGAGTGTAGTGAAATGCTTGTGCTTCTAGTTCCGACCATGCAGTAGTATCTAACAAGTAATCTAACAATTTCACAACAACTACCTTATACACACAAGAGTAAAGGAATGAATACGAGTATGTACATATAAATATATGGATGAGCGATGGCTGACCGGCATAGGCAAGATGCAGTAGATGGTATAGAGTACAGTGTATACATTTGATGTGAGTAGTCGGATATGTAAACATTATATACAAAATTGTTTAAAGTGGCTAGTGATACCTTTGTTACATCCAATTTCTATTATTTAAAGTGGCTAGAGACTTAAGTCAGTATGTTGGCAGCAGCCACTCAATGTTAGTGATGGCTGTTTAACAGTCTGATGGCCTTGAGATAGAAGCTGTTTTTCCTGTCTCTCGGTCCCAGCTTTGATGCACCTGTACTGACCTCGCCTTCTGGATGATAGCAGGGTGAACAGACAGTGGCTCGGGTGGTTGTTGTCCTTGATGATCTTTTTGGCCTTCCTGTGACATCGGGTGGTGTAGGTGTCCTGGAGGGCAGGTAGTTTACCCCCGGTGATGCATTGTGCAGTCCTCACTACCCTCTGGAGAGCCTTTCGGTTGTGGGCGGAGCAGTTGCCGTACCAGGCGGTGATACAGCCCGACAGGATGCTCTTGATTGTGCATCTGTAGAAGTTTGTAAGTGCTTTTGGTGACAAGCCGAATTTCTTCAGCCTCCTGAGGTTGAAGAGGCGCTGTTGCGCCTTCTTCACCACGCTGTCTGTGTGGGTGGACCAATTCAGTTTGTCCGTGATGTGTACGCCGAGGAACTTAAAACTTTCCACCTTCTCCACTACTGTCCCGTCGATGTGGATAGGGGGGTGCTCCCTCTGCTGTTTCCTGAAGTCCACGATCATCTCCTTTGTTTTGTTGACGTTGAGTGAGAGGTTATTTTCCTGACACCACACTCCGAGGGCCCTCACCTCCTCCCTGTAGGCCGTCTCGTCGTTGTTGGTAATCAAGCCTACCACTGTAGTGTCGTCAGCGAACTTGATGATTGAGTTGGAGGCGTGCTTGGCCACAGTCATGGGTGAACAGGGAGTACAGGAGAGGGCTGAGCACGCACCCTTGTGGGGCCGGCCCATCAGGAAGTCCAAGACCCAGTTGCACAGGGCTGGGTCGAGACCTAGGGTCTCGAGCTTAGTGACAAGTTTGGAGGGTACTATGGTGTTAAATGCTGAGTTGTAGTCGATGAACAGCATTCTTACATAGGTATTCCTCTTGTCCAGATGGGTTAGGGCAGTGTGCAGTGTGATTGCGATTGCGTAGTCTGTGGACCTATTTGGACGGTAAGCAAATTGGAGTGGGTATAGGGTGTCTGGTAGGATGGAGGTGATATGATCCTTGACTAGTCTCTCAAAGCACTTCATGATGATGGAAGTGAGTGCTACGGGGTGATTTAGCTCATTTAGCGCAGTCACCTTAGCTTTCTTGGGAACAGGAACAATGGTGGCCCTCTTGAAGCATGTGGGAACAGCAGACTGGGATAAGGATTGATTAAATATGTCTGTAAACACACCAGCCAGCTGGTCTGTGAATGCTCTGAGGACACGGCCAAGGATGCCATCTGGGCCGGCAGCCTTGCGAGGGTTAACACGCTTAAATGTTTTACTCACTTTGGCTGCGGTGAAGGTGAGCCCGCAGGTTTTGGTAGCGGCCGTGTCGGTGGCACTGTATTGTCCTCAAAGTGAGCAAAGAAGTTGTTTAGTTTGTCTGGGAGCAGGACGTCGTGGTCCGCGACGGGGCTGGTTTTCTTTTTGTAGTCCGTGATTGACTGTAGACCCTGCCACATTCCTCTCCTATGAGCCGTTGAATTGTGACTCTACTTTGTCTCTATACTGACGCTTAGCTTGTTTGATTGCCTTGCGGAGGGAATAGCTACACTGTTTGTATTCAGTCATGTTTCCGGTCGCCTTACCATGGTTAAAAGCAGTGGTTCGCACTTTCAATTTTGCGCGAATGCTGCCATCAATCCACGGTTTCTGGTTGGGAAAGGTTTTAATAGTTGCTATGGGTACAACATCACCGATGCACTTGCTAATAAACTCGCTCACCGAATCAGCGTATACATCAATGTTGTTGTCTGATGCTGTCCGGAACATATCCCAGTCCACGTGCTTGAAGGAATCTTGAAGCGTGGAATCAGATTGGTCGGACCAGCGTTGAACAGACCTGAGAACGGGCGTTTCCTGTTTTAGTTTCTGTCTATAGGCTGGGAGCAACAAAATGGAGTCATGGTCAGACTTTCCTGAACGGAGGGCGGAGAATGGCTTTGTACACGTCGCGGAAGTTAGAATAACAATGATCCAGGATTTTCCCGGCCCTGGTCGCACATTCGATATGCTGATAAAATTTAGGGAGCCTTGTTTTCAGATTAGCCTTGTTAAAATCCCCAGCCACAATAAATGCAGCCTAGGGATATGTTGTTTCCAGTTTACATAGAGTCCAATGAATTTCTTTCAGTGCCGTCGATGTGTCAGCTTGAGGGGGGACATATGCGACTGTGATTATAATCGAAGAGAATTCTCTTGGTAGATAATGCGGTCGGCATTTGATTGTAAGGAATTCTATGTCAGGTGAACAAAAGGACTTGAGTTCCTGTTTGTTGTTATGATCACACCACAACTCGTTAATCATAAGGCACACCCCCCCACCCTTCTTCTTTCCAGATGGATGTTTGTTTCTGTCGGTGCGATGCATGAAGAAACCATGTGGTTGTACCGACTCTGATAACGTGTCCTGAGTGAGCCATGTTTCCGTGAAGCAAAGAACGTTGCAGTTGCTGATGTCTCTCTGGAAGGCAATCCATGCTCGGATTTCGTCAACCTTGTTGTCCAGAGACTGGACATTGGCAAGTAGTATACTCGGGAGCGGTGTGCAATGTGCCTGTCTACGGAGCCTGACCAGAACACCGCCCCGTCTACCCCTTCTCCTGCGCCGCCGTTGTTTTGGGTCGTTGGCTGGGATCCAGTCTATTGTCCTGTTTGGTGGACCAAACAGAGGATCCGCTTCGGGAAAGTCGTATTCCTGGTCGTAATGTTGGTAAGTTGACGTTGCTCTTATATCCAATAGTTCCTCCCGGCTGTATGTAATAAAACTTAATCACTGCCAAAGATGATTCTAACATGTATTGACTCAGGGGTGTGAATACTTACATAAATGAGACATTTCTGTGTTTCATTTTCAATACATTTGTAAGAATGTCTAAAAACATGTTTTCACTTCGACATTATGGGGTTTTGTGTGTAGATTGAAAAGGGGGAAAGAAAACAATTGAATGCATTTTAGAATAAGGCTTAAGGCAATTACTATGTTACAGCCATACATACATACTGGTTAAAATTACTATGTTACAGCCATACATACATACATACTGGTTAAGATTACTATGTTACAGCCATACATACTGGTTAAAATTACTATGTTACAGCCATACATACATACTGGTTAAAATTACTATGTTACAGCCATACATACATACTGGTTAAAATTACTATGTTACAGCCATACATACATACATACATACATACTGGTTACAATTACTATGTTACAGCCATACATACATACATACTGGTTACAATTACTATGTTACAGCCATACATACATACTGGTTACAATTACTATGTTACAGCCATACATGCATACTGGTTACAATTACTATGTTACAGCCATACATACTGGTTACAATTACTATGTTACAGCCATACATACATACTGGTAAATATTACTATGTTACAGCCATACATACATACATACTGGTTAAAATTACTATGTTACAGCCATACATACATACATACTGGTAAATATTACTATGTTACAGCCATACATACATACTGGTTACAATTACTATGTTACAGCCATACATACATACTGGTTAAAATTACTATGTTACAGCCATACATACATATATACATACATACTGGTAAAAATTACTATGTTACAGCCATACATACATACTGGTTAAAATTACTATGTTACAGCCATACATACATAAATACATACTGGTTACAATTACTATGTTACAGCCATACATACATACTGGTTAAAATTACTATGTTACAGCCATACATACATACATACATACTGGTAAAAATTACTATGTTACAGCCATACATACATACTGGTTAAAATTACTATGTTACAGCCATACATACATACATACTGGTTACAATTACTATGTTACAGCCATACATACATACTGGTAAATATTACTATGTTACAGCCATACATACATACTGGTTACAATTACTATGTTACAGCCATACATACATACTGGTTAAAATTACTATGTTACAGCCATACATACATACATACATACATACATACATACTGGTCACAATTACTATGTTACAGCCATACATACATACTGGTTAAAATTACTATGTTACAGCCATACATACATACATACTGGTTACAATTACTATGTTACAGCCATACATACATACATACAGGTAAAAATTACTATGTTACAGCCATACATACATACATACTGGTTACAATTACTATGTTACAGCCATACATACATACTGGTAAATATTACTATGTTACAGCCATACATACATACATACATACATACATACTGGTTAAAATTACTATGTTACAGCCATACATACATACATACTGGTTACAATTACTATGTTACAGCCATACATACATACATACTGGTAAATATTACTATGTTACAGCCATACATACATACATACATACATACTGGTTAAAATTACTATGTTACAGCCATACATACATACATACTGGTTACAATTACTATGTTACAGCCATACATACATACTGGTAAATATTACTATGTTACAGCCATACATACATACATACATACATACATACTGGTTACAATTACTATGTTACAGCCATACATACATACTGGTAAATATTACTATGTTACAGCCATACATACATACTGGTTACAATTACTATGTTACAGCCATACATACATACTGGTTAAAATTACTATGTTACAGCCATACATACATACATACATACATACATACATACTGGTAAAAATTACTATGTTACAGCCATACATACATACTGGTTAAAATTACTATGTTACAGCCATACATACATACATACATACTGGTTACAATTACTATGTTACAGCCATACATACATACTGGTTAAAATTACTATGTTACAGCCATACATACATACATACATACTGGTAAAAATTACTATGTTACAGCCATACATACATACTGGTTAAAATTACTATGTTACAGCCATACATACATACATACATACATACTGGTTACAATTACTATGTTACAGCCATACATACATACTGGTTACAATTACTATGTTACAGCCATACATACATACTGGTTAAAATTACTATGTTACAGCCATACATACATACATACATACATACATACATACTGGTTACAATTACTATGTTACAGCCATACATACATACTGGTAAATATTACTATGTTACAGCCATACATACATACATACATACATACATACTGGTTAAAATTACTATGTTACAGCCATACATACATACATACTGGTTAAAATTACTTATGTTACAGCCATACATACATACATACATACATACATACATACTGGTAAATATTACTATGTTACAGCCATACATACATACATACATACTGGTTAAAATTACTATGTTACAGCCATACATACATACATACTGGTTACAATTACTATGTTACAGCCATACATACATACTGGTAAATATTACTATGTTACAGCCATACATACATACATACATACATACATACTGGTTACAATTACTATGTTACAGCCATACATACATACTGGTAAATATTACTATGTTACAGCCATACATACATACTGGTTACAATTACTATGTTACAGCCATACATACATACTGGTTAAAATTACTGTTACAGCCATACATACATACATACATACTGGTAAAAATTACTATGTTACAGCCATACATACATACTGGTTAAAATTACTATGTTACAGCCATACATACATACATACATACTGGTTACAATTACTATGTTACAGCCATACATACATACTGGTTAAAATTACTATGTTACAGCCATACATACATACATACATACTGGTAAAAATTACTATGTTACAGCCATACATACATACTGGTTAAAATTACTATGTTACAGCCATACATACATACATACATACTGGTTACAATTACTATGTTACAGCCATACATACATACTGGTAAATATTACTATGTTACAGCCATACATACATACTGGTTACAATTACTATGTTACAGCCATACATACATACTGGTTAAAATTACTATGTTACAGCCATACATACATACATACATACATACATACATACATACTGGTTACAATTACTATGTTACAGCCATACATACATACTGGTTAAAATTACTATGTTACAGCCATACATACATACATACTGGTTACAATTACTATGTTACAGCCATACATACATACATACATACATACAGGTAAAAATTACTATGTTACAGCCATACATACATACATACTGGTTACAATTACTATGTTACAGCCATACATACATACTGGTAAATATTACTATGTTACAGCCATACATACATACTGGTTACAATTACTATGTTACAGCCATACATACATACTGGTTAAAATTACTATGTTACAGCCATACATACATACATACATACATACTGGTAAAAATTACTATGTTACAGCCATACATACATACTGGTTAAAATTACTATGTTACAGCCATACATACATACATACATACATACTGGTTACAATTACTATGTTACAGCCATACATACATACTGTTTAAAATTACTATGTTACAGCCATACATACATACATACATACATACATACATACATACATACATACATACTGGTAAAAATTACTATGTTACAGCCATACATACATACTGGTTAAAATTACTATGTTACAGCCATACATACATACATACATACTGGTTACAATTACTATGTTACAGCCATACATACATACTGGTTAAAATTACTATGTTACAGCCATACATACATACATACTGGTTACAATTACTATGTTACAGCCATACATACATACTGGTAAATATTACTATGTTACAGCCATACATACATACATACTGGTTAAAATTACTATGTTACAGCCATACATACATACATACATACTGGTTACAATTACTATGTTACAGCCATACATACATACTGGTAAATATTACTATGTTACAGCCATACATACATACTGGTTAAAATTACTATGTTACAGCCATACATACATACATACTGGTTACAATTACTATGTTACAGCCATACATACATACTGGTAAATATTACTATGTTACAGCCATACATACATACTGGTTACAATTACTATGTTACAGCCATACATACATACATACTGGTTAAAATTACTATGTTACAGCCATACATACATACAGGTAAAAATTACTATGTTACAGCCATACATACAGTGGGGAAAAAGTATTTAGTCAGCCACCAATTGTGCAAGTTCTCTCACTTAAAAAGATGAGAGAGGCCTGTAATTTTCATCATAGGTACACTTCAACTATGACAGACAAAATGAGGAAAAAATCCAGAAAATCACATTGTAGGATTTTTATGAATTTATTTGCAAATTATGGTGGAAAATAAGTATTTGGTCACATACAAACAAGCAAGATTTCTGGCTCTCACAGACCTGTAACTTCTTCTTTAAGAGGATCCTCTGTCCTCCACTCGTTACCTGTATTAATGGCACCTGTTTGAACTTGTTATCAGTATAAAAGACACCTGTCCACAACCTCAAACAGTCACACTCCAAACTCCACTATGGCCAAGACCAAAGAGCTGTCAAAGGACACCAGAAACAGAATTGTAGACCTGCACCAGGTTGGGAAGACTGAATCTGCAATCTTTTTAAGTGAGAGAACTTGCACAATTGGTGGCTGACTAAATACTTTTTTTCCCCACTGTACATACTGGTTAAAATTACTATGTTACAGCCATACATACATACTGGTTACAATTACTATGTTACAGCCATACATACATACTGGTTAAAATTACTATGTTACAGCCATACATACATACATACATACTGGTAAAATTACTATGTTACAGCCATACATACATACTGGTTAAAATTACTATGTTACAGCCATACATACATACTGGTTACAATTACTATGTTACAGCCATACATACATACTGGTTAAAATTACTATGTTACAGCCATACATACATACATACATACTGGTAAAAATTACTATGTTACAGCCATACATACATACTGGTTAAAATTACTATGTTACAGCCATACATACATACATACTGGTTACAATGACTATGTTACAGCCATACATACATACTGGTTACAATGACTATGTTACAGCCATACATACTGGTTACAATTACTATGTTACAGCCATACATACATACTGGTTACAATTACTATGTTACAGCCATACATACATACTGGTTACAATTACTATGTTACAGCCATACATACATACTGGTTAAAATTACTATGTTACAGCCATACATACATACTGGTTACAATTACTATGTTACAGCCATACATACATACTGGTTACAATTACTATGTTACAGCCATACATACATACTGGTTACAATTACTATGTTACAGCCATACATACATACTGGTTACAATTACTATGTTACAGCCATACATACATACTGGTTACAATTACTATGTTACAGCCATACATACATACATACTGGTTAAAATTACTATGTTACAGCCATACATACATACATACTGGTTACAATTACTATGTTACAGCCATACATACATACTGGTAAATATTACTATGTTACAGCCATACATACATACATACTGGTTACAATTACTATGTTACAGCCATACATACATACATACTGGTTAAAATTACTATGTTACAGCCATACATACATACATACTGGTTACAATTACTATGTTACAGCCATACATACATACTGGTAAATATTACTATGTTACAGCCATACATACATACTGGTTACAATTACTATGTTACAGCCATACATACATACTGGTTAAAATTACTATGTTACAGCCATACATACATATATACATACATACTGGTAAAAATTACTATGTTACAGCCATACATACATACTGGTTAAAATTACTATGTTACAGCCATACATACATAAATACATACTGGTTACAATTACTATGTTACAGCCATACATACATACTGGTTAAAATTACTATGTTACAGCCATACATACATACTGGTAAAAATTACTATGTTACAGCCATACATACATACTGGTTAAAATTACTATGTTACAGCCATACATACATACATACTGGTTACAATTACTATGTTACAGCCATACATACATACTGGTAAATATTACTATGTTACAGCCATACATACATACTGGTTACAATTACTATGTTACAGCCATACATACATACTGGTTAAAATTACTATGTTACAGCCATACATACATACATACATACATACATACATACTGGTCACAATTACTATGTTACAGCCATACATACATACTGGTTAAAATTACTATGTTACAGCCATACATACATACATACTGGTTACAATTACTATGTTACAGCCATACATACATACATACAGGTAAAAATTACTATGTTACAGCCATACATACATACATACTGGTTACAATTACTATGTTACAGCCATACATACATACTAGTAAATATTACTATGTTACAGCCATACATACATACATACATACATACATACTGGTTAAAATTACTATGTTACAGCCATACATACATACATACTGGTTACAATTACTATGTTACAGCCATACATACATACATACTGGTAAATATTACTATGTTACAGCCATACATACATACATACATACATACATACTGGTTAAAATTACTATGTTACAGCCATACATACATACATACTGGTTACAATTACTATGTTACAGCCATACATACATACTGGTAAATATTACTATGTTACAGCCATACATACATACATACATACATACATACTGGTTACAATTACTATGTTACAGCCATACATACATACTGGTAAATATTACTATGTTACAGCCATACATACATACTGGTTACAATTACTATGTTACAGCCATACATACATACTGGTTAAAATTACTATGTTACAGCCATACATACATACATACATACATACATACATACTGGTAAAAATTACTATGTTACAGCCATACATACATACTGGTTAAAATTACTATGTTACAGCCATACATACATACATACATACTGGTTACAATTACTATGTTACAGCCATACATACATACTGGTTAAAATTACTATGTTACAGCCATACATACATACATACATACTGGTAAAAATTACTATGTTACAGCCATACATACATACTGGTTAAAATTACTATGTTACAGCCATACATACATACATACATACATACTGGTTACAATTACTATGTTACAGCCATACATACATACTGGTTACAATTACTATGTTACAGCCATACATACATACTGGTTAAAATTACTATGTTACAGCCATACATACATACATACATACATACATACATACTGGTTACAATTACTATGTTACAGCCATACATACATACTGGTAAATATTACTATGTTACAGCCATACATACATACATACATACATACATACTGGTTAAAATTACTATGTTACAGCCATACATACATACATACTGGTTAAAATTACTATGTTACAGCCATACATACATACATACATACATACATACATACTGGTAAATATTACTATGTTACAGCCATACATACATACATACATACTGGTTAAAATTACTATGTTACAGCCATACATACATACATACTGGTTACAATTACTATGTTACAGCCATACATACATACTGGTAAATATTACTATGTTACAGCCATACATACATACATACATACATACATACTGGTTACAATTACTATGTTACAGCCATACATACATACTGGTAAATATTACTATGTTACAGCCATACATACATACTGGTTACAATTACTATGTTACAGCCATACATACATACTGGTTAAAATTACTGTTACAGCCATACATACATACATACATACTGGTAAAAATTACTATGTTACAGCCATACATACATACTGGTTAAAATTACTATGTTACAGCCATACATACATACATACATACATACTGGTTACAATTACTATGTTACAGCCATACATACATACTGGTTAAAATTACTATGTTACAGCCATACATACATACATACATACTGGTAAAAATTACTATGTTACAGCCATACATACATACTGGTTAAAATTACTATGTTACAGCCATACATACATACATACATACTGGTTACAATTACTATGTTACAGCCATACATACATACTGGTTACAATTACTATGTTACAGCCATACATACATACTGGTTAAAATTACTATGTTACAGCCATACATACATACATACATACATACATACATACATACTGGTTACAATTACTATGTTACAGCCATACATACATACTGGTTAAAATTACTATGTTACAGCCATACATACATACATACTGGTTACAATTACTATGTTACAGCCATACATACATACATACATACAGGTAAAAATTACTATGTTACAGCCATACATACATACATACTGGTTACAATTACTATGTTACAGCCATACATACATACTGGTAAATATTACTATGTTACAGCCATACATACATACTGGTTACAATTACTATGTTACAGCCATACATACATACTGGTTAAAATTACTATGTTACAGCCATACATACATACATACATACATACTGGTAAAAATTACTATGTTACAGCCATACATACATACTGGTTAAAATTACTATGTTACAGCCATACATACATACATACATACATACTGGTTACAATTACTATGTTACAGCCATACATACATACTGTTTAAAATTACTATGTTACAGCCATACATACATACATACATACATACATACATACATACATACATACATACATACATACTGGTAAAAATTACTATGTTACAGCCATACATACATACTGGTTAAAATTACTATGTTACAGCCATACATACATACATACATACTGGTTACAATTACTATGTTACAGCCATACATACATACTGGTTAAAATTACTATGTTACAGCCATACATACATACATACTGGTTACAATTACTATGTTACAGCCATACATACATACTGGTAAATATTACTATGTTACAGCCATACATACATACATACTGGTTAAAATTACTATGTTACAGCCATACATACATACATACATACTGGTTACAATTACTATGTTACAGCCATACATACATACTGGTAAATATTACTATGTTACAGCCATACATACATACTGGTTAAAATTACTATGTTACAGCCATACATACATACATACTGGTTACAATTACTATGTTACAGCCATACATACATACTGGTAAATATTACTATGTTACAGCCATACATACATACTGGTTACAATTACTATGTTACAGCCATACATACATACATACTGGTTAAAATTACTATGTTACAGCCATACATACATACAGGTAAAAATTACTATGTTACAGCCATACATACAGTGGGGAAAAAAAGTATTTAGTCAGCCACCAATTGTGCAAGTTCTCTCACTTAAAAAGATGAGAGAGGCCTGTAATTTTCATCATAGGTACACTTCAACTATGACAGACAAAATGAGGAAAAAAAATCCAGAAAATCACATTGTAGGATTTTTTATGAATTTATTTGCAAATTATGGTGGAAAATAAGTATTTGGTCACATACAAACAAGCAAGATTTCTGGCTCTCACAGACCTGTAACTTCTTCTTTAAGAGGATCCTCTGTCCTCCACTCGTTACCTGTATTAATGGCACCTGTTTGAACTTGTTATCAGTATAAAAGACACCTGTCCACAACCTCAAACAGTCACACTCCAAACTCCACTATGGCCAAGACCAAAGAGCTGTCAAAGGACACCAGAAACAGAATTGTAGACCTGCACCAGGTTGGGAAGACTGAATCTGCAATCTTTTTAAGTGAGAGAACTTGCACAATTGGTGGCTGACTAAATACTTTTTTTCCCCACTGTACATACTGGTTAAAATTACTATGTTACAGCCATACATACATACTGGTTACAATTACTATGTTACAGCCATACATACATACTGGTTAAAATTACTATGTTACAGCCATACATACATACATACATACTGGTAAAAATTACTATGTTACAGCCATACATACATACTGGTTAAAATTACTATGTTACAGCCATACATACATACTGGTTACAATTACTATGTTACAGCCATACATACATACTGGTTAAAATTACTATGTTACAGCCATACATACATACATACATACTGGTAAAATTACTATGTTACAGCCATACATACATACTGGTTAAAATTACTATGTTACAGCCATACATACATACATACTGGTTACAATGACTATGTTACAGCCATACATACATACTGGTTACAATGACTATGTTACAGCCATACATACTGGTTACAATTACTATGTTACAGCCATACATACATACTGGTTACAATTACTATGTTACAGCCATACATACATACTGGTTACAATTACTATGTTACAGCCATACATACATACTGGTTAAAATTACTATGTTACAGCCATACATACATACTGGTTACAATTACTATGTTACAGCCATACATACATACTGGTTACAATTACTATGTTACAGCCATACATACATACTGGTTACAATTACTATGTTACAGCCATACATACATACTGGTTACAATTACTATGTTACAGCCATACATACATACTGGTTACAATTACTATGTTACAGCCATACATACTGTACAGTGGGAAGAAAAAGTATGTGAACCCTTTAGAATTACCTGGATTACTGCATAAATTGGTCATAAAATGTATGTCGCAACAATAGACAAGCACAGTCTGCTTAAACTAATAACACACAAACAATTATAATGTTTCATGTCTTTATTGAACCCACTGTGTAAACATTCACAGTGCAGGTTGGAAAAAGTATGTGAACCCCCTTTAATAACTGGTTGACCCTCCTTTGGCAGCAATAACCTCAACCAAACGTGTTCTGTAGTTGCGGATCAGACCTGTACAACGGTCAGGAGGAATTTTGGACCATTCCTCTTGACAAAAATGTTTCAGTTCCACAATATTCTTGGGATGTCTGGTGTGAACCGCTCTCTTTGAGGTCATGCCACAGCATCTCAATCGGGTTGAGGTCAGGACTCTGACTGGGCCACTCCAGAAGCCGTATTTTCTTCTGTTCAAGCCATTCTGTTGTTGATTTACTTCTGTCTTTTGGGTTGTTGTCCTGTTGCATCACCTAACTTCCGTTGAGCTTCAATTGGCAGACAGACAGCCTTACATTCTCCTGCAAACTGTCTTGATAAACTTGGGAATTCATTTTTCCATCGATGATAGCGAGCTGTCCAGTCCCTGAGCCAGCAAAGCAGCCCCAAACCATGATGCTCCCTCCACCATAGTTTTCAGTTGGGATGAGGTTTTGATGTTGGTGTGCTGTGCCTTTTTTCTCCACACACAGTGTTATGTGTTCCTTCCATACAACTCAACTTTAGTTTCATCTGTCCACAGAATATTTTGCCAGTAGCGCTGTGGAATATCCAGGAGCTCTTTCGCGAACTTCAGACATGCAGCAATGCTTTTTTTTGGACAGCAGTGGCTTCTTCCGTGGTGTCCTCCCATGAACACCGTTCTTGTTTAGTGTTTTACGTATCGTAGACTCGTCAACAGAGATGTTAGCATGTCCCAGAGATTTCTGTAAGTCTTTAGCTGACACTCTAGGATTCTTCTTAACCTCAATGAGGATTCTGCGCTGTGCTCTAGCAGTCATCTTTGCAAGAAGGCCACTCCTTCTGAGAGTAGCAACAGTGCTGAAATTTCTCAATTTATGGACAATTTGTCTAACCATGGACTGACTTTAATAGATACTTTGTAACCCTTTCCAGTTTTATGCAAGGCAACAATTCTTAATCTTAGGTCTTCTGAGATCTCATTTGTTCGAGGCACGGTTCACATCAGGCAATGCCTGTGGGCTTTACTCGGCCTTGTCTCAGGATGGTAAATTGGTGGTTGAAGATATCCCTCTAGTGGTGTGGGGGCTGTGCTTCGGCAGAGTGGGTGGGGTTATATCCTGCCTGTTTGGCCCTGTCCGGGGGTATCGTCGGACGGGGCCACAGTGTCTCCCGACCCCTCCTGTCTCAGCCCCCAGTATTTATGCTGCAGTAGTTTATGTGTCGGGGGGCTAGGGTCCGTCTGCTATATCTGGAGTATTTCTTCTCTTATCTGGTGTCCTGTGTGAATTTATGTATGCTCTCTCTAATTCTCTCACTTTTTCTCTCGGAGGACCTGAGCGTTAGGACCATTCCTCAAGGCCTACCTGGCCTGATGACTCCTTGATGTCCCGAGTCCACCTGGCCGTGCTGCTTCTCCAGTTTCAACTGTTCTGCCTGTTTTATGAACATTTTAAGATATTGTCCATGTTCTGTTATAATCTGCACCCGGCACAGCCAGAAGAGGACTGGCCACCCCTCACAGCCTGGTTCCTCTCTAGGTTTCTTCCTAGGTTTTGGCCTTTCTAGGGAGTTTTTCCTAGCCACCGTGCTTTTACACCTGCATTGCTTGTTGTTTGGGGTTTTAGGCTGGGTTTCTGTACAGCACTGTGACATCAGCTGATGTAAGGGGGGCTTTATAAATACATTTGATTTGATTTGATTTGAATGCTTCTTGTGAATAGCAAACTCAAATTTTGTGAGTGTTTTTTACAGCGCAGGGCAGCTCTAACCATCATCTCCAATCTCGTCTCATTGATTGTACTCCAGGTTAGCTGACTCCTGACTCCAATTAGCTTTTGGAGAAGTCATTAGCCTAGGGGTTCACATACTTTTTCCAACCTACACTGTGAAAGTTTAAATGATGTATTCAATATAGACGAGAAAAATACAATAATTTGTGTATTAGTTGAAGCACACTGGGTTTGTCTATTGTTGCGACTTAGATGAAGATCACATCAAATTTTATGTAAAATTGATTCAGAAATCCAGGCAATTTCAAAGGCTTCACATACTGTTTTCTTGACACTGTATGTCAGAAGAATGCAGCCACAGTAGGACATGGAAGCTTCATTTCTGGTTAGGAGGGGAACAGGAACACATGATAAAGTATGTACGTACATGTTCAGACATGTGCAAAGTTCAAACACACACAAGCAATGTATTTTTCTACATGAAACCAAACTCAATTGTGAACCAGAAAGAAGTTCACTGTATGAGTTAGTTCATTCTAATAAAGTATTGGACCAACAATCAAAGGCAGAAATTGAAACAAAACCTAAGAGACATCCACATTCTTTCAACAAAGTGAAAACACATTTTGGCAGCACACTAAAGCCCCCATGGTGGGGTACGGAGTGAGGACGGAGAGGCTAAGGAGTTTGGTCGAGGGGAGTTGGACTGGCATGGTGTTGCTCTCTGTATATTACCTCCTTCTCCCTTTCTCGCTCTGTCTCTCCCTCTCACTCCCTGTCTTCTCCTGACACACAACAGAACAGAGAGCACATTCCACAAAGTCAAGGTCAAAGTCGTGAAGGAGGGGAGAGAGAGAGAGAGAGAGAGAGAGAGAGAGAGAGAGAGAGAGAGAGACACAGAGACACAGAGAGAGGGTGACGGAGAGAGAAAGAGGGAGAGAGAGAGAGTGAGGTGCTTCTGTCCGCTTTGTGGAAGTTACCTGTGGCGCTGATGTTTAGGCCGAGGTATGTGTTGTTTTTTGTGTGCTCCAGGGCAACAGTGTCTAGATGGAATTTGTATTTGTGGTCCTGGCGACTGGACCTTTTTTGGAACACCATTATTTTGGTCTTACTGAGATTTACTGTCAGGGCCCAGGTCTGTATCTTACTGTCGGGGCCCAGGTCTGACATAATCTGTGCAGAAGATCTAGGTGCTGCTGTAGGCCCTCCTTGGTTGGGGACAGAAGCACCAGATCATCAGCAAACAGTAGAAATTTGACTTCAGATTCTAGTAGGCTGAGGCCGGGTGCTGTAGACTGTTCTAGTGCCCTCGCCAATTCATACGTTGAAGAGGGTGGGGCTTAAACTGCATCCCTGTCTCACCCCACGACCCTGTGGAAAGAAATGTGTGTGTTTTTTTTGCCAATTTTAACCGCACACTTGTTGTTTGTGTACATGGATTTTATTTTGTTATATGGTTTTTTCGCCCCAACACCACTTTCCATGAATTTGTATAGCAGACCCTCATGCCAGATTGAGTCAAAAGCTTTTTTGAATCAACAAAGCATGAGAAGACTTTGCCTTTGTTTGTTTGTTTGTCAATTAGGGTGTGCAGGGTGAATACGCGGTCTGTCGTACCGTAATTTTGTAAAAATCCAATTTGAAATTTGAGGAAATGTACGAGTCTGCTGTTAATGATAATGCAGAGGATTTTCCCGAAGGTTGCTGTTGACCCATATCCCACGGTAATTATTGGGGTCAAATTTGTCTCCACTTTTGTGTATTGGGGTGATCAGTCCTTGGTTCTAAATATTGGGGAAGATGCCAGAGCTGAGGATGATGTTAAAGAGTTTAAGTATAGCCAATTGGAATTTGTGGTCTGTATATTTGATAATTTTGTGTCCTGTCCTAGGAGGGGAAACCATCTCTCCCGTTTCTCTCTCTCTCTCCCCCTTTGTGTCCTGTCCTAGGAGGAGAAACCATCTCTCCTGCTAAGTATAAACAGAGAAAAGCCACAGAGGTCTATCTCTGACTCAACAGTGTGACATGTACAGCGTTAACACACTGCTGTTTACACACACAAACAAACACTGTACACCCCCAATCCCCACACACACTGCACCCCCACACACACTGCTGCTCTCTCTACCTCCGGGACTCTGATAGTGATCTCATCATGTGAGTATTTGTTATGACTGTATGTCCAGTAAACACACATGAAATACAGTAAGAGTCAATGTGTAATGACTAAAGAGCTATTCTCTGATGAAATACAGTAAGTCTATATGTGTAATGACTAAAGCACTATTCTCTGATGAAATACAGTAAGTCTCAATGTGTAATGACTAAAGCGCTATTCTCTGATGAAATACAGTAAGTCTCTATGTGTAATGACTAAAGCACTATTCTCTGATAAAATACAGTAAGTGTCAATGTGTAATGACTAAAGCGCAATTCCTTCTAGTACTATTACTAGCTAGACAGGCTAAAGAAAGACATTGTATAATGAAGGCCTCTCATAATGGAAATCACTGCAATCAGTGGGGAAATAAATGCTTGTATGTCCAGTAACCATGTGAAGCCATTGAGGAGGAAAGATGAGGATAGGTTGCTTAGCCTCTTCTTAAACTGTAAAATATAGTAAACTGTTACTAACCCAGCTAAACAGACTGTTACTGTTACTAACCCAGCTAAACAGACTGTTACTAACCCAGCTAAACAGACTGTTACTGTTACTAACCCAGCTAAGCAGACTGTTACTGTTACTAACCCAGCTAAACAGACTGTTACTGTTACTAACCCAGCTAAACAGACTGTTACTAACCCAGCTAACAGACTGTTACTGTTACTAACCCAGCTAAACAGACTGTTACTGTTACTAACCCAGCTAAACAGACTGTTACTAACCCAGCTAAACAGACTGTTACTGTTACTAACCCAGCTAACAGACTGTTACTGTTACTAACCCAGCTAAACAGACTGTTACTGTTACTAACCCAGCTAAACAGACTGTTACTAACCCAGCTAAACAGACTGTTACTGTTACTAACCCAGCTAAACAGACTGTTACTGTTACTAACCCAGCTAACAGACTGTTACTGTTACTAACCCAGCTAAACAGACTGTTACTAACCCAGCTAACAGACTGTTACTGTTACTAACCCAGCTAAACAGACTGTTACTAACCCAGCTAAACAGACTGTTACTAACCCAGCTAAACAGACTGTTACTGTTACTAACCCAGCTAAGCAGACTGTTACTGTTACTAACCCAGGTAAACAGACTGTTACTGTTACTAACCCAGCTAAACAGACTGTTACTAACCCAGCTAACAGACTGTTACTGTTACTAACCCAGCTAAACAGACTGTTACTGTTACTAACCCAGCTAAACAGACTGTTACTAACCCAGCTAACAGACTGTTACTGTTACTAACCCAGCTAAACAGACTGTTACTGTTACTAACCCAGCTAACAGATTGTTACTGTTACTAACCCAGCTAAACAGACTGTTACTGTTACTAACCCAGCTAACAGACTGTTACTGTTACTAACCCAGCTAAACAGACTGTTACTGTTACTAACCCAGCTAAACAGACTGTTACTGTTACTAACCCAGCTAAACAGACTGTTACTGTTACTAACCCAGCTAAACAGACTGTTACTGTTACTAACCCAGCTAAACAGACTGTTACTAACCCAGCTAAACAGACTGTTACTAACCCAGCTAACAGACTGTTACTGTTACTAACCCAGCTAAACAGACTGTTACTAACCCAGCTAAACAGACTGTTACTGTTACTAACCCAGCTAAACAGACTGTTACTGATACTAACCCAGCTAACAGACTGTTACTGTTACTAACCCAGCTAAACAGACTGTTACTGTTACTAACCCAGCTAAACAGACTGTTACTGTTACTAACCAGCTAAACAGACTGTTACTGTTACTAACCCAGCTAAACAGACTGTTACTAACCCAGCTAACAGACTGTTACTGTTACTAACCCAGCTAACAGACTGTTACTGTTACTAACCCAGCTAAACAGACTGTTACTGTTACTAACCCAGCTAACAGACTGTTACTGTTACTAACCCAGCTAAACAGACTGTTACTGTAACTAACCCAGCTAACAGACTGTTACTGTTACTAACCCAGCTAACAGACTGTTACTGTTACTAACCCAGCTAAACAGACTGTTACTAACCCAGCTAAACAGACTGTTACTGTTACTAACCCAGCTAAACAGACTGTTACTAACCCAGCTAAACAGACTGTTACTAACCCAGCTAAACAGACTGTTACTGTTACTAACCCAGCTAAACAGACTGTTACTGTTACTAACCCAGCTAAACAGACTGTTACTGTTACTAACCCAGCTAAACAGACTGTTACTAACCCAGCTAACAGACTGTTACTGTTACTAACCCAGCTAAACAGACTGTTACTAACCCAGCTAAACAGACTGTTACTAACCCAGCTAAACAGACTGTTACTGTTACTAACCCAGCTAAACAGACTGTTACTGTTACTAACCCAGCTAAACAGACTGTTACTGTTACTAACCCAGCTAAACAGACTGTTACTAACCCAGCTAAACAGACTGTTACTAACCCAGCTAAACAGACTGTTACTAACCCAGCTAAACAGACTGTTACTGTTACTAACCCAGCTAACAGACTGTTACTGTTACTAACCCAGCTAAACAGACTGTTACTGTTACTAACCCAGCTAAACAGACTGTTACTGTTACTAACCCAGCTAAACAGACTGTTACTAACCCAGCTAACAGACTGTTACTGTTACTAACCCAGCTAACAGACTGTTACTGTTACTAACCCAGCTAAACAGACTGTTACTGTTACTAACCCAGCTAAACAGACTGTTACTGTTACTAACCAGCTAAACAGACTGTTACTGTTACTAACCCAGCTAAACAGACTGTTACTAACCCAGCTAACAGACTGTTACTGTTACTAACCCAGCTAACAGACTGTTACTGTTACTAACCCAGCTAAACAGACTGTTACTGTTACTAACCCAGCTAACAGACTGTTACTGTTACTAACCCAGCTAAACAGACTGTTACTGTAACTAACCCAGCTAACAGACTGTTACTGTTACTAACCCAGCTAACAGACTGTTACTGTTACTAACCCAGCTAAACAGACTGTTACTAACCCAGCTAAACAGACTGTTACTGTTACTAACCCAGCTAAACAGACTGTTACTAACCCAGCTAAACAGACTGTTACTAACCCAGCTAAACAGACTGTTACTGTTACTAACCCAGCTAAACAGACTGTTACTGTTACTAACCCAGCTAAACAGACTGTTACTGTTACTAACCCAGCTAAACAGACTGTTACTAACCCAGCTAACAGACTGTTACTGTTACTAACCCAGCTAAACAGACTGTTACTAACCCAGCTAAACAGACTGTTACTAACCCAGCTAAACAGACTGTTACTGTTACTAACCCAGCTAAACAGACTGTTACTGTTACTAACCCAGCTAAACAGACTGTTACTGTTACTAACCCAGCTAAACAGACTGTTACTAACCCAGCTAAACAGACTGTTACTAACCCAGCTAAACAGACTGTTACTAACCCAGCTAAACAGACTGTTACTGTTACTAACCCAGCTAACAGACTGTTACTGTTACTAACCCAGCTAAACAGACTGTTACTGTTACTAACCCAGCTAAACAGACTGTTACTGTTACTAACCCAGCTAAACAGACTGTTACTGTTACTAACCCAGCTAAACAGACTGTTACTGTTACTAACCCAGCTAAACAGACTGTTACTGTTACTAACCCAGCTAAACAGACTGTTACTGTTACTAACCCAGCTAAACAGACTGTTACTGTTACTAACCCAGCTAAACAGACTGTTACTAACCAGCTAAACAGACTGTTACTGTTACTAACCTAGCTAACAGACTGTTACTGTTACTAACCCAGCTAACAGACTGTTACTGTTACTGACCCAGCTAAACAGACTGTTACTGTTACTAACCCAGCTAACAGACTGTTACTGTTACTAACCCAGCTAACAGACTGTTACTGTTACTAACCCAGCTAAACAGACTGTTACTGTTACTAACCCAGCTAAACAGACTGTTACTGTAACTAACCCAGCTAACAGACTGTTACTGTTACTAACCCAGCTAACAGACTGTTACTAACCCAGCTAAACAGACTGTTACTAACCCAGCTAACAGACTGTTACTGTTACTAACCCAGCTAACAGACTGTTACTGTTACTAACCCAGCTAAACAGACTGTTACTGTTACTAACCCAGCTAACAGACTGTTACTGTTACTAACCCAGCTAAACAGACTGTTACTGTTACTAACCCAGCTAACAGACTGTTACTGTTACTAACCCAGCTAAACAGACTGTTACTGTAACTAACCCAGCTAACAGACTGTTACTGTTACTAACCCAGCTAACAGACTGTTACTGTTACTAACCCAGCTAACAGACTGTTACTGTTACTAACCCAGCTAAACAGACTGTTACTGTTACTAACCCAGCTAAACAGACTGTTACTGTTACTAACCCAGCTAACAGACTGTTACTGTTACTAACCCAGCTAACAGACTGTTACTGTTACTAACCCAGCTAAACAGACTGTTACTAACCCAGCTAAACAGACTGTTACTGTTACTAACCCAGCTAAACAGACTGTTACTGTTACTAACCCAGCTAAACAGACTGTTACTGTTACTAACCCAGCTAAACAGACTGTTACTAACCCAGCTAAACAGACTGTTACTAACCCAGCTAAACAGACTGTTACTGTTACTAACCCAGCTAAACAGACTGTTACTGTTACTAACCCAGCTAACAGACTGTTACTGTTACTAACCCAGCTAAACAGACTGTTACTGTTACTAACCCAGCTAAACAGACTGTTACTGTTACTAACCCAGCTAAACAGACTGTTACTGTTACTAACCCAGCTAAACAGACTGTTACTGTTACTAACCCAGCTAAACAGACTGTTACTGTTACTAACCCAGCTAAACAGACTGTTACTGTTACTAACCCAGCTAAACAGACTGTTACTGTTACTAACCAGCTAAACAGACTGTTACTGTTACTAACCTAGCTAACAGACTGTTACTGTTACTAACCCAGCTAACAGACTGTTACTGTTACTAACCCAGCTAAACAGACTGTTACTGTTACTAACCCAGCTAACAGACTGTTACTGTTACTAACCCAGCTAACAGACTGTTACTGTTACTAACCCAGCTAAACAGACTGTTACTAACCCAGCTAAACAGACTGTTACTGTTACTAACCCAGCTAAACAGACTGTTACTGTAACTAACCCAGCTAACAGACTGTTACTGTTACTAACCCAGCTAACAGACTGTTACTAACCCAGCTAAACAGACTGTTACTAACCCAGCTAACAGACTGTTACTGTTACTAACCCAGCTAACAGACTGTTACTGTTACTAACCCAGCTAACAGACTGTTACTGTTACTAACCCAGCTAAACAGACTGTTACTGTTACTAACCCAGCTAAACAGACTGTTACTAACCCAGCTAAACAGACTGTTACTAACCCAGCTAACAGACTGTTACTGTTACTAACCCAGCTAACAGACTGTTACTGTTACTAACCCAGCTAACAGACTGTTACTGTTACTAACCCAGCTAACAGACTGTTACTGTTACTAACCAAACTAAACAGACTGTTACTGTTACTAACCCAGCTAAACAGACTGTTACTGTTACTAACCCAGCTAAACAGACTGTTACTAACCCAGCTAAACAGACTGTTACTAACCCAGCTAACAGACTGTTACTGTTACTAACCCAGCTAACAGACTGTTACTGTTACTAACCCAGCTAACAGACTGTTACTGTTACTAACCCAGCTAAACAGACTGTTACTAACCCAGCTAAACAGACTGTTACTAACCCAGCTAAACAGACTGTTACTAACCCAGCTAACAGACTGTTACTGTTACTAACCCAGCTAACAGACTGTTACTGTTACTAACCCAGCTAAACAGACTGTTACTAACCCAGCTAAGCAGACTGTTACTGTTACTAACCCAGCTAAACAGACTGTTACTGTTACTAACCCAGCTAAACAGACTGTTACTAACCCAGCTAAACAGACTGTTACTGTTACTAACCCAGCTAAACAGACTGTTACTAACCCAGCTAAACAGACTGTTACTAACCCAGCTAACAGACTGTTACTGTTACTAACCCAGCTAACAGACTGTTACTGTTACTAACCCAGCTAAACAGACTGTTACTGTTACTAACCCAGCTAAACAGACTGTTACTGTTACTAACCCAGCTAAACAGACTGTTACTGTAACTAACCCAGCTAAACAGACTGTTACTAACCCAGCTAAACAGACTGTTACTAACCCAGCTAAACAGACTGTTACTGTTACTAACCCAGCTAAACAGACTGTTACTGTTACTAACCCAGCTTAACAGACTGTTACTAACCCAGCTAAACAGACTGTTACTGTTACTAACCCAGCTAAACAGACTGTTACTGTTACTAACCCAGCTAAACAGACTGTTACTAACGCAGCTAAACAGACTGTTACTGTTACTAACCCAGCTAAACAGACTGTTACTGTTACTAACCCAGCTAACAGACTGTTACTGTTACTAACCCAGCTAAACAGACTGTTACTGTTACTAACCCAGCTAAACAGACTGTTACTAACCCAGCTAACAGACTGTTACTGTTACTAACCCAGCTAAACAGACTGTTACTGTTACTAACCCAGCTAACAGACTGTTACTGTTACTAACCAGCTAAACAGACTGTTACTGTTACTAACCCAGCTAACAGACTGTTACTGTTACTAACCCAGCTAAACAGACTGTTACTGTTACTAACCCAGCTAAACAGACTGTTACTGTTACTAACCCAGCTAAACAGACTGTTACTGTAACTAACCCAGCTAAACAGACTGTTACTAACCCAGCTAAACAGACTGTTACTAACCCAGCTAAACAGACTGTTACTGTTACTAACCCAGCTAAACAGACTGTTACTGTTACTAACCCAGCTTAACAGACTGTTACTAACCCAGCTAAACAGACTGTTACTTTTACTAACCCAGCTAAACAGACTGTTACTGTTACTAACCCAGCTAAACAGACTGTTACTAACGCAGCTAAACAGACTGTTACTGTTACTAACCCAGCTAAACAGACTGTTACTGTTACTAACCCAGCTAACAGACTGTTACTGTTACTAACCCAGCTAAACAGACTGTTACTGTTACTAACCCAGCTAAACAGACTGTTACTAACCCAGCTAACAGACTGTTACTGTTACTAACCCAGCTAAACAGACTGTTACTGTTACTAACCCAGCTAACAGACTGTTACTGTTACTAACCAGCTAAACAGACTGTTACTGTTACTAACCCAGCTAACAGACTGTTACTGTTACTAACCCAGCTAAACAGACTGTTACTGTTACTAACCCAGCTAAACAGACTGTTACTGTTACTAACCCAGCTAAACAGACTGTTACTGTAACTAACCCAGCTAAACAGACTGTTACTAACCCAGCTAAACAGACTGTTACTAACCCAGCTAAACAGACTGTTACTGTTACTAACCCAGCTAAACAGACTGTTACTGTTACTAACCCAGCTTAACAGACTGTTACTAACCCAGCTAAACAGACTGTTACTTTTACTAACCCAGCTAAACAGACTGTTACTGTTACTAACCCAGCTAAACAGACTGTTACTAACGCAGCTAAACAGACTGTTACTGTTACTAACCCAGCTAAACAGACTGTTACTGTTACTAACCCAGCTAACAGACTGTTACTGTTACTAACCCAGCTAAACAGACTGTTACTGTTACTAACCCAGCTAAACAGACTGTTACTAACCCAGCTAACAGACTGTTACTGTTACTAACCCAGCTAACAGACTGTTACTGTTACTAACCAGCTAAACAGACTGTTACTGTTACTAACCCAGCTAAACAGACTGTTACTAACCCAGCTAACAGACTGTTACTGTTACTAACCCAGCTAAACAGACTGTTACTGTTACTAACCCAGCTAAACAGACTGTTACTGTTACTAACCCAGCTAAACAGACTGTTACTAACCCAGCTAAACAGACTGTTACTGTTACTAACCCAGCTAAACAGACTGTTACTGTTACTAACCCAGCTAAACAGACTGTTACTGTTACTAACCCAGCTAAACAGACTGTTACTGTTACTAACCCAGCTAAACAGACTGTTACTGTTACTAACCCATCTAAACAGACTGTTACTGTTACTAACCCAGCTAACAGACTGTTACTGTTACTAACCCAGCTAACAGACTGTTACTGTTACTAACCCAGCTAACAGACTGTTACTAACCCAGCTAAACAGACTGTTACTGTTACTAACCCAGCTAACAGACTGTTACTGTTACTAACCCAGCTAACAGACTGTTACTGTTACTAACCCAGCTAACAGACTGTTACTAACCCAGCTAAACAGACTGTTACTGTTACTAACCCAGCTAACAGACTGTTACTGTTACTAACCCAGCTAAACAGACTGTTACTGTTACTAACCCAGCTAAACAGACTGTTACTAACAGTATTTTCCCAGTCCAAGCTTTTGCCCTCCTCGATTTCCCAGTGGTTTTGAACGCAGCAGAAGTCATGCTTGACAGCATGGCCAATGTATTCAACCTTTTCTGGCCCATGGTGTTGCGTGTGAATGTTTATCCTTTTAAGCTTGGAAAAGAGACCCTTTCAGACAGATGTTTTAAATCCTTAAAACCAGACTTGATTCACACACCCTCTCCACCGAATTACCGGCTGAAAACCTACAGGACAGTAGATCTCCAGGAAGAGGGTTGGACTGATAACCTACAGGACAGTAGATCTCCAGGAAGAGGGTTGGACTGATAACCTACAGGACAGTAGATCTCCAGGAAGAGGGTTGGGCTGATAACCTACAGGACAGTAGATCTCCAGGAAGAGGGTTGGACTGATAACCTACAGGACAGTAGATCTCCAGGAAGAGGGTTGGGCTGATAACCTACAGGACAGTAGATCTCCAGGAAGAGGGTTGGGCTGATAACCTACAGGACAGTAGATCTCCAGGAAGAGGGATGGGCTGAAAACCTACAGGACAGTAGATCTCCAGGAAGAGGGTTGGGCTGATAACCTACAGGACAGTAGATCTCCAGGGAGAGGGTTGGGCTGATAACCTACAGGACAGTAGATCTCCAGGAAGAGGGTTGGGCTGATAACCTACAGGACAGTAGATCTCCAGGAAGAGGGTTGGGCTGATAACCTACAGGACAGTAGATCTCCAGGAAGAGGGTTGGACTGATAACCTACAGGACAGTAGATCTCCAGGAAGAGGGTTGGACTGATAACCTACAGGACAGTAGATCTCCAGGAAGAGGGTTGGGCTGATAACCTACAGGACAGTAGATCTCCAGGGAGAGGGTTGGGCTGATAACCTACAGGACAGTAGATCTCCAGGAAGAGGGTTGGGCTGATAACCTACAGGACAGTAGATCTCCAGGAAGAGGGTTGGGCTGATAACCTACAGGACAGTAGATCTCCAGGAAGAGGGTTGGACTGATAACCTACAGGACAGTAGATCTCCAGGAAGAGGGTTGGACTGATAACCTACAGGACAGTAGATCTCCAGGAAGAGGGTTGGGCTGATAACCTACAGGACAGTAGTTGGGCAGCCCTGGTCTACAGGCTGTCTGGCAACAACAGATGCTTCTTACTCCAGGACTTGTATTATCTTCATCACCACACACGATAGTGTTCAAACTAGCACAGAAATCTTCAGTTTACACAGGATGAACTTATGGTTCTGAAAGGTAAGGACAAATATAAGCTACGCAATAGGAATATCTACACAGGAAAGAATGGCATTGTATCTATAACAGCATACACATTTACAGCAGTATACTGTATGTATAAACCAGTGGAGGCTCCTTGGAGGAGGAAGGGGAGGACCATTTTAGAAAAAAACTATACTAAATATAGTCACCAAATAATTGATTAAAAGGTGAACACACCCTGTTCTGTTCTCCTCAGCCACAACTAAGAGGTCAAGGTAGGTAGCAAGGGGGAACCCTCACCAAGAAAGAAATCCTTTTCTTGGGCTGTGCAAAATTTTATAGCGTACATATACATTACGTTGCACAAGCACAATTTAATTTGAACACTTTAACATTATTTTCAACATTTAAAATCAAGTTAGTTGAATCAGATCAGTTCCTTGTGTTTTATGAGCTTGTAGTTTTAAAGTCTAAAGCAGGGAAAGATGAAGGTGTACTAGACAAGACAGACAGAGAGACAGAGATACAGACAGAGAGACAGAGAGACAGACAGACAGACAGACAGACAGACAGACAGACAGACAGACGAGACAGAGACAGAGAGACAGAGACAGAGAGACAGAGAGACAGAGAGACAGAGAGAGAGAGAGAGAGAGAGAGAGAGAGAGAGAGAGAGACAGACAGACAGACAGACAGACAGACAGAGAGACAGAGAGAGAGAGAGAGAGAGAGAGAGAGAGAGAGAGAGAGAGAGAGAGAGAATTCACAAAATGGGACAAATGACAAATTGAGACTGCATGCAGAATTCTGCAAAAAATATCCTTCATGTACGAAGTAAAATACCAAATAATGCAGAACAGAATGAGGCCGATACCCGCTAATGATCAAAATCCAGAAAAGAGACGTTAAATTCTACAACCACCTAAAAGGAAGCGATTCCCAAACCTTCCATAACAAAGCCATCACCTACAGAGAGATGAACCTGGAGAAGAGTCCCCTAAGCAAGCGGGTCCTGGGGCTCTGTTCATAAACACAAACAGACCCAACAGAGCCCCAGGACAACAATACAATTAGACCCAACCAAATCATGAGAAAACAAAAAGATAATTACTTGGCACATTGGAAAGAATTAACAAAAAAACAGAGCAAACTAGAATGCTATTTGGCCCTAAACAGAGAGTACACAGTGGCAGAATACCTGACCACTGTGACTGACCCAAATTTAAGGAAAGCTTTGACTATGTACAGACTCAGTGAGCATAGCCTTGCTATTGAGAGAGGCCGCCGTAGGCAGACTTGGCTCTCAAGAGAAGACAGGCTATGTGCACACCGCCCACAAAATGAGGTGGAAACTGACCGGCACTTCCTAAACCTCCTGCCAAATGTATGACCAAATGTGACTCACCATCTGGATTCGGTCTTATGTAGACATTTGAAATATATATATATTTTTTTACATTGGATAAAAGTAGAGACTCATTTAAGAATGATGGAGGACCTTTTGGTCCGACACAATCCTGTCTCGGAGCTCTACGGACAATTCCTTCGACCTCATGGCTTGGTTTTTGTTCTGACATGCGCTGTCAACTTGTGGACCTTTATATAGACAGCTGTGTGCCTTTCCAAATCATGTCCAATCAATTGAATTTACCACAGGTGGACACCAATTTGGGCTCCTGAGTAGCGCACCAGTCTAAGGCACTGCATCTCAGTGCTAGAGGCGTCACTACAGACCCTGGTTCGATTCCAGGCTGTATCACAACCGGCTGTGATTGGGAGTCGCATAGGGCTGCGCACAATTGGCCCAGCGTCGTCCCGGTTAGGGTTTGGCCGGGGTAGGCCGTCATTTTAAATAAGAATTTGTTCTTAACTGATTTGCCTAGTTAAATAAAAGTTAAATAAAATAAATAAATAAATAAAAGTTGTAGAAACATCTCAAGGATGATCAATGGAAACAGGATGCACCCTGAGCTCAATTTCGAGTCTCATAGCAAAGGGTCTGAATACTTATGTAAATAAGCTATTTCTGTTTTGTATTTTTAATAAATGTGCAAACAGTTCTAAAAACCTGTTTTCACTTTGTCATTATGGGGTATTGTGATGTCATTATAGGGTATTGTGATGTCATTATGGGGTATTGTGATGTCATTATGGGGTATTGTGTGCAGATTAATGAGAGAAAAAAAATATTTAATTAATTTTAGAATAAGGCTGTAATGTTACAAAATGTGGAAAAAGACAAGGGGTCTGAATACTTTCCCGAATGCAGTAGTACTTAACACTAGGGTAGAGGGGAATACTAAATATGTAGTAGTACTTAACACTAGGGTAGAGGGGAATACTAAATATGTAGTAGTAATTAACACTAGGGCAGAGGGGAATACTTAATATGTAGTAGTAATTAACACTAGGGCAGAGGGGAATACTAAATATGTAGTAGTAATTAACACTAGGGCAGAGGGGAATACTTAATATGTAGTAGTAATTAACACTAGGGCAGAGGGGAATACTAAATATGTAGTAGTAATTAACACTAGGGCAGAGGGGAATACTTAATATGTAGTAGTAATTAACACTAGGGCAGAGGGGAATACTTAATATGTAGTAGTAATTAACACTAGGGCAGAGGGAATACTTAATATGTAGTAGTAATTAACACTAGGGCAGAGGGAATACTAAATATGTAGTAGTAATTAACACTAGGGCAGAGGGGAATACTAAATATGTAGTAGTAATTAACACTAGGGCAGAGGGGAATACTAAATATGTAGTAGTAATTAACACTAGGGCAGAGGGGAATACTAAATATGTAGTAGTAATTAACACTAGGGCAGAGGGGAATACTAAATATGTAGTAGTAATTAACACTAGGGTAGAGGGGAATACTAAATATGTAGTAGTAATTAACACTAGGGTAGAGGGGAATACTTAATATGTAGTAGTAATTAACACTAGGGTAGAGGGGAATACTTAATATGTAGTAGTAATTAACACTAGGGCAGAGGGGAATACTAAATATGTAGTAGTAATTAACACTAGGGCAGAGGGAATACTTAATATGTAGTAGTAATTAACACTAGGGTAGAGGGAATACTTAATATGTAGTAGTAATTAACACTAGGGCAGAGGGAATACTTAATATGTAGTAGTAATTAACACTAGGGCAGAGGAATACTAAATATGTAGTAGTAATTAACACTAGGGTAGAGGGAATACTTAATATGTAGTAGTAATTAACACTAGGGTAGAGGGAATACTTAATATGTAGTAGTAATTAACACTAGGGCAGAGGGGAATACTAAATATGTAGTAGTAATTAACACTAGGGTAGAGGGGAATACTAAATATGTAGTAGTAATTAACACTAGGGTAGAGGGAATACTTAATATGTAGTAGTAATTAACACTAGGGCAGAGGGAATACTAAATATGTAGTAGTAATTAACACTAGGGCAGAGGGAATACTTAATATGTAGTAGTAATTAACACTAGGGTAGAGGGAATACTTAATATGTAGTAGTAATTAACACTAGGGCAGAGGGAATACTAAATATGTAGTAGTAATTAACACTAGGGTAGAGGGAATACTTAATATGTAGTAGTAATTAACACTAGGGCAGAGGGAATACTAAATATGTAGTAGTAATTAACACTAGGGCAGAGGGAATACTTAATATGTAGTAGTAATTAACACTAGGGTAGAGGGAATACTTAATATGTAGTAGTAATTAACACTAGGAGTAGAGGGGAATACTTAATATGTAGTAGTAATTAACACTAGGGCAGAGGGAATACTTAATATGTAGTAGTAATTAACACTAGGGCAGAGGGAATACTTAATATGTAGTAGTAATTAACACTAGGGTAGAGGGGAATACTTAATATGTAGTAGTAATTAACACTAGGGCAGAGGGGAATACTTAATATGTAGTAGTAATTAACACTAGGGCAGAGGGGAATACTTAATATGTAGTAGTAATTAACACTAGGGCAGAGGGGAATACTTAATATGTAGTAGTAATTAACACTAGGGCAGAGGGGAATACTTAATATGTAGTAGTAATTAACACTAGGGCAGAGGGGAATACTTAATATGTAGTAGTAATTAACACTAGGGCAGAGGGGAATACTTAATATGTAGTAGTAATTAACACTAGGGCAGAGGGGAATACTAAATATGTAGTAGTAATTAACACTAGGGCAGAGGGGAATACTTAATATGTAGTAGTAATTAACACTAGGGCAGAGGGGAATACTTAATGTGACAATATTTGTAGACATCTTAAAGACTTGAGATGTTGGCTGGCGTGGCTAAAATGTCAGGGCAGAATTTTTGTCCCAGTCCGCCCCTGCACGCACACACACACACACACACCTCACCTGTATGAGACACTTGCTGACATCCGAGGCGCAGAGGGCCTTGTTGCAGGCACAGGTCTGAGACGGTTCTGATAGGACCAGGAAGAGGAGGAGGGCAGCGGAGGCCGGAACCAAGACACACAGCTGACCAGGCCTCATCCTGACGGTCAGCTAGTAGGCTGTACACACACGCCTGGCGGTCAGGTTGTCTCCACACACAGCAACACACTGTCCGTCTGTCTGTCTGTCCACCTGGGTCAACATAAGAAACAATTGTGTCATTGCTGGGATGCGTGTGTGTCTACAGACATATACCAGACACACAGGGAGGTCTACAGACATATACCAGGCACACAGGGAGGTCTACAGACATATACCTGACACACAGGGAGGTCTATAGACATACCAGGCACACAGGGAGGTCTACAGACATATACCAGACACACAGGGAGGTCTACAGACATATACCAGGCACACAGGGAGGTCTACAGACATATACCTGACACACAGGGAGGTCTACAGACATACCAGGCACACAGGGAGGTCTACAGACATATACCAGACACACAGGGAGGTCTATAGACATATACCAGACACACAGGGAGGTCTACAGACATACCAGACACACAGGGAGGTCTATAGACATATACCAGACACACAGGGAGGTCTACAGACATACCAGGCACACAGGGAGGTCTACAGACATACCAGACACACAGGGAGGTCTACAGACATATACCAGACACACAGGGAGGTCTACAGACATATACCAGACACACAGGGAGGTCTACAGACATACCAGGCACACAGGGAGGTCTATAGACATATACCAGACACACAGGGAGGTCTACAGTTACACAGAATATAGTCCAGTCTGAAGGCACATTGGACTTACAGATACCCACAGACAGCTTTGATGGTGCTTGTAAAATATTGTGGTGAATTTGAATTTTCTATAACAACCTTTACAGGGAAAGATACAGGTCGTTAAGTTCAATAACTTAGCTGTGATGACTTCAAATATGTTGTGTTTTCATAATTTCAATATATTGTAGTTTCTACCAGAGGAATTAACAGCTGTCCCTAAATTTACATCTATTATTTTCTACCAGGAGTTGCCTGACTAACTTTAGTCATTTTTCACAACGGACAGAGGAAAAGACCACTGTTGAAAACCACAAGTTACTAATTCCGTTAATTACACTGAAAACCACAAGTTACTAATTCCGTTAATTACAGTGAAACCCACAAATTACTAATTCCGTTAATTACAGTGAAACCCACAAGTTACTAATTCCGTTAATTACAGTGAAACCCACAAGTTACTAATTCCGTTAATTACAGTGAAACCCACAAGTGAGAGTCATTCCGTTAATTACACTGCACTAACAGTACCGTTCTCTACCTCGGGGGACAAAACGCTCCCCAGAACCCCTACCTAAACGTTGTCCTCGCACGCACAACACCGATTCATCAAGTAGAACACGCCACGAGAGTCAAAACGAGATTATTCATCTGTATCGTTACAATGGTTCGAATCCTTCGATAGTCCTTCCGTTTGACTGACGGCTGTAGATCCCCTTTAAATCCAAACACCTCCGCTTTCCTCGCAAGGTCCAGGATGAAACTACGCCGCCGTCTTTAATAACGGTGCGGACTTGCAGCGGGAGGGAGGTCCGTTTCTCAGCCACAACACCGCAGACAGTCGGACGCCTTAAAGATACAGCGTCCGTTTGAACGTGATCCAGGCTAGACCGGGGAACTAGGCAGTTAGTTGGACTGGAGACGGCAGGACCGGTAGCTTAGCAGGAACGACGAGACACAAATCAGTGTGTTGTGGCGGGGCCGGGTGGTTCTTCAAGATAACAGAAGCCAGCCACTCAGCGGTCAGGGGAAGAGAAATATAGACTCTCTTTACCATTACCGTTAAAAACCCGATGGATGAACGTGAAAAGGTTCAAAACACTCCTGTCTCGTTTCACAATATTTTCAAGTCAGAGTCCAGATAATATGGCCAACTTTGAATCGATAAAATAGTCATTCCCCAATGTCCTCACTGACTTCTAATTTATAGAAACTAAAACCACTGGAGTCGAATCTTAACCATTGTCAAGCCTGACACAAACCTTTCCCCCAGCCATAAAACTCCCCATTAGGCAGTTATCTGTTACCAGAAGCCATCAAGTAGCGGTAGAGGCTATTACGGCCTACACCGGCCAAACATGCACCGCCCTATGGGACTCCCAATCACAGCCGGTTGTGATACAGCCTGGATTTGAACCAGGGGTGCCTGTAGTGACAAAAAAAGAAGGGCAGAGCAACCCCCCATTCTCATCGACGGGGCTGTAGTGGAGCAGGTTGAGAGCTTCAAGTTCCACGGTGTCCACATCTCCAACAAACTAACATGGTCCAAACACACCAAGACAGTTGTGAAGAGGGCACTACAAAACCTATTCCCCCTCAGGAGACTGAAAAGATTTGTCATGGGTCCTCAGATCCTCAAAAGGTTTTACAGCTGCACCATCGAGAGCATCCTGACTGGTTGCATCACTGCCTGGTATGGAAACTGCTCGGCCTCCGACCGCAAGGCACTACAGAGGGTAGTGCGTACGGCCCAGTACATCACTGGGGCCAAGCTTCCTGCCATCCAGGACCTCTATACCAGGCGGTGTCAGAGGAAGGACCTAAAAATTGTCAGACTCCAGCCCCCCCAGTCATAGACTGTTCTCTCTGCTACCGCACGGCAAGCGGTACCGGAGCGCCAAGTCTAGGTCCAAGATGCTTCTAAACAGCTTCTACCCCCAGGCCATAAGACTCCTGAACATCTAATCAAATGGCTACAGAGACTATTTGCATTGCCCCCACTGACTAACCGGTGCCCCGCACATTGACTCTGTACTGGTACCCCCTGTATATAGCCCCCTATATATAGCCCCCTATCTATACCCCCTGTCTATAGCCCCTGTCTATAGCCCCCTATCTATACCCCCTGTCTATAGCCCCCTATCTATAGCCCCCTATCTATACCCCCCGTCTATAGCCCCCTGTCTATAGCCCCCTATCTATAGCCCCCTATCTATACCCCCTGTCTATAGCCCCCTGTCTATAGCCCCCTATCTATAGCCCCCTATCTATACCCCCTATCTATAGCCCCCTATCTATACCCCCCCGTCTATAGCTCCCCCGTCTATAGCTCCCCCTGTCTATAGCCCCCTGTATACAGCCCCGCTATTGTTATTTACTGCTGCTCCTTAATTATGTTTCTCTTATCTCTTCTTTTTTTTTGTAGGTATTTTCTTAAAACTGCATTGTTGGTTAAGGGCTTGTCAGTAAGCATTTCACGGTAAGGTCTACACCTGTTGTATTCGGCGCATGTGACAAATACAATTCGATTTGAACATTTTGGGACGTCATTACTGGAATGATTTGTGTATGTCGCCACCTACTGGAAAGATACAGTTCTGCCATCGGCAGAGATGTTGCTCAAAAGAATAAACACTCCCTCCTTGGAACACATAAAACCCAACCCGGACTACTCCTCAACATCGCTGCGGCCAAACGCCACGCCCACTAGTGTTTATTGTACGGAGGTTTTAGGGTTTATTTATTTGCAGCAACAACAACAGAAGAAGAAGTGAAAGACAAAACAGCACAGATATGTGGTACAACAGTGTGCAGGTTGGAAGACCAATAGGGCTGATATGAAAACCACACCACAAACTTAAGTACAAAATAACAAAAAGTTTGTTCAAATCAGTTAAACAAATCATGTTCATTATAATTGTACATTACTTAGTATACAAGAAAAAACATGTTTGATTATGTGTGTGTCTGGGAGTGTGTGAGTCAGGCTATAATGGAGGGGATTATTGCGTAGTTTGGTTCGTCAGGCTGACCCCCAGTCTTCATGGAGGAGATTACTGAGTAGCTTGGTTCATCAGGCTGACCCCCAGTCTTCATGGAGGAGAATACTGAGTAGCTTGGTTCATCAGGCTGACCCCCAGTCTTCATGGAGGGGATGACTGAGTAGCTTGGTTTATCAGGCTGACCCCCAGTCTTCATGGAGGGGATTACCGAGTAGCTTGGTTCATCAGGCTGACCCCCAGTCTTCATGGAGGGGATTACCGAGTAGCTTGGTTCATCAGGCTGACCCCCAGTCTTCATGGAGGGGATGACTGAGTAGTTTGGTTCATCAGGCTGACCCCCAGTCTTCATGGAGGGGATGACTGAGTAGTTTGGTTCATCAGGCTGACCCCCAGTCTTCATGGAGGAGATTACTGAGTAGTTTGGTTCATCAGGCTGACCCCCAGTCTTCATGGAGGAGATTACTGAGTAGTTTGGTTCATCAGGCTGACCCCAGTCTTCATGGAGGGAGGACTGAGTAGTTTGGTTCATCAGACTGACCCCCAGTCTTCATGGAGGGGATTACTGAGTAGTTTGGTTCATCAGGCTGACCCCCAGTCTTCATGGAGGAGATTACTGAGTAGTTTGGTTCATCAGGCTGACCCCCAGTCTTCATGGAGGGGAGGACTGAGTAGTTTGGTTCATCAGACTGACCCCCAGTCTTCATGGAGGGGATTACTGAGTAGTTTGGTTCATCAGGCTGACCCCCAGTCTTCATGGAGGGGATTACTGAGTAGTTTGGTTCATCAGGCTGACCCCAGTCTTCATGGAGGGAGGACTGAGTAGTTTGGTTCATCAGACTGACCCCAGTCTTCATGGAGGGGATTACTGAGTAGTTTGGTTCATCAGGCTGACCCCAGTCTTCATGGAGGAGATTACTGAGTAGTTTGGTTCATCAGGCTGACCCCCAGTCTTCATGGAGGGGAGGACTGAGTAGTTTGGTTCATCAGACTGACCCCCAGTCTTCATGGAGGGGATTACTGAGTAGTTTGGTTCATCAGGTTGACCCCCAGTCTTCTCTTGAAGTTATTGAGGGCTGATGATGATTTGGCAATGTGAAGATAAGAATGGTACCTCTGTATCTGATAGAGAATTGACTATGTGAGGTGCGTCAGTGGGGAGGATGAAGGTTTTCACAATGTCTTGTGTTACATAGATGGATTTCAGAATTAACCTGGACGAATCCATTGAAGGGTGATCTGAGTATTTGTAGATGAAAGCGCATAATTGGCAAACGTGTAGAAATTAATAAAACGCTATAGAACAACGGTTTGGCAATGAAACACTAGAAAGGTTGAGATTACACAAAAAAAAAAACTAGCAAGACAATATTTTAATTCACAACCAATAAAATTTATTCAATTATATATTACAAATATGTACATGTCATGTAACAAGTAAATATTAAAATAGACATTTTTAGAACTATCGTTCAAAAAGGCATTATGTTGAAAAAATAGGTTTTGTTGTGATCTCACATTGAAACTGTAAAAGTTGAGTTTTTTTTCTTCTCCTATTTCTATAGAAGAATTTTGCCACAACAAATGGTTTTTCTTTTAATGTGTGCGAGACACCACCTAAAAAGGACAACACACAGGAGGTGGAGGAGCTGTACAGTAACGTGTCCAAAATGGTACCTTAGTCCCTATATAGTTTTAGACCAGGGCCTGCATAGTTCACTACAATGAGTACCACTTCAGCGCTGTGGCGGCACTCCAGACCACACAACTGGCGCGCGTGCGGCACCCACACTGCTCAAATCATAGGCTACTGCATTTTTTTTTTTTGTGTGCCTAATAATGATGTTGACTGCCTCAGTAGGAATGGTAGGCTAGAGACTGCTATGGGTATTTTCTGACAAGGTGGTGCTGATGTAGGACTAAGGTTAGCTGGTGGTGGTGGTGGGGAAGGTCAGTCAACTTCCCCCTCAGGAAATTGGAGCATTTTTGAAAAACCTGTAACTGTCATCTCCTGAAACCGAGTCTTAAATTATAAATCAAACAATGTAGCAAGTACTAGAAGTCTTGTGTTTGCTCTTAAATGAAATTGAGGTGCTCAATGACACATTTTTCTAGGTACAATTTAGGGGTAATGACCATTCTTGTATTTGTAAAACACCATTTAATTATATATATATATATATATATATATATATATATATATATTTTTAAACATTCTCCCCAATTTCGTGGTATCCAATTGGTAGTTACAGTCTTGTTTCATCGCTGCAACTCCCGTACGGACTCGGGAGAGGCGAAGGTCGAGAGCCGTGAGTCTTCCGAAACACGGCCAAGCCGCACTGCTTGACACAATGCCCACTTAACCCGGAAGCCAGCTGCCCCAATGTGTCGGAGGAAACACTGTGTCACCTGGCGACCGTGTCAGCGTGCACTGCGCCCGCTAATGACTGCAGTGCCTTAGACCACTGCACCACTCGGGAAACCGGTAATGACTATTCTAATTAATCTATTCTATCTAATCTATTAATTAATCTATTCTAATTGTCGATAGTCAAGTCAAATGTAAACTGGTTTCTTAATTTTGTTCGTGGGAAAATTCAGAATAATTAAATTACTGGATGCAATGTAGTAGTCTAGCTTACTGTAGTAGTCTAGTTTACGGTAGTAGTCTAGCTTATGGTAGTAGTCTAGCTTACGGTAGTAGTCTAGCTTACGGTAGTAGTCTAGCTTACGGTAGGCTATTTGGAATATATCAGCTGGTTTCATATCTCCATTCCTGACCTCATCCATCAGGTCTGACTACTATGCTACCATTCCTGACCTCATCCATCAGGTCTGACTACTATGCTACCATTCCTGACCTCATCCATCAGGTCTGACTGCTATGCTACCATTCCTGACCTCATCCATCAGGTCTGACTACTATGCCCTCATCCATCAGGTCTGACTGCTATGCTACCATTCCTGACCTCATCCATCAGGTCTGACCACTATGCCCTCATCCATCAGGTCTGACTGCTATGCTACCATTCCTGACCTCATCCATCAGGTCTGACCACTATGCCCTCATCCATCAGGTCTGACTGCTATGCTACCATTCCTGACCTCATCCATCAGGTCTGACCACTATGCCCTCATCCATCAGGTCTGACTGCTATGCTACCATTCCTGACCTCATCCATCAGGTCTGACCACTATGCCCTCATCCATCAGGTCTGACTGCTATGCTACCATTCCTGACCTCATCCATCAGGTCTGACCACTATGCCCTCATCCATCAGGTCTGACTGCTATGCTACCATTCCTGACCTCATCCATCAGGTCTGACCACTATGCCCTCATCCATCAGGTCTGACTGCTATGCTACCATTCCTGACCTCATCCATCAGGTCTGACCACTATGCCCTCATCCATCAGGTCTGACTGCTATGCTACCATTCCTGACCTCATCCATCAGGTCTGACCACTATGCCCTCATCCATCAGGTCTGACTGCTATGCTACCATTCCTGACCTCATCCATCAGGTCTGACCACTATGCCCTCATCCATCAGGTCTGACTGCTATGCTACCATTCCTGACCTCATCCATCAGGTCTGACCACTATGCCCTCATCCATCAGGTCTGACTGCTATGCTACCATTCCTGACCTCATCCATCAGGTCTGACCACTATGCCCTCATCCATCAGGTCTGACTGCTATGCTACCATTCCTGACCTCATCCATCAGGTCTGACCACTATGCCCTCATCCATCAGGTCTGACTGCTATGCTACCATTCCTGACCTCATCCATCAGGTCTGACCACTATGCCCTCATCCATCAGGTCTGACTGCTATGCTACCATTCCTGACCTCATCCATCAGGTCTGACCACTATGCCCTCATCCATCAGGTCTGACTGCTATGCTACCATTCCTGACCTCATCCATCAGGTCTGACTGCTATGCTACCATTCCTGACCTCATCCATCAGGTCTGACTACTATGCCCTCATCCATCAGGTCTGACTGCTATGCTACCATTCATTCAACATGCCTCGTCATTGGTGACCTGACTATTATGACGTCATTAACAGTTGACTGTTGACATCCAGCTATATCAAGAGGACAGATCCACAACTGGTTCATTACCATAACGCCTGCTAATGTTTAACAGTCTGACATAACTTTCTGTGAAGGAAGGCATCAGCGAGAAACAGCTCTCTGTTCAGCAACGCCCCGCTGAACTTACGCAACACTGGACGCCTACTACCATTATGGAAACCAAAAGAAAGTGTTCTCGCTTAGTTGACCAAACGCTGTAGCTAACTACCTTCGCCGTAGTGACCCCTTTAGCGAAGGAGCTAACTACCTTCGCCATAGTGACCCCTTTAGCGAAGGAGCTAACTACCTTCGCCGTAGTGACCCCTTTAGCGAAGGAGATAACTACCTTCGCCGTAGTGACCCCTTTAGCGAAGGAGATAACTACCTACGCCGTAGTGACCCCTTTAGCGAAGGAGATAACTACCTTCGCCGTAGTGACCCCTTTAGCGAAGGAGATAACTACCTTCGCCAGAGTGACCCCTTTAGCGAAGGAGATAACTACCTTCGCCGTAGTGACCCCTTTAGCGAAGGAGATAACTACCTTCGCCGTAGTGACCCCTTTAGCGAAGGAGATAACTACCTTCGCCGTAGTGACCCCTTTAGCGAAGGAGATAACTACCTTCGCCGTAGTGACCCCTTTAGCGAAGGAGATAACTACCTTCGCCAGAGTGACCCCTTTAGCGAAGGAGATAACTACCTTCGCCGTAGTGACCCCTTTAGCGAAGGAGATAACTACCTTCGCCGTAGTGACCCCTTTAGCGAAGGAGATAACTACGAAATAATAGTTACGTGCTTCACTAACACCATACCATTTTGGAAAATGTTTCCCTACAATTTTCCCTCATACATCAGTGCTATCAACAGAAAGTGGAGAACTGCCATCTTGCTGGAGGGAGGAAAACACTAGTATGACTTCGGGGGAAGGGGTGGGTGGTTGGGGGTAAGCTAGAGATTTGTTCTATTCGCCTAAGTCCCCTGATTGGCTCAGCTCCAACTTCAGATAGTTGAGTCAAAAACACTCCAATCTGCCAACTAGAAACCTGTTGATATGTATTTTCGGGTCGTTTTTTTCGTACCAGAGTATTTTGACTATGTTACGCAAACTGCAAGCAGGTCTGCACTACTTTTGACAAGAGCCTGCATAGGGCCCTGGTCAAAAGTAGTGCAACTATATAGGGAATATGATCCCATTTGGGGTTAAAAGTAGTGCACTATATAGGGAAAAGGGTGCCATTTCAGGTAACAAACTTTGTTTGTGAAAGGACAGAACAATCGAAATGGAAAGAGCTGAGTGACTTCAGTTAAACCTCAATCACGACAGTCCACGGTACGGCTTCTTCTGGGATCAGGAAATAAGAGCTACAACGGCAACAGCATGCACAGCATCCAAATCACCAGTCAAAGAACGAACACGTTGATGTGGATCCAACTCCAGTCCAGATGGGGAATTTAAAAAAATAATTTAAAGAAAACCCAGATAGAACCAAAAGGAACAACAGAATCCGATCACGCCAACAACATTGATTTCAACAACAGTAACAACAACAAGGACCTTGACAGAGAGGAAAGAACACACGGACTCAATTAAAAACATAAAAAATAAACTTTGGTCCATTAAAAACAGACAAAAACTAAAAAAAAAGAAAAAAGAAAAAAAAAGCTTTACAATCAAAATATCTATTAGTTATTTTTTCTGTACAAGTTTCAAACCATCATTACATGGGTTATTTACAAATGCACAATCTGTCTGTAGAAAATAAGTTAAAAAACAACAACACAAGTCTGTGCACGATGTAATGAACACTTAAAAACCAAAGCTGAATTTAAATGTTTTTGTTTTCTCTCCTGTTGTTTTGTAACCCTGATTGATGAGGGAGGTGGGCGGAGGGATGGTCGTCTCCATAGGAACATCAGGAGGTCCAGTGGGCGGAGGGATGGTCGTCTCCATAGGAACGTCAGGAGGTCCAGTGGGCGGAGGGATGGTCGTCTCCATAGGAACGTCAGGAGGTCCAGTGGGCGGAGGGATGGTCGTCTCCATAGGAACGTCAGGAGGTCCAGTGGGCGGAGGGATGGTCGTCTCCATAGGAACGTCAGGAGGTCCAGTGGGCGGAGGGATGGTCGTCTCCATAGGAACGCCAGGAGGTCCAGTGGGCGGAGGGATGGTCGTCTCCATAGGAACGTCAGGAGGTCCAGTGGGCGGAGGGATGGTCGTCTCCATAGGAACGTCAGGAGGTCCAGTGGGCGGAGGGATGGTCGTCTCCATAGGAACGTCAGGAGGTCCAGTGGGCGGAGGGATGGTCGTCTCCATAGGAACGTCAGAAGGTCCAGTGGGCGGAGGGATGGTCGTCTCCATAGGAACGCCAGGAGGTCCAGTGGGCGGAGGGATGGTCGTCTCCATAGGAACGCCAGGAGGTCCAGTGGGCGGAGGGATGGTCGTCTCCATAGGAACGTCAGGAGGTCCAGTGGGCGGAGGGATGGTCGTCTCCATAGGAACATCAGGAGGTCCAGTGGGCGGAGGGATGGTCGTCTCCATAGGAACATCAGGAGGTCCAGTGGGCGGAGGGATGGTCGTCTCCATAGGAACATCAGGAGGTCCAGTGGGCGGAGGGATGGTCGTCTCCATAGGAACATCAGGAGGTCCAGTGGGCGGAGGGATGGTCGTCTCCATAGGAACATCAGGAGGTTCAGTGGGCGGAGGGATGGTCGTCTTCATAGGAACATCAGGAGGTCCAGTGGGCGGAGGGATGGTCGTCTCCATAGAAACATCAGGAGGTCCAGTGGGCGGAGGGATGGTCGTCTCCATAGGAACATCAGAAATGGCACCCTATTCTCTATACACTTCATATAGTGCCCTATATAGGGAATAGTGTCCATGCTTGGTCTCTCTCTGGAGCTCTCTCCTCTCCTCTCAGCAGACAGCAGCACCTGGCGCTGCCCCAACCCTAACCCAGCCTCGGGCCCTGGCCCCTGGGGTAAGTGTGTGGTCTGGGCCCCTGAGCCCTGGTGGAGCTCCAGGCCTGTCCAGAACAGAATAAGCAGTCAGTTTGCCACTAGTTTGGAGGATAAGGCCAGTCCTCTTGGTGTAGGAAGAGGAGGGAGTTCTGTGGTGTCTTTGTTGTCTACCATAGGAGCTCAGTAGTAAAACAGCCACATTTAGAGTAGTGCTGCTCACTCACACACACACACACACACACACACACACACACACACACACACACACACACACACACACACACACACACCATCGGTCCTCTGCCTGAACCTGACTGCCGGTCCTAGCCTAAAGGTCAAGGGTCACAGGTCATATGGGCGTGAGGTCAAAGTCGTCGTTGACCTCTACCAGGGGGATGTAGAACTCGGATATCTCGAAGATGGAGGTGGACTTGTACATGGCTGGATCCAGCTCCTGGAGTTTCAGCTGCCAATGGAGACGCTGTACAGCATTAAGAGCTGCTGCCTCGTGCTGCTGCCGCATCAGAAGACACGTCTGGAGAGAGATAGAGAAAGAGACACAGAGAAAGAGAGAGAGAGACAGACAGAGACAGAGAGAGAGACACAGAGACAGAGAGAGAGAGAGAGAGACAGAGAGAGAGAGAGAGAGAGACGCATCAAATATTAAACAATTGGATGACACTCCGGATATGTCTGATTTGCCCAATGAATACATTTCAAATTTGAGGTTGTTACTGAAATATTCAGTTCAAATCATCTTAAACCTCATGTGGTTATATAGGATGAAGGAAACTCATGAACATCCATGCCATTGGCTACATGCTCAAAATCTATTTCCAGGTTGCAGGTACTACGGATAATCTCACCTTGAGTTTATCAAACTTGTCGTCCACATCTTGTAACCAGGACATAAACTGGCGGGCGTTGAAACGATCCCTCACAGATGTCTTGCCATCTTGGTCACCCTGGAAACCAAACAAACACACAAATGTAAACACCATTAGAGCACCGTTACTCAGAACTGTCCGCGTTAAAGTTTGAGTTCTGTTAAAACCATGATGGTTTTAAAACCACTTGTTGTAAAAGCACTTTGTGTCAACTAAGTAAGTCTCTCTGGATAGAATGGAAACGTAACTGCTGTTGTAAAATGGATTTACAAATATATTCATACATTTGATTAGTTGATTGATGCCAACTTATCCATTCTACAGAGTACATTATCAATTCGAAATAAACGTGATTGATGTCAACTTACTGATTCTACAGTGCGTGACATCATGCCACTTGCCTGGGCATCCTGAGGCATGTTATATACTTCGGCGTCCAATAGCACGGTGCACGCACTGAACGGGAGCGTCTGATTGGCTAGCGTTCTGGCAGCCCGGTAGTGGACTCGTAACACCTCCTGCTCGTTGGAAACAATTAACTTTTCCTGGAAGGAAAAAAAAAAAAGAGAGGGAGTTGAGTTCGACTAGAATACAGAGACAGGAGTGTTGTGATTCGGAAGAATGAATGAGTTGGGTTTAATAGTTGAGACAGAACAAAGCAGAGAAGATGACGAGACTAAAGCATCTCCTTGTATTTGTAATGAGAAACAATATTCAAAGTAACTGTTTATAAAATAACTAGATACAGCTGGGTCCAACAATATTGACCCTTGACAATGACAGTAATATTAATAAAAAAATATATATGTTTTTATAGTACCAGTCAAAAGTTTGGAAATAACACATATGGAATCATGTAGCAACCAAAGTGTTAAACAAATCAAAAATATATTTTATATTTAAGATTCTTCGAAGTAGCCACCCTTTGCCTTAATGACAGCTTTGGACACTCTTGGCATTCTCTCAACCAGCTTCACCTGGAATGCTTTTCAAACAGTCTTGAACCAGTTCCCACATATGCTGAGCACTTGGCTGCTTTTCCTTCACTCTGTGGTCCAACTCATCCCAAACCATCTCAATTGGGTTGAGGTCGGGTGATTGTGGAGGCCAGGTTATCTGATGCAGCACTCCATCACTCTCCTTCTTGGTCAAATAGCCCTTACACAGCCTGGAGGTGTGTTGGGCCATTGTCCTGTTGAAAAACAAATGATAGTCCCACTAAGCGCAAACCAGATGGGATGGGCGTATTGCTGCAGAATGCTGTGGTAGCCATGATGGTTAAGTGTGCCTTGAATTATAAATAAATCACGACAGTTTCACCAGCAAAGAACCCCTACACCATCACACCTCCTCCTCCATGCTTCACGGTGGGAACTACACATGCAGAGATCATCCGTACAGCTACTCTGCGTCTCACAAAGACACCGCGGTTGGAAGCAAACATCTCAAATTTGGACTCATCAGACCAAAAGTACAGTTTTCAACCGGTCTAATGTCCATTGCTCGTGTTTCTTGGCCCAAACAAGTCTTTTCTTCTTTTTGGTGACCTTCAGTAGTGGTTTCTTTGCAGCAATTCGACCATGAAGGCCTGATTCACGCAGTCTCCTCTGAACAGTTGATGTTGAGATGTCTCTGTTACTTGAACTTTCAAAGTTCTTGACACTTTCTGCATTGACTGACCTTCAAGTCTTAAAGTAATGATGGACTGTCGTTTCTCTTTGCTTATTTGAGCTGTTCTTGCCATAATATGGATTTGGTCTTTTACAAAATAGGGCTATCTTCTGTATACCAACCCTACCTTGTGACAACACCACTGATTGGCTCAAACGCATGAAGGAAAGAAATTCCACAAATTAACTTTTAACAAGGCACACTTGTTAATTGAAATGTATTCCAGGTGACTACCTCATGAAGCTGGTTGAGAGAATTCCAAAAGTGTACAAAGCTGTCATCAAGGAAAAAGGTGGCTACTTTGAAGTATCTAAAATATAAAATATATTTAGATTTGTTTAACACTGCTTTGGTTACTACATGTGTTATTTCATAGTTTTGATGTCTTCACTATTTTTCGACAATGTAGCAAATAGTGAAGATAAAGGAAAACCCTGGGATGAGTAGGTGGGTCAAAACTTTTGACTAGTACCGTATGTATGTACACACACATACATGCATTTTGTTTTAAAAATTAATAAAACTAATCTGAAGAGACTTTTAATACTCCAGCATCCTTCCCTTGTGAGGATAGCACAGCCTTTTTCTATAACGTTTTATGAGACTGAAGAACACATTTTAGACCATTCCTCCATACAGAATCTTTCCAAATCGCTTATGGACTGCACGCTTCAATTCAAACCACATGTTTTCAAATGGGATTCCAGACTGGAGACTGTAAATGGCATTGGCACTTGGATTTGCTAAACGGCATTGGCACTTGGATTTGCTAAACGGCATTGGCACTTGGATTTGCTAAACGGGATTGTGATTTTAACCGGCGCTGTGATTGGAACCGGTGCTCAGACGACATGAAAATAGAGTTCTTTGTGTTGGGCATCTAAAGAAAGGTGCATATTCAGAAAATAATCTCATCCCTTCTGTAAAATGTGGTGGTGGCTCTTTGATGTTATGGGACAATCTTTCTTCTACTGGTCCTGGGACCTTTGTTAAGGTCAACGACATCATGAACTTTACCCAGTACCAGGACTTTTTAACCAAAAACCTGGCCGCCTCTGCCAGGAGGCTGACACTTGGATGCAAGTGTCTCTTCCATCAAGACGATAGCCACAAGCACATCAACATCCACAAAGAAACGGTTAATTGACCACAAAATCACAAAAAGGGTGGCAGGTAGCCTAGCAGTTTAGAGTGTTGGGAAAGTAACCAAAAGGTTGCTGGTTCGAACCCCCGAGCTGACTAGGTGAAAAATCTGTGCCCTTGAGCAAGGCACTTAACTCTAATTGCGCCTGTAAGTTTCTCTGGATAAGAGCATCTGCTAAATGACAAATATAGAAATGAAAAGAATTCCATAAGTGCAGACAAAGGATATCAAGGATCTGTTAAGATTCAGTATGGTGCAATGGTCCAAGATCCCTCCCAATGGGTTGTCCAAAAAAGGTTCACTGATGTTATCCTCACAGGGGGAGGGTGCTAGAGTATTGAAAACAGGGGAAGGTGCCTGAGTATTGAAAACAGGGAAGAGTGCTGGAGTATTGAAAACAGGGCAGGGTGCTGGAGTATTGAAAACAGGAGAGGGGGCTAGAGAATTGAAAACAGGGCAGGGTGCTAGAGTATTGAAAACAGGGCAGGGTGCTGGAGTATTGAAAACAGGAGAGGGTGCTAGAGAATTTGAAAACAGGGGAGGGTGCTAGAGAATTGAAAACAGGGCAGGGTGCTAGAGTATTGAAAACAGGGCAGGGTGCTGGAGTATTGAAAACAGGAGAGGGTGCTAGAGAATTTGAAAACAGGGGAGGGTGCTAGAGAATTTGAAAACAGGGGAGGGTGCTAGAGAATTTGAAAACAGGGCAGGGTGCTGGAGTATTGAAAACAGGAGAGGGTGCTGGAGTATTGAAAACAGGAGAGGGTGCTGTATTGAAAGAGTATTGAAAACAGGGGAGGGTGCTGGAGTATTGAAAACAGGGCAGGGTGCTGGAGTATTGAAAACAGGGGAGGGTGCTGGAGTATTGAAAACAGGGCAGGAGTATTGAAAACAGGGCAGGAGTATTGAAAACAGGGAAGGGTGCTAGAGTATTGAAAACAGGGCAGGGTGCTGGGGTATTGACAACAGGGCAGGGTGCTGGGGTATTGAAAACAGGGGAGGGTGCTGGAGTATTGAAAACAGGGCAGGGTGCTAGAGTATTGAAAACAGGGGAGGGTGCTAGAGTATTGAAAACAGGGCAGGGTGCTAGAGTATTGAAAACAGGGCAGGGTGCTAGAGTATTGAAAACAGGGCAGGGTGCTAGAGTATTGAAAACAGGGCAGGGTGCTGGGGTATTGACAACAGGGCAGGGTGCTGGGGTATTGAAAACAGGGGAGGGTGCTGGAGTATTGAAAACAGGGAGGGTGCTAGAGTATTGAAAACAGGGAGGGTGCTAGAGTATTGAAAACAGGGCAGGGTGCTAGAGTATTGAAAACAGGGCAGGGTGCTAGAGTATTGAAAACAGGGCAGGGTGCTGGGGTATTGACAACAGGGCAGGGTGCTGGGGTATTGAAAACAGGGGAGGGTGCTGGAGTATTGAAAACAGGGGAGGGTGCTGGAGTATTGAAAACAGGGGAGGGTGCTAGAGTATTGAAAACAGGGGGTCCAATCATTTTGCTATTACTAATTAAACAAAATCAATTGTATTAGTATAAAATGTTTGTTTTTTTTAGCATAAAATACACACTATACATACAGAAGCATGTGGACACGCGTTCACATTAGTTGCTGACAGGTGTATAAAATCGAGCACACAGCCATGCAATCTCCATAGACTAACATTGGCAGTAGAATGGCCTTATTGAAGAGCTCAGTGACTTTCAACGTGGCACCGTCATAGGATGCCACCTTTCCAACAAGTCAGTTCATCAAATTTCTGCCCTGCTAGAGCTGCCCCGGCCAACTGTAATTGCTGTTATTGTGAAGTGAAAACGGATAGGAGCAACAACGGCTCAGCCGCGAAAGGGGTAGGCCACACAAGCTCACAGAACGGGACCGCAGAGTGCTGAAGCATGTAAAAATTGTCTGTCCTCGGTTACAACACTCACTACAGAGTTCCAAGCCTCCTCTGGAAGCAACGTCAGCACAAGAACTGTTCGTCGGGAGCTTCATGAAATGGGTTTCCAAGGCCAAGCAGCCGCACACAAGCCTTATTTATTTTACTAGGCAAGTCAGTTAAGAACAAATTCTTATTTTCAATGACAGTGGGTTAACTGCCTGTTCAGGGGCAGAACAACAGATTTGTACCTTGTCAGCTTGAACTTGCAACCTTTCGGTTACTAATCCAACGCTCTAACCACTAGGCTACCCTGCCGCCCCAAGATCACCATGTGCAATGCCAAGCATTGGCTGGATCGGTGTAAAGTCATCTGACAGATGAATCTGGGTTTTGCGGATACAAGGAGAACGCGACCTGCCCCAATGCATAGTGCCAACTGTAAAGTTTGGTGGAGGAGGAATAATGGTCTGGGGCTGTTTTTCATGGTTCGGGCCCCTTAGTTCCAGTGAAGGGAAATATTAATGCTACAGCATACAATGACATTCTAGACGATTCTGCACTTCCAACTTTGTGGCATGACAATGCACAAAGCAAGGTCGATACAGAGATGGTTTGTGTGAAAGAACTTGACTGGCCTGCACAGAGCCCTGACCTCAACTCCATCGCCCAAAATCAGTGTCCGACCTCACTAATGCTCTTGTGGCTGAATGGAAGCAAGTCCCTGCAGCAATGTTCCAACATCTAGTGGAAAGCCTTCCCAGAAGAGTGGAGGTTGCTATAGCAGCAAAGGGGGTCGACCAACTCCATATTAATGCCTATGATTTTGGAATGAGAAGTTCGACGAGCAGATGCCCATATACTTTTGGTCATGTAGTGTAGCTCAGTATTTGTGTTATTTCTTTGTCTTTTTTGGCTCATTTTTAAAATCAAGGAACCCAATGACTGTAGATCAAGCTATGAAAGGAAGATTGAAGAGGCTTTAATTACTCCACATACCCGTTCGATGCTGTGTTGCAAGCGTAGCTTCATACGAACCACCTCCTGTTGTCTAAACATCTCCTTCAGTTGGTCCGGTAGAGACGGCGGGGGAGTGATCTGTTATAGGGACAAATAAACATAAAACATTACAAATAGTTCAACATCATGAAACTTTGAAGATTTGTTTAATAAAGACCCTTTTTTAAATGCTGGTGTCTTGAGTTGAGGACTTTAGCAATAAAAAATAAAACATTTTCCAGAACCATACTAGAATTCACTTTAAAAAAAAAAAATCGGAGGAAAACAAGAAAGGGAGAGACAGAAAGAAAGGAAACATAAAAGAGGACAGAAGAGTGGAGATGCACTCAAGTGTCAATAGAGTTGTTGTTTTTTTTGTCAAGGAGCAAAACTAACGAGTCTTGGAGACTGAACCCTATGAATAAAACAGACAGACTCACATAAGAGTTGACTAAAAAAAAAAAAACTCCAGACTCACAGTTGGAATACAGAGTTTGCTGAGCGGGTTCCCGTCTAGCAGGTAGGATCCAGTAAAGGTCACGTACTCGTCGTAGTACTGCGGCGGCTGGGGGATGACGCTCAGCAACACTTTGCGTTTCTCCTCGATCTTCTTGCGGATGTGCAGGAACTCATAGTAAGGGTTGGCCCTCTCCGTCTGGTACGGCTGGATCTCCTCAAGCTTCAGAGAGTCAACGATTGCCGCCAGAGACTCCTGATAAGGAAGGAGAGAAGAGAAATACGGTAAGATAAGGTAGAGGAGATAAGAAACTTTACTGTCCCCAAGATAAGATAATGTTGTCCCGAATGTCCACCCTTACAACTAGACCTACCTCTCCTTATCTCTCTCCCTCCTCACCTACCCACTTCTCTTCAAAACGTCAATACTCCTCCCCTTCCCACATTCCTCTCTTCTTCCCTCCCTCCTTCCTTCCTTCCTTTCCTCTCTCCTTCCCTCCCTCCTTCCTTCCTTTCCTCTCTCCTTCCCTCCCTCCCTCCTTCCTTCCTTTCCTCCCTCCTTCCTTCCCTCTCTCCTTCCCACCCTCCTTCCTTCCTTTCCTCTCTCCTTCCCTCCCTCCTTCCTTCCTTTCCTCTCTCCTTCCCTCCTTCCTTCCCTCCCTCCTTCCTTCCTTCCCTCTCTCCTTCCCTCCCTCCCTCCTTCCTTTCCTCTCTCCTTCCCTCCTTTCCTCTCTCCTTCCCTGCCTACTTCCTTCCTTTCCTCTCTCCTTCCCTCCCTCCCTCCTTCCTTCCTTTCCTCTCTCCTTCCCTCCTTCCTTTTCCTTTCTTCTCTCCTTTATATTGTCAGCAATGTCCTTCCTGTACTTCCCTCCTAAACCATCTCCTCACCCTTTCCTAGACGTACTCATTCCCTTCCCTACCCCTCCCTCATCCTATCTACCAGAAGTGCCCACCTGTTGCGTGCTGCCTCCAGCCTGGTTGGAGGTAGACATCCTGGGCATCTTCCTCTTCCTGGGGTGGGTCTGCTGGAAGTCCTGGTCCTCCTCCATGGTTAGGGAGAGGACCTTGGCCTTAGCCCCAGAGGAGTCAGAGTCTCTGTCCCCAGACTGGGGGGAAGAGCTAGCAGAGACCCCACTGCTGCTGTAACTACCACTACTACCACTCTGGTCTGTCTGGGAGCCCTGCTGGAAGTTACTACTCTGTCCCGAAGCACTTTGGGTCTGGTCTGATCCAACAATCGAGGGAGTATGTCCTTCTTGTCTCTCCTCAGAGGTAGAAGACACTTCCATTGGCTCTTGGCACGGCTCTGACTTCACCTCAGGGATGGTGACCATACTACTGCCCTCTGACGAAGACCAACAACTAGACTTTTCTGTTGACATGGCCTCGGGACCTCTCCACTTCTCCAATGTGCGGTCTGGAGCATCAGAAGTTTCTTCTTCCTGGTGTTCAGGGCTCGAGCAGCGCGACACAGTGGATGACGTAAGCTGGCTAGTATGATAGTTTTTGTCCGGCTGAGGATCGGTAGGACCCACAATGTCCCTGGAGAATCTGGATTTTTTACAGTCTTGACTGTTCACGTCAGTGTCCATCTCCTCTGGAGAGTCCTTGGTTTTGCTGGTGGTCATCATGGACTCCTCTGGAGAGTCCTTGGTTTTGCTGGTGCTAGCACTGGGCGGTGGGTGTGCACTGATGAAGGCTACTGGGTTGTCCATCCATTCCGGTATAGACGCCCCTAACACACACTGAAGGCTCTCCACAGCTGCTCTGCTTTCAGCGCTGCTGGCTGCACTCTCAACTGGAGTTTTATCTTTAGGATCAAGAGCCAGATCTCCATCAGTCTCTGTCTGCATCTGCTGTGAGGTCACCGTACTGGTGTTTGGAAGGGTTTCCCATGACTGGCTAGCAGAGAGAGATGAGGTGGTTTCGGTGCTGGAGAACGGCAGTTGACAGGATAGAGAAGATAATGTCACCAGTGGCGTCGTGTCCTCAGAGGGCAGGTCCTTCGTGCTACATTCAGGCGCCGCCCTGGAGGTCTCAACGGGGGATACACTGGACGTCCCGTATCAGGAGAGGATCGGAGGGGGAAGAACACCCTCTCTGTTCTGGTGTAGCTAGCTGTGGGACACAAGCCTGCTGAAGTGTTGAGGAGTCCTTTACGCGAGGATCTCCGGTGTTGGACGCTTGAGGTGGGAGATGGACACCTGGAGCGGTGTTCCCTTCACTCTCAGTGTTGAAATCTGTATCTGTTCTTGCATTAGGGAGATTCGGAAGCATCTGAATTGGATCACTTTGACTCTGGCTCTCCTCTGGATCCGCAAAGGTTTCTAAAGGTTGAACACTTGTAGACTCTTCAGTGGGTTGAGCAGCAGGCACCACGGCGGCTTTGGGCAGAGTTTCAAAAAAGGTTTGCCCTCAGACGCCGTTGCACAGTTAGCGTCTTCGTCCAGAATAGCCCTAAGGTAAGGGGAAGCGTGTCTGCTCTGCAGCGGAGTCCGGTTACCTTGCCCCGCCGCTTCTAGAAGACTGTTGTAGTCTTTGTCGTGAACGGCAGGATGTGAGAGGAGGGAAGGCGGCTGAGAGTCCTGGGAGGCTTCCAGGGTCATATCCGAGTCATACTCAATAGGTCTCGGCGTCAGCAATGTGGCCTGACAGGAGTCCTCAGAGCTGGCCACAGAGACCATAGACACAGACCTGGACATGAGACCCGACCTCTCGCTTTCTGGCCTGGGTGACCTGCTCAAGCTGTTCTCCATACCAGCTATCAGCTTCCCACTTAGGCAGGAGAGTGTCTTCCCCGTCCAGAGACATGGTCCTGTAGCTGGTGCTGTCCCTAAGGGGTTTGTCTCGGTCCCGGCAGTGAACGTCGGAGGAGCCTTCAGAGCTCTTGGAGCGAAGCAATTCTTTGCTCAAGCACGGTTCTCCAGAAGACGAGGATGTCGCCTTGGCTTTGGCTTTGCTTTTGAGCTTCCCTGGGTCTGTCGTCGTAGAAGAGGGCCGTTGTTTCATCCTCTCCCTCTCCTTCTGTTTGATCTTTTCTAGGTGTTTCCGGTGCCACTGTTCAATCTCCTGGTCCTTCAGACTCAGCATGCGCTCGAAGCTGGTCTGCCTCAGGTCTTCGTTGACCAGACGTTTTTCTTTGGGCCTCTGCTCTTCCCGGGTGGCAGGCAAGGCTTTAGCTTTGGACCTGTTGTCTCGGTCAGTCTCTGTCTCATTAGGTTTGGTCTTACTGGTCTTGCTACCCTCCTTGGAACGGTCCTTGGAACGGTCTTTGTCCCGATCTCGGTGCTTGTCAGAGTCTCTGGATTCTCTGTCTCTCCGGTCTCTGTCTTTCTCTGGCGTCTTCGGGAGGTCCTCTGTCTTTAGTAGTTTTGCTGGCAATGTCTTGCCACTTTCAGACACATAGCCCTTCTCCTCCAAAAGGAGCTTCAGGTTAGAGGAGGAAGAGCTGTCTTTAGATTTTTCCTTTTTCTTCTTATCACAGTCTTTGTCTTTCTCCTTTTCCTTCGAGCGATCTGATTTACTGTGGTCCACGGATTTCTCTGAAGGTGGTTTTCCTTTCTTGTCGGAGCTCGTCCTGTCTTTGTGTTCTACCGCGTTGTACTCCCTCTCCTGCCTCTCCCTGTCACTCCTCTTATCCGGCTTGTCTTTGCTCTTCTTGTCCTTGCTCTCCTCGTGTTTTTTCATCGTGGACAAGGCTCTGAGCTTCTCGATCTCTTTGTGGTTCTTGTCACCAGGGGACGCCATCCTTTCCTTCTCTCTCTCTTTCCAGCGATCCATGGAATTCTGTGAATTCTCTGATTTCTCAGGGTGCTCAATCTTGACTTTCTTTTCCTTGTCGGGATGCTTTTTATCCGTCTTGTCAGCCTCACGTTCCTTTACAGAAGGTCTCCTGTCGTATTTGTCTCGCTGGCATTTCTCAGAGGCATCCGGCTGGTCTGAATCGGCCGTAGACGTGGTCCCCGTTACCGGTTTCTCCTCCGGTTCGTCTTTCACACTGGCGGGGTTATGCTGCGTCTCCTCAGGAACCGAAACCCGTACAGAGCTTAAGCACTCAGTCCTCTCCTCGCGCTCACTGAGCTTCCCATCCTTTCCGCCCCTCTCCTCTTTGAAGACAGCAGAGGTCTCTTTCCTCTCCTTTTTCAAGCGCTCCTCTCTCAGCCTCTTCTCCTTGCTGCTGATGCTAGACGGGTGTTTTTCTTTCGTCCTACTCTCTTCCTTCACAGGAGAGCTGCCCGATGTTGAGGTATTCTGAGGAGATCCGCAGTCCTCCCTCTCCATTTTCCCTGGAGGCAAAGGTTCGTCATCGTTGAAGAAGTTCTCTTTCCAGAACTCCCGATCGAATTCCAGGTTCCTGTGGCCGTCCTTCCTACTGCCCTCTTTCTGCCGGTGGCGGTTCCTCTCTGCCTCATACTCCCTCCTGGGCTTGTCCTTCTCCTTGTGTTTTAACTTGTGCTTCTTGACCACATTGCCATCCTTGTCCGTCTTCCGTAAGGCACCACCCTCAGAGATGTCCACGCTGTTGGCAACGCTGCCGTCTTTATTATACGGACTGGAGTCTCCATCTCCCCCCCCCGCACCACCACCACCAGCGTCCATGGTGACTTCATTCTGGTGGTGCTTGCTCTTCTCCTTGTGCTTGCAGCCTTTACTACTAGAGCTCTCCGTGCAGAACTCAGACTCAGGGTTGCAGTGGTTGTACTTGACACCATCCGGCGGACAGGGGCCTTCGGCAATCGAGACGCACGTCATCTTGGCGTTCTCCTGTTTGAGCGGGTTGGAGGACGGCTGCTTGTCGGCCAGGCCGTGGTTGAGCTTGGGGGACTTGACGGTGGCAGACAGATGGAAGAGGTGGACGGATGAGTCATCCTTGGGACTGAAGGACATCTTGAACGAGTCTTCGTCCCCACAGAGTCCCCGGCTGTTCTTGTCCGTGTGCGTCTCTGACACAGACACGGTGGCTAAGGAGAACACCAGAGCTTTGCTGTTTTCCTTCCCATCCTCCTGGTTCTCCTTGTTCTTGCTCTTGCTCTTGTTCTTCTTCTTTACTTTGCTGCCTTTGTCTTTCTTTTCTGAAGTCGTGTCTTTCTTTTCGGAAGTCTCTTTCTTAGTCCTGCTGGCGTCTGACGCCTTGTGTCCCTCCGAGCCGTGGGAGCAAGTCGGAGAGCTCCTTCTCTCTGACGGCATCTCCAACTCCTCACTGGAACTATCCGAGCTGCAATACAGGACGCGGGACGACGTCTTCGTCTTCTTAGACTTAGAGGACTGGACAGAGACGCTCCCGTCCCCTTTACTGCTCTGCTTCGCGGCCAAATGATCCTTCTCTTCCTGCCTCAGCTCTCTCCGGAGGATGTGTCTGTCGTTCAGGGCTTTACTCAGGTCTTCTTCTTCCTCCTCGTCTTTGAACTCATACTCGTCCAGGCCAGACATGGAGGGTGAGGCCTTCACGGTGCTCCGTTTGCCTTCAGAGACCTTCTCCACATCCGAGTCATCCATGTTGTCATCATCCACGTCCACACTTGAGGGGTTTACCGACGGCGGGTCTTCAGACTCTGTAGAGATAAGAGGAAAAGATAATAATTAAAATCTTGAAAACAGAATAAATAGCCTTGTTTTCGATTCAAGATTGATTACAAATTTGAATTGATTTCACTATTCGAATAATATGATAAATACGTGCATTTTACAGAATGGGGACTTGGCTCACGTGACTCAGGAAAGGCAGTGGACTCGGCTTGTTGTTTAAGCACAGACATGTGGGGGATGAGCCCTACTTACTTTACCCCTACCGACATGTACAAATTACCTCGACTAACCTGTACCCCCCGCACATTGACTCGGTACCGGTACCCCCTGTATACAGCCTCTTTATTGCAATTTTATTGTTTAACTTTTTATAAAAAACATTTTTACTTTAGTTTATTTAGTAAATATTTCCTTAACTCCTATTTTCTTAAAACTGCATTGTTGGTTAAGGACTTGTAAGTAAGCATTTCACGGTGAGGTCTACACCTGTGGTATTCGGCGCATGTCACGAATATAATTGGATTTGTGAGAGAGAAAGTAGCCAAACCAACTGGAGCAAGTCAGACAAACTTGTTGCTGCGATAGGTAATCTCATCTGTCTGTCTTGACTGTATGTGAAAGTATGTGGACACCACTTCGAATGAGTGGATTTGACTATTTCAGCCACACCCGTTGCTGACAGGTGTATACAATCCATGCAATCTCCATAGACAAACATTGGCAGTACAATGGCCTTACTAAAAAGCTCAGTGACTTTCAAATGTGGCACCTCTCATATGATTGCCACCTTTCCAACAAGCCAGATGGTCAAATTTCTGTCCTGGTCATCTGTAAGTGCTGTTATTGTGTAGTGGAAACGTCTAAGAGCAACAACGGCTCAGACGCAAAGTGGTAGGCCACACAAGCTCACAGAATGGGACCGCAGAGCGCTGAAGCGCGTAACGCTTAAAAATCGTCTGTCCTCAATTGCAACACGCACTACTGAGATCCAAGCTGCCTCTGGAAGCAACGTCAGCACAATAACGGTTTGTCGGGGGGCTTCATGAAATGGGTTTCCATGGCCGAGCAGCCACACACAAGCCTAAGATCACCATGTGCAATGCCAAGCGTTGGCTGGAGTGGTGTAAAGCTCGCTGCCATTGGACTCTGGAGCAGTGGAAATGCGTTCTCTGGAGTGATGAATCACGCTTCACCATCTGGCAGTCCGACTGACGAATCTGGGTTTGGCGGATGCCAGGAGAACGCTACCTGCTCGAACGCATAGTGCCAACTGTAAAGTTTGGTGGAGGAAGAATAATGATCCGGAGCTATTTTTCCATGGTTCGGGCTAGGCCCCTTAGTTCCAGTGAAGGGAAATCCTAACACTACAGCATACAATTAAATTCTAGACGATTCTGTGCAAACCCATCCAACACCTTTGGGATGAATTGGAACGCCGACTGCGAGCCAGAAATAAATCGCCCAACATCAGTGCCGGACCTCACTAATGCTCTTGTGGCTGAATGGAAGCAAGTCCCCACCCGCAGCAATGTTCCAACATCTAGTGGAAAGCCTTCCCAGAAGAGTGGAGCCTGTTACAGCAGGACCAACTCCATATTAATGCCCCATGATTTTGGAATGAGATCTTGGGACGAGCAGTGGCCATGTAGTATAAGTTAGTTAAAAAAGATCGATAGCTAGAAAGCTAATTGAGGATATTTTGCTACGCTCTCTGTCCACATACAACATCTCCAATCAGATTTAAACAGCCTACCCTGTTGGGTGATCATTGTAGTCTACTCCTTCTCAATTAGCCAATTTAATGATGTAATATTGTAATTCCATTTTGATTTGATTAGAAATCTTCCACTTCACTTGCTACACGCGGATGGAGCCTCTGATGGTATTGCTGCTATGATTGCCAGACAATAACAAAGCGTTGAAGAGGAGCTTTTCCTCTAGAGCAGTGGTTCCTAAACTTTTTATTAGTCCCCGTACCCCTTCAAACATTCAACCTCCAGCTGCGTACCCCTTCAAACATTCAACCTCCAGCTGCGTACCCTCTCTCTCCCTCTCTAGCACCAGGGTCAGCGCACTCTCAAATGTATATATTTTTTTGCCATCATTCTAAGCCTGCCACACACACACACACACACACACACACTATACAATACAATTTATTAAACTTTAGAATGAGTGAGTTTTTGTCACAACCCGGCTCGTGGGAAGTGACAAAGAGCTCTTATAGGACCAGGGCACAAATAATAATAATTAATAATTAAGACCTCCACAATAGTATGGGGCTTGCCTGTCCCAGCCACTCGGTAGCTCACCATATAAGACACTTCTAGACCCTTCTGATTAATGGCATCTGTTGCTTTTATACATGTCTTGTCTCATGTTTCGTTTCTAAATGTCTGCGCAGGAGTGAAGGTTTCCCGCGAGAGAGTAGCGGTTAATGTGATTGGATGTTCATTATTTGACTAGGCTACCTGTATTTGACATTGTGTTGTTATTTCGCTGAACACTGGATGGTTTAATTTTATTTTTGGCAGTGAAACGAGGCTACCCAGGCGAGGAGAAAAAAACCTCACCTAAATGTACCCGAGGAGCCATCCTCTACAGGACGCCCTACCCGAGGAGCCATCCTCTACAGGACGCCCTACCCGAGGAGCCATCCTCTACAGGACGCCCTACCCGAGGAGCCATCCTCTACAGGACGCCCTACCCGAGGAGCCATCCTCTACAGGACGCCCTACCCGAGGAGCCATCCTCTACAGGACGCCCTACCCGAGGAGCCATCCTCTACAGGACGCCCTACCCGAGGAGCCATCCTCTACAGGACGCCCTACCCGAGGAGCCATCCTCTACAGGACGCCCTACCCGAGGAGCCATCCTCTACAGGACGCCCTACCCGAGGAGCCATCCTCTACAGGACGCCCTACCCGAGGAGCTATCTTCTACAGCACAACCTACCTGAGGAGCTATCCTCTGGGTCTGAGAGGGGCACCTCTCCCTTTAGGAGGAGCTCCAGCTCGTGGGAATCAGCGATGTCTACGGGCCGCTCCCCTCGCTTGTTGGCCTGGAACGCATTGCCACCATGTCTGAGCAGCAACTTCACAATCTATATGAAGGGGGATAGGACAAGTGATTAGTGCTCTCTCAAGGTCCAGCTTGTTCGTCTTTGTGAATATTTATTTCAGTGTGATTTTTTTTAGATAAAATGTTGATCGTCTCTGATCTCCAAGAGCTCAAGGATACCAGACAATTCCTGAATAAAGTCAATGAAAGGTGAAGCAGTTTCAATCTAAGCAGTACTCCCATGTTAAAAGAGAACCAGCGGCGGCACATGTAGGTAGGCAGGCCCAGGGAGGTCAAAACCTACGTCTGTGTGTCCACTACTGGAGGCATCGTGGAGCGGCGTGTCATCATCCAGACCCTGGGTGTTGACTTCCGCTCCGGCCGCGATCAGAACCTTGGCCACGTCGTAGTAACCGAGGTTACACGCCTCGTGAAGAGGGGTCCAGCCTGATGAAGGAAGAAATTGTCTTTTGAGGGGAAAACTTGGAATGGGTCAGCGGCTAATGAGTTGCAGCGTTATGGTCCGACAGGGCGAGGAATGAGAATGTGGGTTTAGGCATTACAGCAAGCCATCCTGGTAAATGATCCTCCCCTCACACTGACTCGGTACCGGTACCCCCTTGCATAGGGGGTACCGGTATGTTATTGTTATGTCCATTTCTTGTGTTACTTTGGGATTTATTTATTCATTTAAATATTTTCTGACCTCAATTTCTTGAACTGCACTGTTGGTTAAAGGCTTGTAAGTCAGCATTCCACGGTAAGCTGTTGTATTCAGCTCATGTGACAACTTGATTTGAAATGTGCATGTGGGTTTAGGTGTTAAAGCAAGCCACTTTGGATAAGAGTGCCTGGGTAAATGACTAAAATGTGTACGTACAATCTTTAAAGTTACTCTGACCTTTCTAGTTGATAACGATTGGCCAGGTGTTCCTTTACCTGCAAAGTCTTTGACGTTGACATCAGCTCCCAGGCTGATGATCTCCTTGACATGCTTGGCGTCCCCTCGTATGGCGGCCATGTGTAGGGGCGTCTCGCCACGCTCGTTCCTCTTGTTCACCTTGTCCCTCGCTCTGGAGGCCGTGCTGCTGGGGAGCTTCTTCTGCACCGGGGGTGCCTGGGACGGGTGGCTGGGGGTCGAGTCTGTGGAGGAGAGGGAGGGGAGAGACAAAAAAACTCAGAGAAAGTGATTAAAAAAAAAAAAAAAAAAGTATCTTGATTTCTCTGATAACCGGGAGGTCCATTATCTTTAAGGCTGATGAACCGGGAGGTCCATTATCTTTATGACTGATGTACCGGGAGGTCCATTATCTTTAAGGCTGATGAACCGGGAGGTCCATTATCTTTATGACTGATGTACCGGGAGGTCCATTATCTTTAAGGCTGATGAACCGGGAGGTCCATTATCTTTATGACTGATGTACCGGGAGGTCCATTATCTTTATGGCTGATGAACCGGGAGGTCCATTATCTTTATGGCTGATGAACCGGGAGGTCCATTATCTTTATGGCTGATGTACCGGGAGGTCCATTACCTTTATGGCTGATGAACCGGGAGGTCCATTACCTTTATGGCTGATGAACCGGGAGGTCCATTATCTTTATGGCTGATGAACCGGGAGGTCCATTACCTTTATGGCTGATGAACCGGGAGGTCTATTATCTTTATGGCTGATGAACCGGGAGGTCAATTACCTTTATGGCTGATGAACCGGGAGGTCCATTATCTTTATGGCTGATGTACTGGGAGGTCCATTATCAACAAGGCTGCTGTTTATCATTATGACTCTGAATCCTGATAAATATATTAACCATCAACATCTCTAAGAGGTTATGAGAGGAGACAAGGCATGAATGTGTTCTGACTAACCTGGGCTGTTGTCCCTGGCGGTCATCTGCATCAGTAGGGCCATCTGCTTGCGTTCCGACAGCGGGTATCCAAACAGAAGATTGACCGGGACCTTCTTACTCCCCCCAGACTCCTTCTTGACTTTCTTCTTATCCGGGCCATCTTTATCTACAAACCAGAGGTAGGACAGGAAACAGGGTTAGACCTAGAAACCCCCAAAAAATACACACGCCTCCAATTCCGCCAAAACCAGCAAGGTGTGTATCCCAAAATGCATCTTATTCCCTATATAGCAGGTCTCTATGGACCCTAGTCAAAAAGAGTACACTATATAGGATATGGAGTGCCATTTGGGATGCAGCCAAGATTACCAACAATGAGGCTAATGCAATAAGGCGATGAAGTGCCCCCCCCCCTCATATTTTGGACCGTATCTCTCGATCACGCCACGCAATAAAAAAGGTTAGCGAGCACGGTGTCCTTAAAGGGGGGCCAGCACAGTGTGTACGGTTGGTTTACCCTACGCATCACTCACAACACGATCAAGCCAACATACAGACATGCGTGAGGTGAGCTAGCTAGCGAGCTCTAGAGAGCAGGCAGACAGTGTTTAGAGTGTAACATTGCAGGGTAGGAAGACAGGAGGATTAGACTAACATAACAGGATAGGAAGACGAGGATTAGACTAACATAACAGGGTAGGGCTGGAAGACGAGGATTAGACTAACATAACAGGGTAGGGCTGGAAGACAGGGATTAGACTAACATAACAGGGTAGGGCTGGAAGACAGGGATTAGACTAACATAACAGGATTGGAAGACGAGGATTAGACTAACATAACAGGATTGGAAGACGAGGATTAGACTAACATAACAGGAAGACGAGGATTAGACTAACATAACAGGATAGGGCTGGAAGACAGGGATTAGACTAACATAACAGGATAGGAAGACGGGGATTAGACTAACATAACTGGGTAGGAAGACTGGGATTAGACTAACATAACAGGATAGGAAGACGGGGATTAGACTAACATAACAGGGTAGGAAGACGGGGATTAGACTAACATAACAGGGTAGGAAGACGGGGATTAGACTAACATAACAGGGTAGGAAGACAGGGATTAGACTAACATAACAGGGTAGGAAGACGGGGATTAGACTAACATAACAGGATAGGAAGACGAGGATTAGACTAACATAACAGGGTAGGAAGACGGGGATTAGACTAACATAACAGGATAGGAAGACAGGGATTAGACTAACATAACAGGGTAGGAAGACGGGGATTAGACTAACATAACAGGATAGGAAGACGAGGATTAGACTAATATAACAGGAAGACGGGGATTAGACTAACATAACAGGATAGGAAGACGAGGATTAGACTAACATAACAGGATAGGAAGACGAGGATTAGACTAACATAACAGGAAGACGGGGATTAGACTAACATAACAGGATAGGAAGACGAGGATTAGACTAACATAACAGGATAGGAAGACGAGGATTAGACTAACAAAACAGGAAGACGGGGATTAGACTAACATAACAGGATTGGAAGACGAGGATTAGACTAACATAACAGGATAGGAAGACAGGGATTAGACTAACATAACAGGATAGGAAGACAGGTATTAGACTAGCATAACAGGATAGGAAGACAGGGATTAGACTAACATAACAGGAAGACGGGGATTAGACTAACATAACAGGATAGGAAGACAGGGATTAGACTAACATAACAGGATAGGAAGACGGGGATTAGACTAACCTAACAGGATAGGAAGACGAGGATTAGACTAACATAACAGGGTAGGGCTGGAAGACGGGGATTAGATTAACATAACAGGGTAGGAAGACGGGGATTAGACTAACATAACAGGGTAGGAAGACGGGGATTAGACTAACATAACAGGAAGACGGGGATTAGACTAACATAACAGGATAGGAAGACGGGGATTAGACTAACATAACAGGATAGGAAGACGAGGATTAGACTAACATAACAGGAAGACGGGGATTAGACTAACATAACAGGATAGGAAGACGGGGATTAGACTAACATAACAGGGTAGGAAGACGGGGATTAGACTAACCTAACAGGATAGGAAGACGAGGATTAGACTAACATAACAGGGTAGGGCTGGAAGACGGGGATTAGATTAACATAACAGGGTAGGAAGACGGGGATTAGACTAACATAACAGGATAGGAAGACGAGGATTAGACTAACATAACAGGATAGGAAGACAGGGATTAGACTAACATAACAGGAAGACGGGGATTAGACTAACATAACAGGATAGGAAGACGGGGATTAGACTAACATAACAGGATAGGAAGACGGGGATTAGACTAACCTAACAGGATAGGAAGACGAGGATTAGACTAACATAACAGGGTAGGGCTGGAAGACGGGGATTAGATTAACATAACAGGGTAGGAAGACGGGGATTAGACTAACATAACAGGATAGGAAGACGAGGATTAGACTAACATAACAGGATTGGAAGACGAGGATTAGACTAACATAACAGGATAGGAAGACAGGGATTAGACTAGCATAACAGGATAGGAAGACAGGTATTAGACTAGCATAACAGGATAGGAAGACAGGGATTAGACTAACATAACAGGGTAGGGCTGGAAGACGGGGATTAGATTAACATAACAGGGTAGGAAGACGGGGATTAGACTAACATAACAGGGTAGGAAGACGGGGATTAGACTAACATAACAGGAAGATGGGGATTAGACTAACATAACAGGATAGGAAGACGGGGATTAGACTAACATAACAGGATAGGAAGACGGGGATTAGACTAACATAACAGGATAGGAAGACGGGGATTAGACTAACCTAACAGGATAGGAAGACGAGGATTAGTCTAACATAACAGGATTGGAAGACGAGGATTAGACTAACATAACAGGATTGGAAGACGAGGATTAGACTAACATAACAGGATTGGAAGACGAGAATTAGACTAACATAACAGGATTGGAAGACGAGGATTAGACTAACATAACAGGATAGGAAGACAGGGATTAGACTAACATAACAGGGTAGGGCTGGAAGACGGGGATTAGATTAACATAACAGGGTAGGGCTGGAAGACAGGGATTAGATTAACATAACAGGGTAGGAAGACGGGGATTGGACTAACATAACAGGATAGGAAGACAGGGGGATTAGACTAACACAACAGGGTAGGAAGACAGCATAGTGGCATGCAAGGGAACACTATAAGGCCACTGTAGGTGTGTGTTTTAACAGCATAGCAGAGAGTGTGGGGTACATGACATGGGGTTGCTGCAGTTACCACGACAAGACACCTACACACACCCCCACACAACACATGTATGTATGTGTGTGCGTGTGTGTATGTATGAATGTGTGTGTGTTAACATCATAGCAGCGTAGCGTAGACTCGAGGACCCAGGCTGCAGTGACAGTTACCTGCTAAACACATCCTGCAGGGAGTCACTAACCTCCCCTCAGACTCTCCCCAGGACTCAGTGGACTGGCCTGGGTCTGACTCATCTACTGGGCAAAGCAGAGACACGGGGGGGAGGGGAGGGGGAGGTAAGAGAAGAGGAATGCAAAAGGAAGAGAAGGAGGAAAGAGGAAGGGAAGATGTGGAGGGAGGGAGAGAGAGAGAGCAGGGGGAAAGCAACGCATTAATGCACGCCGCACTCTCACACGCGCTCATTCACACGAACGCACACATCTCACACACGAGTCATTCCAGGAGACAGTGAAAATACAGGGTGGAGTGGGTCGTAGCTTTCCTTCACTGCCCAAAAAGCACACAACTAGCTCCTCTGTTGGATGCTGTTCAATTCAAAACGCTCACGTCAGGATGTGACCAATCACATGTCAGCTGGAGCCGGAAGGTGACCTATCACATGTCAGCTAGAGCCGGAAGGTGACCTATCACATGTCAGCTAGAGCCAGAAGGTGACCTATCACATGCCAGCTAGAGCCAGAAGGTGACCGATCACATGTTAGCTAGAGCCAGAAGCCAGGATGTGACCTACAGTGCATTTGGAAAGTATTCATACGCCTTGACTTATTCCACATTGTTATTTTACAGCCTCATTCAAAAATTAAATTAAAAATGTTCCCTCAATCTACACACAATACCCCATAATGACAAAGCGAAAACAGTTTTTTTGAAACATTTCCTAATTTATTATTAAAAGAAAACAGAAATACCTAATTTACATAATTATTCAGACCCTTTGCTATGAGACTCGAAATTGAGCTCAGGTGCATCCTGTTTCCATTGATCATCCTTGAGATGTTTCTACAACTTGATTGGAGTCCACCTGTGGTAAATTCAATTGATTGGACATGATTTGGAAAGGCACACACCTGTGTGTATATATAGGAGCGTCGGAGACGGTTTAATATGATTCAATCTCAGCCCTATATTGACCCTTTGCCTGTTTGATGGTTCGTCTGAGAGCATAGCGGGATTTCTTATAAGCTTCCGGTTTTGCTCTGACTAAACTGTCAACTGTGGGACCATTATATATATACACACAGTATATCACAAAAGTGAGTTCACCCCTCACATTTTTGTAAATATTTGAGTATATCTTTTCATGTGACAACACTGAAGAAATGACACTTTGCTACAATGTAAAGTAGTGAGTGTACAGCGTGTATAACAGTGTAAATTTGCTGTCCCCTCAAAATAACTCAACACACAGCCATTAATGTCTAAACCTCTGGCAACAAAAGTGAGTACACCCCTAAGTGAAAATGTCCAAATTGGGCCCAATTAGCCATTTTCCCTTCCCGGTGTCATGTGACTCGTTAGTGTTACAAGGTCTCAGGTGTGAATGGGGAGCAGGTTTGTTAAATTTGGTGTCATCGCTCTCACACTTCCTCATACTGACTGGTCACTGGAAGTTCAACATGGCGCCTCATGGCAAAGAACTGAGGATCTGAAAAAAAAAGAATTGTTGCTCTACATAAAGATGGCCTGGGCTATAAGAAGATTGCCAAGACCCTGAAACTGAGCTGCAGCACGGTGGCCAAGACCATACAGTGGTTTAACTGGACAGGTTCCACTCAGAACAGGCCTCGCCATGGTCGACCAAAGAAGTTGAGTGCACGTGCTCAGCGTCATATCCAGAGGTTGTCTTTGGGAAATAGACGTATGAGTGCTGCCAGCATTGCTGCAGAGGTTGAAGGGGTGGGGGGTCAGCCTGTCAGTGCTCAGACCATACGCCGTACACTGCATCAAATTGGTCTGCATGGCTGTCGTCCCAGAAGGAAGCCTCTTCTAAAGATGATGCACAACAAAGCCCGCAAACAGTTTGCTGAAGACAAGCAGACTAAGGACATGGATTACTGGAACCATGTCCTGTGGTCTGATGAGACCAAGATAAACTTATTTGTTTCAGATGGTGTCAAGCGTGTGTGGCGGCATCCAGGTGAGGAGTACAAAGACAAGTGTGTCTTGCCTACAGTCAAGCATGGTGGTGGGAGTGTCATGGTCTGGGGCTGCATGAGTGCTGCCGGCACTGGGGAGCTACAGTTCATTGAGGGAACCATGAATGCCAACATGTACTGTAACATACTGAAGCAGAGCATGATCCCCCCTCCCACGGAGACTGGGCCGCAGGGCAGTATTCCAACATGATAACGACCCCAAACACACCTCCAAGACGACCACTGCCTTGCTAAAGAAGCTGAGGGTAAAGGTGATGGACTGGCCAAGCATGTCTCCAGACCTAAACCCTATTGAGCATCTGTGGGGCATCCTCAAACGGAAGCTAGATGAGTGCAAGGTCTCTAACATCCACCAGCTCCGTGATGTTGTCATGGAGGAGTGGAAGAGGACTGCAGTGGCAACCTGTGAAGCTCTGGTGAACTCCATGCCCAAGAGGGTTAAGGCAGTCCTGGAAAATGATGGTGGCCACACAAAATATTGACTCTTTGGGCCCAATTTGGACATTTTCACTTAGGGGTGTACTCACTTTTGTTGCCAGCGGTTTAGACATTAATGGCTGTGTGTTGAGTTATTTTGAGGGGACAGCAAATTTACACTGTTATACAAGCTGTACACTCACTACTTTACATTGTAGCAAAGTGTCATTTCTTCAGTGTTGTCACATGAAAAGATATACTCATATTTACAAAAATGTGAGGGGTGTACTCACTTTTGTGATATACTGTGTGTGTGTGTGTGTGTGTGTGTGTGTGTGTATATATATATATATATATGTGTGTGTGTGTGATCACGCTCGCTGTAGCAGATGTGAGTAAGACCTTTAAACAGGTCAAAATTCACAAGGCCGCAGGGCCAGACAGACTAGCAGGACGTGTACTCCGAGCATGCGCTAACCAACTGGCAAGTGTCATCACTGACGTTTTCAACCTCTCCCTGTCCGAGTCTGTAATACCAACATGTTTCAAGTAGACCACCATAGTCCCTGTGCCCAAGAACACCAAGGTAACCTGTCTAAATGACTACCGACCCGTAGCACTCACGTCTGTAGCCATGAAATGCTTTGAAAGGCTGGTCATGGCTCACATCAACACCATTATTAACCAGGGTCGGCAGGTAGCCTAGTGGTTAGAGCGTTAGGCCAGTAACCAAAAGGTTGCGAGATCAAATCCCCGTGCTGACAATGTAAAAATGTGTCGTCCTGCCCCTGAACAAGGCACTGTTCCCCGGTAGGCTGTCAATGTAAATAAGAATTTGTTCTTAACTGACTTGCCTACTTAAACAAAGGTAAAAAAATAAATATACAAAAAAATATCCCAGAAACCCTAGACCCAATCCAATTCGCATACCGCCCCAACAGATCCACAGATGATGCAATCTCTATTGCACTCCACACTGCCCTTTCCCACCTGGACAAAAGGAACACCTATGTGAGAATGCTGTTCATTGACTACAGCTCAGCGTTAAACACAGAGGGTAGTGCGTACGGCCCAGTACATCACTGGGGCCAAGCTTCCTGCCATCTAGGACCTCTATACCAGGCGGTGTCAGAGGAAGGACCTAAAAATTGTCAGACTCCAGCCACCCTAGTCATAGACTGTTCTCTCTGCTACCGCACGGCAAGCGGTACCGGAGTGCCAAGTCTAGGTCCAAGAGGCTTCTAAACAGCTTCTACCCCCAGGCCATAAGACTCCTGAACAGCTAATCAAATGGCTACACAGACTATTTGCATTGCCCCCCCCCAATTCACTGTTGTATTCGGCGCATGTGACAAATAACATTTTATTTTTATTTGAAACCAAGCCATGAGGTCGAAGGAATTGTCGGTAGAGCTCCGAGACAGGATTGTGTCGAGGCACAGATCTGGGGAAGGGTACTAAAATATTCATGCAGCTTTAAAAAGGTTCCCAATTAGGAATTGTCACAGTGCAACTCAAACTTCTACTCAAGAGTTTTTTTTGTATGTATTGTAGACTCTATACATTTCATCTGAGCTAAAATGGAGAGGAGACGGAGTAACGGTTCACTGCCCAGTGTGTCCTGTTTAGGCCACCTTACCCAGGGCCCTCCTTCCTTTGTAGTAATTACAGATTCAACCTCCAGTTCCAACCCTGTTTCAGATCCAGGATCTGACAAAAAAAAAAAATAATGAAAACACTGTTTATAGACTTCAAAAGAAAAGCAGCGCTGTGTGTGTTGTTGGGAAAGTTGCAATAAGGGGTTTTAATATCCAAACCATGGGTTGGTTGGATACAGGGGGACTGTGTGTGTGTGTGTGCATGTGTGGCTGGTTACAGGGAAGCACACAACACAGGAAGTATCCGGCTATTACACCAGACGAAGGCTTAGTTATACCGGCAATGAGCTCAAGGCTACTATTGCCTGAGTATAACTAGACTCTCTCCGGCTGTTCCAGATTTGAAGTGAAAACAAGAAGCTGAATACGTTGGTGCAGAAGAATAAGCCCCGTCGTCAGAATCTGACTGCAACGTTTAAAGCTCTTAAGAAAAATCCACATCTCAAACTGGCCAATAAAAAGAAAATATTAAAAATGGGCAAAAGAACACAGACACTGGACAGAGGAACTCTGCCTAGAAGGCCAGCGTCCCGGAGTCGCCTCTTCACTGTTGACGTTGAGACTGGTGTTTTGCGGGGTACTATTTAATGCAGCTGCCAGTTGAGGACTTGTGAGGCGTCTGTTTCTCAAGCTAGATACTCTAATGTACTTGTCCTCTTGCTCAGTTGTGCACCGGGGCCTCCCACTCCTCTTTCTATTCTGGTTAGAGCCAGTTTGCGCTGTTCTGTGAAGGGAGTAGTAACACAGCTTTGCACGAGATCTTCAGTTATTTGGCAATTTACAACATTAACAAAATGTCTACACTGTATTTCTGATCAATTTCATGTTATTTTAATGGACAAAAAAAAATTGCTTTTCTTTCAAAAACAAGGACATTTCTAAATGACCCCGAACTTCTGAACAGTAGTGTACATACACTATATACATATACACACACACACCCCATTATACTAAATATATACTATTATACTAAATATATATACTAGATATATACTATTACACTAGATATATACTATTACACTAGATATATACTATTACACTAGATATATACTAATACACTAGATATATACTAATACAGGGATCATCAACTAGATTCAGCCGCGGGCCGATTTCTTCTTGAGCGCATGGTCAAGGGGCCGGAACATAATTACAAATAATTAGTCGACTGCAAATTGACCGCAAGAAGCACAAAACGGATAAAATATTTGACTAAAACATAATCATTTCAAACCTAGCTTGAATTTGTATATACGATAAAAAAAAATTCTCTCTCTCTATTATGCATGGGAATACTTTGGAACAGATTTCCAAAATAAAATCACTTTGAGCTGATCTCCTGGTGTTGTTACAGTCTTACGTCCAACAATAAAATTAAAAAAATATTATAATTTGCTCAGAAAACTTGGGGGGATAAAATCGCCGGGGCCGCTGTATACTATTATATATTAACTATTGCACTAGATATATACTCTTATACTAGATATACACTATTATTTATGAAGGTACAGTACATGATTGATTGTATTATAGTAACATGCATCTGCATGATGCCCAGCCCACATGAGCTTATAAGACACTATTTGTTGTATCCAAATAAAATACAAAAGTAAAAAAAAAATTATATATATACCCCATCACTATCTCACACACACACACAGACCACACACACAGACAGACCACACACACAGTTGTGTAGTAGCCATGTGAGACGCGGGAGGGTGGTACCTGTGTCTGATTCTCTCTCCTTGTTGCGAGGGGGGCTCACGGTGAAGGACAGTTTGCGTTTCATGGAAGACTTGGGTGGTTTCCCTTCCTTCCCCCCCAGCAACTCACTACGGTCAATCTTCGGAGTCTTGGTAAACAGGGAAATCTTATCTTTGCTCTGGGGGGGGAAAAAGGGGAAAATGAATTGTCACAGGGGGTTGCGTTAATGTGGAATACACTGTTTTTTCATGCAGAAATTTTTTTATTAAAAAACGTGAAAAAAAAAAATCTCGCTGTGTTTCGTAAATGCAGATCTAAAATGCTTCTTATTGTAATTCTGCTTCAGACAAATGTTGTGCTTCAGTTCAGTTCTCCACTCGGATGAGAAATCTGGAGCATCGCTCCGGCCATTCATAAAAATCCCCATTTAACCAACATCCATCTATTTACATGACTACCTGGACATACCATTTGGTTTTGAAGTATTGAAAACAAACAGTATGATTTGAAAGAAACGTAGTTTAATAAACATGCCAGCAGCTGAGAAACCCCTCTCCGTGCTTGCAGAGTCACTGGGGATTTCACGGTAAGGTCTACACCAGTCGTATTCTGCATTTCACGGTAAGGTCTACCTGTTGTATTCAGCATTTCACGGTAAGGTCTACACCTGTTGTATTCAGCATTTGACATATACAAACACCCTTCAGGACACTCTTGCCAGGCTAGGCAGTGATGCAGAGTTTATTTTTCTACAAGTAAGCCTGAAGGTTTTTTTAGGCAAAATAACACTAGCAAAACGGAAAGCTCCTTGAAAAAGTGAATATACACAAGGCCAAATACAATTATAGCCGATGTAGTCCTCCAGATGTGTTCATATGGGGGACCTGATACTGTTTCCGACAGTCTTAACTCACCATCACTGTGGAGCTTCTCAAAGTCATGTTTTCGCCTCAAAACAGCAACTAAATAAAGTCTGGGTTTTTCTTTTTTTTTTTTTTTTTTTACATCCATTGAGAATGACAATAGTTCCTCAACGTAGCCTCTCCAGCTCTCTCCCTTTGGAAACTGATGGCCCAGAATATTTTATACAATGTTGCAAGTTTGCTAGCATGAGTTTCGGGCCGGACCAAGTTGATAGTTCATACAATGTTTCAAGTTCCTTGCAGCCATGCCATGTGTAGCCAATGTGACTTATAGGATATTTATTGTTATCTGGATATTTTCTACCTGCAGGCTGCAACGTTTTTAATTTGTTGGCTTCATGTAGCCTATTTTTACATAACGGCAATATAAAGTTATTTTTCATTTAGATAGAATTTTGATTAACCACATTGATTTTGAGATATGAAGACTTGTAAATAAAAATGAAACTCTTACACGAAAACGGGGTATATGAAAATCGTAGAAATGGTTCGACAACTCTGCTTAATATCTTGGAGATCTGACCATAGCCTACATGATAACCCATAAACTTAATACCATATTCTTCCCAGGGGGGGAAGCGGCTAGGACACACGTGCCAAAAGAGATAAAGAGAAGGTAGGAAGAGAAGGGTGTAGAAAATATATATATGCTGTGTGTGTATAGCGTACCTTCTTCCCAGACGGTTTGTCCACCATGGCTCCATCTCGGTCTGTCCCAGGTTTGGCCATGGTGCAGTGTGCCGGTGGTGCGGACTCCCTCCCTCCCACCCACCGTGTGACTAGCTACGACAGCTACGGCCCAGCAAGCTAATCATGCTCCTACAACAGAAGACATGTTATGAAGAGAACATTAACACTACATGTTATGATATGTTATGTTACGCTAGCTACGGGCTAATCATGCTCCTATAATACACAGGGAGAGAACATCGACACGTTATAATGTTATGATGCACTACATGACCAAAAGTATGTGGACATCTGCTCGTCGAACATCTCGTTCCAAAATCATGGGCATTAATATGGAGTTGGTCCCCCCCCCCCCCTTTCCTGCTATAACAATCTCCACCTCTTCTGGGAAGGCTTTCCACTAGATGTTGGAACATTGCTGCAGGTGGGGACTTGCTTCCATTCAACCACAAGAGCATTAGTGAGGTTGGGCGATTAGGCTTGGGTCGCAGTCGGCGTACCAATTCATCCCAAAGGTGTTTGTTGGGGTTGAGGTCAGGGCTCTGTGCAGGCCAGTCAAGTTCTTCCACACCGATCTTGACAAACCATTTCTGTATGGACCTCGCTTTGTGCACGGGGGCATTGTCATGCTGAAACAGAAAAGGGCTTTCCCCAATTTTTTGCCACAAAGTTGGAAGCAGAGAATCGTCTAGAATGTCATTGTATGCTGTAGCGTTAGGATTTCACTTCACTGCAACTAAGGGGCCTAGCCCAAACCATCAAAAACATCCCCAGACCATTATTCCTCCTCCTCCAAACTTTACAGTTGGCACTATGCTTTGGGGCAGGTCGCGTTTTCTGGCATCCGCCAAACCCAGATTCGTTTGTCGAACTGACAGATGGTGAAGCGTGATTCATCACTCCAATGGTGGCGAGCTTTACATCACCCCAGCCGACGCTTGGCATTGCGCATGGTGATCTTAGGCTTGTGTGCGGCTGCTCGGCCTTGGAAACCCATTTCATGAAGCTCCAGATAAGCAGTTATTGTGCTGAAGTTGCTTCCAGAGGCAGTTTGGAACTCGGTAGTGAGTGTTGCAACTGAGGACGGACGATGTGTACGCGCTACGCGATTCAGCACTCGGCGGTGCCGTTCTGTGAGCTTGTGTGGCCTACCACTTCGCGGCTGAGCCGTTGTGGAAACATCTAGGAGTAACATCACAACAACAGCACTTACAGTTGACCGGGGCAGCTCTAGCATGGCCGACATTTTACGAACTGACGGTGCCACGTTGAAAGTCACTGAGGAAATTCTACTTCAGTAAGGCCATTCTACTGCCAATGTTTGTCTATGGAGATTGCATGGCTGTGTGCTCGATTTTATACACCTGTCAGCAACGGGTGTGGCTGAAATAGCCGAATCCACTAATTTGAAGGAGTGTCCACATACTTTTGTATATATAGTGTATGTCATGTTAGTTGTGTGACAAGCTATGACAGCTACGGCTCAGCGTGTTCATTATGCTCCTACAACAACACACGAGGCCATGATGAGAATTTCAAGTCATTCACTTAAGACATATCCCCCCATACCATGACGCTTACAATTAGAGCGTACAATTAGGCCAAACACCCCGCCTCCAAAAATGAAACATCATTTCAATTGTATTTTATTCAAACTTCCTGGGGTCCGACAATTACAAACCATTGAAAAAATAACTGTGGGAGAAAAGAGGGTAATGTATTCTGTAACAGCAGTGGTTAAAAACCGAAATCTCATGACCGATACCACTTTGTATGCTTTGCTACATGGTTCACGTGGAAGTTTCCATGACTGTTGATAGTGACATTACTGTGACATGTAGAGGAATACAGTGACATGTAGAGATATACAGGGGAAAACTGTGTGAATCATCAGGTTAGGGGCTCTCTCACTCTCACAGGGAAATCTCCCTCGCACCCACACACACACCCACACGTTGTCCTACTGATCATATGCGGACTGACTTTCGGTTTCAGCTTCAAACAGCTGAAAATACTATTTTTTGGGGGGTTATAGAAAATAAATATATTTCACAGGGGTTTAGATGGTACAATGATTGTCTACACTAGACTTGTTTGTTTTGTCCTATAAACTGAAACTAATTGTAGCATCTTTAACTTCAAATGGGACAGGAACGTCCCAAGGTTCACTGATAGCAAGGACCTTTTTGACAGACAGACGGCTTGGGACAAGAGGCAGTGTTGTGCCAGCAGCCAAGTTGTGATTGATGTTTTTTTTTTTTTTTTTTTTTTTTTTCAAGTGACGGCAATTTATTTATTAATTATTTATATTTATTAAACGTATTAATTTTATTTTTTTGCTTAACTTACATTAATGTTCCTTTTTCAAACGTAACAAAAATCAGCTTCCTGTTTAAGGCAACTAGCTCTCACAGTCTTGCGTCAGTATTAGACGGTCATCCATGTCTCTCTGTTTTAAGCACAATCCATTAGGGCTGGGCGTTATACCGTATTTTACTATATACACCGGTATTGATGCAAGGACCGGTTTGTGGTTTTTACTTTACCTTCTGTATCGGTATTTGAATGTTTGGTTTAGTTAAATGTGATACGCCGTGTTTAATGTCAATTTTTTTTATCTCTCTCCGCGCCACATTCAACAGTGACCTAGTCACTCGAGGAGCGCATTTGATGTTCCTCGACCACGACACACTTGCGTTCAGTCTCTGCATGGTCGATGCAGCACATGCAACAATGTTGACGACAACAACGCCGTTTTCACTTTGCTTCTTCATATTAATCCATTAGAGTTCTATAACGACACTATTAGTTTGTGTTTCTTACAACAGCAAAACACTAGTTTTGTCTTTTCTCATTAAGTTGTCCTAAATCTTGTGGAGACGCTAATTGTTAGCCTCTAAATGCTAATAGCTAGCGAGCTGGCTAATAAATGTACTGAGTAAGAGCAAACATAGCTGGCTAATACCCGCCTGATAATACCTGTGACGTTGTAGACCTAAGTCAGCATGTTGTTTGATTTAGAAGATACCGTTGCACAAAGAGGAATATGCAAAGCAAGAATATGTTAGCTACATGAAGTAGCTAAGAGAAAACATGCAATGTAGCCAAAGCTGATAGGGTCCCCTAGGAAACACTTATCAACACTTCAGTTCCTACCCTGTCATTTTAATTTGTCGTCATCTCAAACAACACTGTATTCAAAAGTGCCCATTGTTATATTCTAACTATAGAATTAGAATAGTCATTCTATTTCCATGATTCTAACAGTTTTGCTCTAATTCGCAAGTCAAATCGCAATTGCAACATTTGGTTAAAAATAAGACTATTTGCCCATATCTTGCAGCCCTACATGGCAGTGTGGACATTATCTCAACTGGGTAGTGGTGTAAAGTATTTAAGTAAAAATATTTAAGTACTACTTAAGTAAAAAATACTTTCAAGTACTACTAAAGTCGTTTTTTTTGGTGTCTGTACTTTACTATTTAGATTTGACAACTTTTACTTCACTACATTCCTAAAGAAAATACTATACTTTTGACTCCATACATTTTCCCTGACACCTAAAAGTACTCAGGACAGGACAGGAAAATGGTCCAACTCAGGCACTTGTCAAAAGAACATCCCTGGTTATCTACTGCCTCTGATCTGAAGGACTCACAAAACACAAATGCTTTGTTTGTAAACAAGTGTCCCCTGGCTATCCGTAAATAAATAAAAAAACTAGAAAATGGTGCCATCTGGTTTGCTTAATATAAGGAATTTGAAATTATTTATAATTTTACTTTTGATACTTAAGTATATTTAAAACTAAATACTTTTAGACTTTTACTGAAGTAGTATTTTACTGGGTGACTCACTTTTACCTGAGTAACTTTCTATTAAGGTATCTTTACTTTTACTCAAGTAGTATTTTACTGGGTGACTCACTTTTACCTGAGTAACTTTCTATTAAGGTATCTTTACTTTTACTCAAGTAGTATTTTACTGGGTGACTCACTTTTACCTGAGTAACTTTCTATTAAGGTATCTTTACTTTTACTCAAGTAGTATTTTACTGGGTGACTCACTTTTACCTGAGTAATTTTCTATTAAGGTATCTTTACTTTTACTCAAGTAGTATTTTACTGGGTGACTCACTTTTACCTGAGTAATTTTCTATTAAGGAATCTTTACTTTTACTCAAGTATGATAACTGGGTACTTTTTCCACCACTGCAATTGAGTGCAGGAAATGCAGAAATTATAAAAGTGCTGAAATGTGTTTTGGTTGAAGTTGAACAGTATAAAACAATCAGAATGGAGAAAGACTCTTAGAATTCACTTAGAATGTATGTGTTGCCACCCTACGATCCACTCACTACTCATAAAGCAAATAAAATCACAGCCCTATTTGGTAAAAGACCAAGTCCATATTATTGGCAAGAACAGCTCAAATAAGCAAAGAGAAATTACATTACATCGTTACTTTAAGACATGTAGGTCAGTCAATACGGACAATTTCAAGAACTCGCAAAAACAATTTGAGACAGCGGATTTGTTCTTAACTGACTTGCCTAGTTAACTAAAAGTTACATTTATAAAAACATTAACTTACTGGTATCACAAACTAAGCCAGTCTCTAACTGTCAATACCCCAGAGTTGTGTTACACAGCTATCCACCCATATCTTGAATATGTATTTTGGATTTAGCTGTGAAGCTGTGCGCAGCATTGGTGAAGTCAGTGCTTTATTTTTGTACATCACATTGTTACTTGTTTTTTGATTACATTTACATTTGTTTTAAATTCACAATGTTAGCTGACGATCATCTAATAGAACAAAAAAAAGGTGTTTTAACTACAGAACATATTTACAGCACTTATCCAAACACACTACAAAAACCCAACTCATTTCCTCAACGGGACAGATCTGACAATACGGAAGAGAAACAGAGAGCTGTGCGTGTGACTGGGCCAGCAGTAGCTTGGCCTGGAGAGATACTAAACTAACAAGTCTTGCCCGGATTCAATAATCAACTAAGTAAGCTCTTCAGTCTTGGCCATGATTAACTTATCCAAGAGTGGTACTGAAGGGGCTGTGGCCATGGACGAGGCTGTGTTTGTTTACATTCACCTAATGTCGGCTTTTGATGATGTCTCTAGTCAATCAAATCAAATGTATTTATAAAGCCCTTCTTACATTCAGCAGATGTCAAAGTGCTGTACAGAAACCCAGCCTAAAACCCCAAACAGCAAGCAACGCAGGTGTAGAATCACGATGGCTAGGAAAAACTCCCTAGAAAGGCAGGAACCTAGGAAGAAACCTAGAGAGGAACTAGTAGCAGTGTTTTCCACAAGCACACGGAGTAGCCAGGAAATAGAAGGGGAAGAAAGCAGGGGTGTATTTTCAACCAGCAAACTATCAGGAAATAACACAGATCCCCCACACACACACCTTTACAGTGTTAGTTTCATCAGCCGTTGTACAATATGATATAAAAACATGGGACAAATGTAATTTTGACTGCATTGGGCCTTGACTTCCACAGGCTTCAAGCTTCCCTTTAAGAACCCATTTAAGAGTCTGCTGACTTCCACAGGCTTCAAGCTTCCCTTTAAGAACCCATTTAAGAGTCTGCTGACTTCACCAGGCTTCAAGCTTCCCTTTAAGAACCCATTTAAGAGTCTGCTGACTTCCACAGGCTTCAAGCTTCCTTTTAAGAACCCTTTTAAGAGTCTGCTGACTTCCACAGGCTTCAAGCTTCCCTTTAAGAACCCATTTAAGAGTCTGCTGACTTCACCAGGCTTCAAGCTTCCTTTAAGAACCCATTTAAGAGTCTGCTGACTTCACCAGGCTTCAAGCTTCCCTTTAAGAACCCATTTAAGAGTCTGCTGACTTCCACAGGCTTCAAGCTTCCCTTTAAGAACCCATTTAAGAGTCTGCTGACTTCACCAGGCTTCAAGCTTCCCTTTAAGAACCCATTTAAGAGTCTGCTGACTTCCACAGGCTTCAAGCTTCCCTTTAAGAACCCATTTAAGAGTCTGCTGACTTCCACAGGCTTCAAGCTTCCCTTTAAGAACCCATTTAAGAGTCTGCTGACTTCACCAGGCTTCAAGCTTCCTTTTAAGAGGCATTTTCTCAGCTATCTGTAATACAGGTATGATTGAAGAATGACGCGGGTGTTAAACATGGTCTGACTCTACACAGAAAGCAGCCTTTGACTTCTCCATTGTCAACACTGAATAAATCAGTAGACCAATAGCAACGTTTTAAATAATACCATTTAAAGTATGATTAGCTTTTAAAACAATTCAAAACCAGTTCTTTATTTCAGATCAGAGTGAGGCTCTATCTCCACTAGACTACCTATTGTTCCTGCAGTGAGGAGGATTCACCATCAAATATTTTCACAATTTATCTGCAGATAATCGGCATCCGCCCTCTAATTATTTAACAGTATGATGCTTTAAGAAGAAATCATAATCCCATCTAGTTCTGTCCAAAACCAAAAAAAAATCACACGGAAACCAAAAAACCCTGCCAAAAATCACCAGTTCTTAAAGCAAACCATGACTGTCGTAATTGTGGCAAGGCACGGCCATGTTAGTGGGCTTAACTGGTCCTCCTGACAACAACAAGTCTCTGTAGACTACAGCGTGACAGTCTACGAGTACAGAATAAAACATTTGGTATATATTGTATTTAACTAGGCAAGTCAGTTCATAACAAATTCTAATTTACAATGACAGCCCAACGCTCTAACCACTAGGCTACCTGCTGCCCCACACACAGACCATGTGGTACTGCATGTGCTGCTGAGGTCTTACTGGGGCCTTACAAGAGAGATGAGTGGGTGGGTGAGGGCTACGTTACAGCGTGTGTGTGTGTATGTATATATATATATATATAGAAGGGGGGAAGTGGAAGGGTTATGTTACAGAGCAGTACAGCTCACATAGAAATGTATTGTATCGTGTACATTACTGGACTGACATGAAGTCAGTGATCTACTCTTACTGGCAGTCTCGCTCTCTCCAGCTGTACTGTTTATTATGAATCCCCACTAGCTGCAGCTACTCTTCCTGGGGTCCAGCAAAATTAAATAATTATATACAATTTAAAAAAACATTACAATAAACACCAGATTTTATAACACATTAAGTGTGTTCACTCAGGCCACTATTCTACAACACAAATTCCATGTGTACGGGTGTGTATAGTGCGTACGTTAACGTGTGTGTGTGTGTGTGTATGCATGTGTCTCTTAACAGTCCCCACTGTTCCAAAAGGTGTATTTTTACCTGCTTTAAAAAATCTGTTTCTACTGCTTGCATGAGTTACTTGATGTGGAATAGAGTTCCATGAAGTACTGTGCTCCTCCCATAGTCTGGTGGGTCTGGACATGGGGGCCCGTGAAGAGACCTCCGGTGACATGTCTTGTGGGGTATGCATGGGTGTCTGAGCTGTGTGCTAGTAGCTTGAAAACAGACACCTCAGGTGCATTCAGCATGTTAATACTTCTCACAAATACAAAGTAGTGATAAAGTCTATCTCTCCTATACTTTTAGCTCCTCGCTGTGTACATTTAGGGGCCAGCCGTGCTGCCCGTAAAGTTTCCTAAGTCCCTCTTTGTGGCACCTGACGACATGACCGGACAGCAGTCCAGGTGTTGGCTTGGGCGGTATCATACCTTAATACCGTCCTAATACCACCATACCGGGATAGTCAGTAATACCGGCACTGAACACAAAGGGTGCTTTTTTTCAAACCCCACCGGGCTTCTGTAATCCGAAGGTTAGCAATGCTAACAATCACATGTTAAAATCCCATAGAGAATGCTAACGAGAGCATAGAGAACATTTTATACAGTCTCTGAAACTATTGTCAGGACAGACAAGGTCAAAAAGTTAAACAAGTAACTCAAAAACGCTACTCCGTTTGCTGCACGCACAAATTAATTATTAGACGGCAAGGCTCTTGATCCAAGGCAGCAGCTACTCTTCATGGGGCTTATTATGGATCCCCATTAGTTCCTGCCAAGGCAGCAGCTACTCCTCCTGGGGCGTATTATGGATCCCCATTAGTTCCTGCCAAGGCAGCAGATACTCTTCCTGGGGTTTATTATGGATCCCCATTAGTTCCTGCCAATACCATCATGACAAAGCTAAAACAGGTTAAGATTTTTTTGCAAATGTATGTATATATATATATATATATATATATATATATATATATATATATATATATATATACACACACACACACACACACACACACACACACACACACACACACACACACACACACACACACATAATAAAAAAATATTTGCATAAGTATTCAGACCCTTCCATGCCACCGTCTCCACAAAGAAGAACCCTGTGCCGGCGAGGGAGGCAATTTTCTTCGTTTTTAAATATTTAGGGCAGATATATTCCTTGTCACCCATTCTGAAACTAACAGCAGCTCTTTGTTACGTGTTGCAGTCATTTCACTCGCTGTAGTAGCTGACATGTATAGTGTTGAGTCACCCGCATAAATAGACACTGGCTTTATTCGAGGCCAGTGGCATGTCATTAGTAAAGATTGAAAAAAAAGTAAGGGGCCTAGACAGCTTGCCTCAGGAACTCCTGATTCAACCTGGATTATGTTGGAGAGGCTTCCGTTAAAGAACACCCTCTGCGTGTCTGTTAGACAGGTAACTCTTCATTCACAATATAGCAGGGGGGTGTAAAGCCATAACACATACGTTTTTCCAGCAGCAGACTATGATAAATGTCAAAAGCCACACTGAAGTCTAACAAAACAGCTCCAAAAATATGCTATTCTTAATTTTTTTCTATGCATCTAGCCATGGTGTCTTTACCAAGATGAGAAACAATTACGAACAATTAGAAACCTCTGTACTCCAAGAAATATGGAGTGGCCAGGTAGTCATTGATGCAGAGAGAGAGGAATTACGATCAGGGTTGAGGGATATGAGGGATAGAATACCTACAAATGAGGGACAAGATGCTGACAAATGAGGGACCAAGATGCTAACAAATGAGGGACCAAGATGCTAACAAATGAGGGACCAAGATGCTAACAAATGAGGGACCAAGATGCTAACAAATGAGGGACCAAGATGCTAACAAATGAGGGACCAAGATGCTAACAAATGAGGGACCAAGATGCTAACAAATGAGGGACCAAGATGCTAACAAATGAGGGACCAAGATGCTAACAAATGAGGGACCAAGATGCTAACAAATGAGGGACAAGATGCTAACAAATGAGGGACAAGATGCTGACAAATGAGGGACAAGATGCTGACAAATGAGGGACCAAGATGCTAACAAATGAGGGACCAAGATGCTGACAAATGAAATGCAAGTAGAAATACTGGTGTGCAAAGGGGCAAAAAAAAAGTAAGTAAATACAATATGGGGATGAGGTAGATAGTTGGATGAGCTATTTACAGATGGGCTATTTACAGATGGGCTGTGTACAGCTGCAGCAATCGGTAAGCTGCTCAGATAGCTGACGCTTAAAGTTAGTGAGGGAGATATGTCTCCAGCTTCAGCGATTTTTGCAATTCGTTCCAGTCATTGGCAGCAGAGAACTGGAAGGAAAGGCGGCCAAAGGAGGAATTGGCTTTGGGGGTGACCAGTGAAATATACCTGCTGGAGCGCATGCTACGGGTGGGTGTTGTTATGGTGACCAGTGAGCTGAAATAAGGCGGAGCTTTACCTAGCAAAGACTTATAGATGACCTGGAGCAAGTGGGTCTGGCGACTAATAAGTAGCGAACGCCAGCCGACGAGAGCATACAGGTCGCAGTGGTGGGTGGTATATGGGGCTTTGGTGACAAAACGGATGGCACTGCGATAGACTGCATCCAGTTCGCTGAGTAGAGTAGTTGGAGGCTATTTTGTAAATGACATTGCCGAAGTCGAGGATCGGTAGGATAGTCAGTTTTAAGAGGGTATGTTTGGTAGTGTGAGTGAAGGAGGCTTTGTTGCGAAATAGGAAGCCAATTCTAGATTTAATTTTGGATTGGAGATGCTTAATAGGAGTCTGGAAGGAGAGTTTGCAGTCTAGCCAGACACCTAGGTATTTGTAGTTGTCCACAAATTCTAAGTCAGAACCGTGATGCTAGTCGGGTGGGCGGATGCGGGCAGCGATCTGTTGAAAAGAATGCATTTAGTTTTCTAGCGTTTAATAGCAGTTGGAGGCCACGGAAGGAGTGTTGTATGGCATTGAAGTTCGTTTGGAGGTTTGTTAGCACAGTGTACAAAGAAGGGACAGATGTATACAGAATGGTGTCGTCTGCGTAGAGGTGGATCAAGGAATCACCCGCAGCAAGAGCGACATCGTTGATATATACAGAGACAAGAGTCGGCCCGAGAATTGAACCCTGTGGTACCCCCATAGAGACTGCAAGAGGTCAGGACAACAGGCCCTTCGATTTGACACACTGAACTCAACTGAGAAGTAGTTGGTAAACCAGGCGAGGCAGTCATTTGAGAAACCAAGTCTGCCGATAAGAATACAGTGATTGACAGAGTCGAAAGCCTTGCCTAGGTCGATGAAGACGGCTGCACAGTACTGCCTTTTATCGATGGCAGTTAATATATTGTTTAGTACCTTGAGCGTGGCTGAGGTGCACCCGTGACCAGCTCGGAAACCGGATTGCACAGCGGAGAAGGTACAGTGGGATTCGAAATGGTCAGTGATCTGTTTGTTAACTTCTAAGGGAGCGGCAGCTGAGGTGTCGGTTTTGGAGAGTCTGGCGTGCCCAAAGTAAAAGGCCTGCCACTCAGGCCCAGAAACTAGGATATGCACATAATTAGTACTATTGGATAGGAAACACTGAAGTTTCTAAAACAGTTAAAGTATTGTCTGTGAGTATAACAGAACTGATATAGCAGGCAAAAACCAGAGGGATTTCTGTCCTGGACAAAGTGTTTTTGACACATTGCCTCATTTTGAGCCCCTCCCTATTGAAAACAGCCATATCTGGGAGTAAGATTGCAGTACCTATTGCTTCCACTGAATGTCAACAGTCTCTAGACAGTGTTTGGTGATGTTAGGTTGCTCTGGATGGTAATAGAACAAGAATTTCGAACTAGTCACAGGATGTAAACAAAAGAGGAGGCGCGTTCACGTTTTTCCTTTCCTATCGTCCAGTTTATAATCCGGTATAATCTATGAGGGTGCCCATGTTTCCGGATTTAGGGTTGTACCTGGTGGGTTCCTTGATAATGTGTGAGATTGAGGGCATCTAGCTTAAAATGTAGGACGGCCGGGGTGTTAAGCATATTCCAGTTTAGGTCACCTAACAGAACCAACTCTAAAGATAGGTGGGGGCAATGAATTCACATATGGTGTACAAGGCATAGCTGGGAGCTGAGGGGGATCTATAACAGGCCGTTGTTATGGTCGTTGTTGCATGGCTTCTTATCCACAGAGGGCCAGTGTGGGTGCAGGGTTATGTTCTAACCAAGCAACAACAAACCTGATTCAACTAATCATGCCCTTCGAAGTACATGGTTATCTAGTCAACACCGCATGGCAAGCAGCCGTTACACAGATGAGATAGAGCTCTCTCTCACACACACACCTCAGAGAGAGGAGAGGGACAGAAAGAGAGAAAAAAGAGCAAGAGTGACAGCGATGAAGAGAGAAACATGCAAAAGAGAGTATGTTAAACAAGAACAACGCTGCTCTACCCATATTCTGATGTTGGCAAGACGAACACGTCGCTGTGTTATCTCCACACAGGAGCTGAAGCCAACTGCAGCGCAGATAGTACAAATACTTCACATCATAACACTTTCGGTTTCACAACCTCATTCACACACTGCTGCATTTAGCCAAACGCACTGAGCTCAAGGGTTGGGCGATGTCTGGAATGACACATTGTCCCAATCGCCCTGTCCAAAACGTCGCTGATATTTGATAGTCTAATTCTCTTCCTTTTTTGGGGACTAATTTAGGTAATTTTCATACTTATTTAGCTTTGGCTACAGTTCGATAGGCAAAAGGCCTATTAGTTTATAGCATAAGCCAACATCCATTATTTTTTAAGTCTCATAAAATAATGTTATAAATTAGTGATGCACCGATATGACATTATTGGCTGATACCGATATCCGATATTAAAAATAATTTTGCTGCCTTTTAAGCATTCTAGTACAGTTAAATAGTTAATACACACACACATGGACCCAGCAGTCTGGGTCCATGTGTCACTGCATCTCAGTGCAAGAGGCGTCACTACAGTCCCTGGTTCGATTCCAGGCTGTATCACATCCGGCCATGATTGGGAGTCCCATAGGGCGGCGCACAATTGGCCCAGCGGTGTCCGGGCCGTCATTGTAAATAAGAATTTGTTCTTAAACTGACTTCCCTAATTAAATAAAGGCCACACACACACACACACACACACACACACACACACAAAAACGTTATTTTGTTGGCATTGACCTATGTCCCCATTAGCAGTAAAACATAATCAAAACCTATATTCACTTGCTGTGCTGTTTCGTTGTTCATCTATTCAGTCGTTTCATTCTCAACCAGGATTTCTGGAATGCCGTTTGGCTCTTTGCGTGTCAAAGCTTGTTGACCAATCAGAACCTGAATATGACCGCACGTCACATCATAATGTAACTCGTTCATACATTTTTCACGTAGTTATTACACATTGCTCACACTATCACTCGTATTTAATATTTGTCACAACGATTCATCGATACGTATGCTATGATGCTGGTAAATTTGTCTTGTGCACCTACAGTGCTGGTCACAAAAATAAAATAAAAAGCTAGCTAGCTCATGGATGCAAACAATGTCCTTCCGCAAAAACACAGCAAAACGACAATCTGTTTCAGTAGCTATATAGTTAGCCAGCTAACTATCTAGCTAGGTGTCATCATCTAAAATAACCCTCATTTATAAGACAGTTCTTATTTGATTAATGGTCGGACCCATCTATGTGAAGCTAGCCACAATAAGGATTAGCCACAATAGTGGACTTTGTGGTTAGCCTTCAAAATAAAAGTATGTCATTGACAGTGATGCAAATGAATTCAAATAGTAGAACTATGCCATAAATAAATAGATCATGCTAAACGAGGTTGGAATGTTATATAAAATCAACAAATAATTTAAATAGACAATTTGTTAATTTGACAGAAATCTGTTGAAATCACACTGGATGTATTATACTTTAGTATTGCATTGGGGACATACTTACTTACACTGTTCAGTCTTACCCTTGAATGGTGGATCAATGACATGGGGTATCAGTCTACTCAGTAACACCTAGAGAACATTAGAGTCGTATCTCTTATTGCGGGACTGAAACAACGGTGAATTGAACCACATTTATTGTCAACCTACTATGTGTATTGAACACTATTCCAGAGGAAAAACAATACTGCGTGGATGTTTTGGATACTGATAACTCTGAGGAGGACGTTGGGAAAAGATATATTGGGTATTGAGTAGACTGACACCCCATTTCATTGATCCCCAATCCTACGGTAAAGCTGTACAGTGCAATATGAATGTCAACACACACAATAGGCTGACTGTGTGAAATCACCTCCCCAGTCACAGTCCCGCGATAAGAACTACAACGCTAATATTTACGTAAACTCTTCCCAGTTGTGTTCTGTGGGTGTCACCGAGTAGACTGATACCCCATTCCATTGCTTCACATTCCAACCTTGTTTAACATTATCTAGTCTATATATGGTATGATTCCACCAATTGTAACCTTCTGCATCACTTTCAAAAGAGGTAGTTTTATTTTGAAGGCAAACCGCAAACTCCAAAATTGTGCCTAATCCTTATCGTGGCTAGCTTCACAACACATAACCACATAGGAACATTTTCAGAGAGACAACTCAAAGACGAAATCCATTGACGCCAAGATAATGGAATTCGTTGCCCTTGACAATCAACCTTCCTCTGTCGAAGATGAGGTTGGTTTTGGCCGACTGGTCGAGCACCGGTACACAATATTTTTCAGATATTACACAGTATTGTTGAAACTTACATCTATGAGCTACTTGCTATGGGCGTCCCTGCTATTAGCTTCACGAATGACATTTGCCCCATGAGCATGCTCAGTCTGACAGCACAGTGGGTCGACGAGGGTTTTTCGTACAGAGGAAAGCCGTATTGCATGCTCAAAAATGTGCTGGTTCTCATACCACTGCTGCCATTAAAATGGCATTTGAGAACATGTTTGAAACATGATTCACACTCCTAGCGCCATTTGAACAACTGACTGGAGAAATAAGCTCATCAACTGTGTCGGCAGCAGACGTGATGCCCTCTGTCATGGCATTGAAACGCCTGCTCAACAAAACTGCCGACACAGACCGTGGGGTTAAAACTTACAAAAGTACTCAAGGCTGTGAACAAGCGAGTCGGTGGCATTCTGAGCCTCTCTACTGTGTCGCCACCATGCTCGATGCTAGGTACAAGGCCCGCTACTTCGATGCAGACAAGAAACAGGGTTTACGTGAAATGTTACAGACACAGCTGGACAAGATGGAAACGGACACAATGACAGTGCGCACCGAGGAAGAGAGGCCACGGACAGACAGAGCTGAAACTGCTTGACATGCATGAGGAACTCCTGGTTGAAACTGAACAAATGAACAACGTAACAGCAAAGTAAGTGAAAGAAATAGGTTTTGATGATGTTTCACTGGTATTGGGGACATAAGTAAACGCCAAACAAAATAACTTTTTTGGTCAGTGTGGTCTGTGTGTGTGTGTGTGTGTGTGTGTGTGTGTGTGTGTGTGTGTGTGTGTGTGTGTGTGTGTGTGTGTGTGTGTGTGTAACCTTTATTTAACTAGACAGATCAGTTAAGAACAAATTCTTATTTACAATGACGGCCTACCCGAGCCAAACCCCGGACGAAACTGGGCCAAATTGTGCGCCGCCCTATGGGACTCCCAATCACGGCCGGATGTGATACAGCCTAGATTCGAACCAGGGACTGTAGTGACTGAGATGCAGTGCCTTAGACCGCTGCGTCCTTATGTGTGTTAACTATTTAACTGTACTAGAATGCTTAATAAGCCTGCAAAAATGTAAAATATCGGCGCATCACTATTCAGGCCTATATTATTGGCTGTTTGGTTTGCCAGAGAGGGATTTTCCAAAGACAATTTATTTTTGCCTTACACTTTGGTCAAGTAAAGCAGAAACATATACGTATTTAAAAATGTACTTCCTTTTTTTGATTAGTCTTGCAATTGTTTGTTGGCTCTCCCGCTCTCTCATTATTACTAGCTATGTTTCTATTTAGGCTATTCGTAAAACAACTTTGAGAAGGAACTCCGTCATGCTCTATAGATTCATTCAACGGTTGATCTAGGCTATACCCTAGGCCAACAAGTCGAATTCAAATCTAAAACGGGGAGAAAAAAAAAAAAAGGGAAATTAAGATTAAAACAATAAGCCAGACAGCAGTGGGTCAGGATCTGACATTCTGCGCTGCCTTTGGTTCTCTCCGCTCTTTCTACAATCAACAATTGTTCTCTTTCATTATGTTAATAGTCTACCTACCTCATATGTATTGAAATGTATTAGGCCTACGGCAAATAGGGAATAGGCCATTTTGGCATGTCGCCCTGCGCTGTGTTGCGCTGCCAGACTACAGAGGTGCAGTCATATTTCAAAATATGCTAAAACATCGTTTGTGACGTCGAGATGTAGTCACCATTGACGATGGCTGTCAAACATTGTCGATAAAATTCCCCAACCATACTCTGGCGGAGTACTGTACCTGTGTGTGTGTGTACCTGTGTGTGTGTGTGTGTGTGTGTACCTGTGTACCTGTGTGTGTGTACCTGTGTGTGTGTGTGTGTGTGTGTACCTGTGTGTGTGTGTGTGTACCTGTGTGTGTGTACCTGTGTGTGTGTGTGTGTGTACCTGTGTGTGTGTGTGTACCTGTGTGTGTGTGTGTGTACCTGTGTGTGTGTGTGTGTGTGTGTGTGTGTACCTGTGTGTGTACCTGTGTGTGTGTGTGTGTGTGTGTACCTGTGTGTGTGTGTGTGTGTGTGTGTGTACCTGTGTGTGTGTACCTGTGTGTGTGTGTGTGTGTGTGTACCTGTGTGTGTGTGTGTGTACCTGTGTGTGTGTGTACCTGTGTGTGTGTGTGTGTGTACGTGTGTGTGTGTGTACCTGTGTGTGTGTGTGTACCTGTGTGTGTGTGTGTGTGTGTGTGTGTGTGTGTGTGTACCTGTGTGTGTGTGTGTGTGTGTGTACCTGTGTGTGTGTGTGTACCTGTGTGTGTGTGTGTACCTGTGTGTACCTGTGTGTGTACCTGTGTGTGTGTACCTGTGTGTGTGTGTGTGTGTGTGTGTGTGTGTGTGTGTGTGTGTACCTGTGTGTGTGTGTGTGTGTACCTGTGTGTACCTGTGTGTGTGTGTGTGTGTGTGTACCTGTGTGTGTGTGTGTACCTGTGTGTGTGTGTGTACCTGTGTGTGTACCTGTGTGTGTGTACCTGTGTGTGTACCTGTGTGTGTGTGTACCTGTGTGTGTGTGTACCTGTGTGTGTGTGTACCTGTGTGTGTGTGTGTACCTGTGTGTGTGTGTGTACCTGTGTGTGTGTGTGTACCTGTGTGTGTGTGTGTACCTGTGTGTGTGTGTGTGTGTGTGTGTGTGTGTGTGTGTACCTGTGTGTGTGTGTGTGTGTGTGTGTGTACCTGTGTGTGTGTGTGTGTGTGTACCTGTGTGTGTACCTGTGTGTGTGTGTGTGTGCACCTGTGTGTGTGTGTGTGTACCTGTGTGTGTGTGTGTGTGTGTGTGTGTGTGTGTTCCTGTGTGTGTGTGTACCTGTGTGTGTGTGTGTACCTGTGTGTGTGTGTGTACCTGTGTGTGTGTACCTGTGTGTGTGTACCTGTGTGTGTGTACCTGTGTGTGTGTGTACCTGTGTGTGTGTGTACCTGTGTGTGTGTGTGTTGTGTGTGTGTGTGTGTGTGTGTGTGTGTGTGTACCTGTGTGTGTGTGTGTGTACCTGTGTGTGTGTGTGTGTGTGTACCTGTGTGTGTGTATACCTGTGTGTGTGTGTGTGTGCGTGCGTGCGTGTGTGTCAAAGGTGGTCCACCTGAAGTCTTGGGAGTGTTATTTGAAAATATGTTTTTATTCCATCTGCTTTTTCCTTCCCAATTTTCGATCTTGTCTCATCGCTGCAACTCCCCTCGGGAGAGGCGAAGATCGAGTCATGCGTCCTCCGAAACATGACACACCAGCCCGCTTAACCCGGGGGCCAGCCGCACCAATGTGTCGGAGGAAACACCGTTCACCTGACTACAGAGGTCAGACTGCAGGGGCACAGCCCGCCACAAGGAGTACCTAAATGAGCCAAGTAAAGGCCCAGCCAAAACTCCACTTAACCCGGACACCGATGGGCCAATTGTGAGCCGCCCTATTGGACTCCCGATCACGGCCAGTTGTGATCGAACCCGGGTTTGTTGCGACGCCTCTAGCCCGGTGATGCAGTGCCTTAAACCACTGCGCCACTCGGGTGGTCCAATTATGTGAGACTTTCAAACAACTGTTCTATTCAAACTACGTGGACAGAGATCAACAAATTCCTCAGGTTTAGTCGTGTACAACAACCGTTGAAGTTTTGACCTGTGTCTCTCAGAAGTGAAGTAAGACAAGAGACTGTTTTCGCTCTCCAGTTATATGTTTGAAGCAGCCAAGTAGCCTACACAAATTGTTCCGCAACCAAATGTTACCGAGAGGGTCTTGGTTAAAAATAACTGTTGCCGTTTGACGAAATGTGCATAATAGCCTTCATGTACGGCTTAGAATATAGAGAATAAACATACGGCTGTCAATGACATCTCAAAAAAACACAGAAACCTGTTTCATAGGATTTCCCTAGGGGCGGCACGGTAGCCTAGTGGTTAGAGCGTTGGACTAGTTAGAGCGTTTGCCGTACCAAAAGGTTGCAAGTTCAAATCCCAGAGCTGACAAGGTACAAATCTGTCCTTCTGCCCCTGAACAAGGCAGTTAACCCACTGTTCGTAGGCCATCATTGAAAATAAGAATTTGTTCTTAACTGACTTGCCTAGTAAAATAAAGGTTTAAAAAAAAAGAGACAAAATTGCATTTGTTCAAAACTATGTAGGCTTTAGGCTTTTAAGTGAATGAGAGACTACGAATGAGTACTAGTAACACAAGTAAATATCACAGGAAATGACTGCTTGGTGTGTTCTGTCATCACAGTGATAAAGACAGCATGACTGTAATACTCTGAGCTGCTTACAACTACATCGTCATCACTGAATGAAATCAGTCCAAATGTCATGAACGTGGTCTCTAAACAGAGCTGGCCGGGAGTTTCATATAGATATATATTTAATGTAGAATAGATTATTATTCTCAGGATAGAGAGACTTGTCCAAGCAATGAGCCTAGATCTACATAGATCTAGATTTGCCTAAACACACACACACGGTCGTTTCGTTCACACACACACAGTCATTTTGTACAAACACACAATCGTTTTGTACACACACACACACACACGGTCGTTTTGTAAACACACACACAAAATCGTTTTGTACACACACTCACAAAGTCGTTTCGATCACACACCGTCATTTCGTTCACACACACACACACGCCGTCTTTTCGTTCACACACACCGTCTTTTCGTTCACACACACACACCGTTGTTTCGTTCACACACACACACACACCGTTTCGTTCACACACACACACACACACCGTCGTTTCGTTCACACACACACCGTCATTTCGTTCACACACACACACCGTCGTTTCGTTCACACACACACACCGTCGTTTCGTTCACACACACACCGTCATTTCGTTCACACACACACACCGTTGTTTCGTTCACACACACACACACACACCGTCGTTTTGTTCACACACACACAGTTGTTTCGTTCACACACATGGGTCTTTTTGTCCACACACACACACACCGTTGTTTCGTTCACACACACACACACACACACACACACACTCGTTTTGTCCACACACACACAGTCGTTTTGTCCACACACACACACCGTCGTTTCGTTCACACACATGGGTTGTTTTGTCACACACACACACACACACACACACACACACACAGTCGTTTCGTTCACACACACACACGCGTTGTCACACACACACACACACACACAGTCGTTTCGTTCACACACACACACACACTCGTTTCGTTCACACACGGTTGTTTAGTACACAGTCGTTTCGTTCACACACACACACACACACACACACACACACCGTCGTTTCGTTCACACACACACCGTCGTTTCGTTCACACACACACACACACACACACACACCGTCGTTTCGTTCACACACACACCGTCGTTTCGTTCACACACACACCGTCGTTTCGTTCACACACACACCGTCGTTTCGTTCACACACACACACACACACACACACAGTTGTTTCGTTCACACACATGGGTCGTTTCGTTCACACACACACAGTCGTTTTGTCCACACACACACACACACAGTCGTTTTGTCCACACACACGGGTCGTTTTGTCCACACACACGGGTCGTTTTGTCCACACACACACACCCCGTCGTTTCGTTCACACACACACACACCCCGTCGTTTCGTTCACACACACACACACCCCGTCGTTTCGTTCACACACACACCGTCGTTTCGTTCACACACACCCCGTCGTTTCGTTCACACACACACCGTCGTTTCGTTCACACACACCCCGTCGTTTCGTTCACACACACACCATCGTTTCGTTCACACACACACCGTCGTTTCGTTCACACACACACCGTCGTTTCGTTCACACACACACAAAATTTTGAAGTAAAAAATACATCACTACAAATATCCTACATATCAACCTAAAATAATATGACGATACGCAACCGTACGAAACGACATTTTAAAATCTTGTCCATGTTCTGTTATAATCTGCACCCGGCACAGCCAGAAGAGGACTGGCCACCCCTCACAGCCTGGTTCCTCTCTAGGTTTCTTCCTAGGTGTTGGCCTTTCTAGGGAGTTTTTCCTAGCCACCGTGCTTTTACACCTGCATTGCTTGCTGTTTGGGGGTTTTAGGCTGGGTTTCTGTACAGCACTCTGTGACATCAGCTGATGTAAGGGGGGGCTTTATAAATACATGTGATTTGATTGATACTGATCCTCTCCCCCATCACTAACGGGAAGGAGATCTCAGCCACAAACGACAGCTTCTATTACGGAACAGAGAGACTGTCATATCAGGGGTCAAGTGAACAAGGTCCAACAGGTCATGAGATGGTTAGTGACATGAGAGGAGGCTGAGTAAAGGAGTGTTGCTCTTCAAAGTTCCCGCTAAGTCACTCATAGCTTGAGGACAAGACTACAGATCGATGCATTAGGATATATGGAGTAAAGGGCTAGGTAGGGCTAACTTGAGGGAGGCAACGTTCCTCTTCCACTGAGGGACATCCTCTGAGCTTGTGGTAGTTGTGGACTGGACCCTACTACTGTAAGGGCTCTACACTGACCTATTTTATTTTTACAAGGAGCACTGTAGAGACCTACTACTATGGTGGTGGTGGACTTGTGGTGGTGGTGGACTTGGTGGTGGTGGTGGACTTGTCTAGTAATCCATCCATGTACGCATTTACTTAACAAAACCAACAATTGAGTCAGTTATGTATGTAGGTGGGTTAGTGGAACAATTACACAGGCAGCCCAATTCTGATCTTTTGCCAATAAGATCAGATCTGTTGTCCATAATTGGACAAAATATCAAGATTGGGCTGCCTGTGTAAACACATCCTCAGGCTACAGCCAAGAGCGCCTATACTTAGTCAGGAGGTTTATCTTACGCTGACATCTGTGGTATCAAACTACCTTACGCTGACATCTGTGGTATCAAACTACCTTACGCTGACATCTGTGGTATCAAACTACCAACAGATGGGTCAGTATGTAAACAGATAAGGTAGGGGTGGATAGATATATATACATACATATACACACACACACACACACACACACACACACACACACACACACACACGACAGGGGAAGACCCCTGAGTAGGTCACCAACAAATCGATACCAATACGGCATTATTTGTTCCTTCATAGCTTGTTCTCCATCTTCTTTTTACACAAGCCTGTTTTGTTTTCAGCACTTATTTCCATGACTGATCAAAACTTGTTTTCTCATGGATCTCTTGTCCCTCTGTAGCAGACATATTGGGGAGCAATATGTTTGGAACATCGAATCGCAATAAATAAAATGTAAAAATAAATAATTCTCAGTACCGAATCACAATACATATAGAAAAATCGGCACCTAAGTATCGTGGTAATATCTTATCATGAGGTCCCTGGCCATTCCCAGCCCTAGCTGGTAGAAGACCACGTACTGAGTAAAAACACTGAACATCACAACACTACTTATAAAAACACAGTCGCTTTGGTTCTTGTCTCCATTTCCACAGGAATGGCATTAGTCCACTTCTGAGTGAGGGTTGAAATCTGGTGTAGAATATGTACTTATTAATATAACGTCTCCTTTTTATGCAAAGAAACTTACAGTCATGAGTGCATACATTTTATGTACGAGTGGTCCCGAGAATCAAACCCACTATTCGTGGCATTGCAAGAGCCATGTTCGGCCAGCTAAGCTAAGCTACAGAAGAGCATGGCGTATGAATGCAATCCTTTCCTTACAAGGCCCTGAATAGCAGTGCTTCAGGTGATTTTCTGCTATTGTAAAAGCTGTTATCAAGTATTTCATAATCCAGGTAAAGCTATAATTAAAATGTCAGTTGTACTAATGATATTGAAGGCATTAATGATAAATGAATTACCAAATTAGCCCAAAACATGGCATTATACTCATTGTGAGAGTCCAAGACGCATTGCAAGTAATTGCCATTGCTTGCTGGTTGTTACTAAAGCTTCTGATGAAATGAGATGTCAAACTGGAACCATAGGTCTACTAGGTGACATGGGTGCTATTAAAATGTATGTGAATTGCTTTATAAAACTGCAAGTCACTGCCACTGCATCAGAATCTCTAAACAAGTCAAATTGCAGTGTAATCTTGTCTACAAAAAAAAAAATGAAGGATAGATCTTAGGTCCTTTCTTACAAGATGGAGAAACACTGTCCGAGTGCCAATGTTAACAAATGACTGGTCGGAGCATAAGAGAGAGAGAGAGAGTAGGCTACTAGACATCTTTTATTTGTTCTTCCCCCTCGTGCTGATCTTTGTCCAGCAGCTGCACTTGAACCGGGAGATACTTGTCGTGTTTAGTTCAGTGTCATTGAGTCAATGTTGTTGAGAAGTGATGTTTTGTGGTCTAGAAGAGTCAGGAAAGGACCTTGGTCTCGTGGGCCTCGTTATTGAATGCCATGGCGTAGGTTGGTACTAAATATTAGGTAGGCTAGGCTACTACAGTAAGATAAATAAGGCACGTGACTACTAAATACATGATCGTTGAAGTCAGGGTCAGAACTTATTTTAGTATATTGATTAGCGCCACAATTGACATTCAAACCAGAACTCTGTAATTGAGCCAAATAAAATGACAGTTCATGGTGTCAGCACATTTTTCAAGTAAAATATATAGGACTAGTATATAGGACTAGTAGTTAGTTGTTTTCAACATGTTTGGGATAGAAGACTGAAAACCTAGGGTTATTCACTATGCTTTCTGCAATTAAGTTATTTAATTACACAAATATTACTACGCTTTTATTATTTAGGGTAGGGTTCAAGACATATATTTAGTAAGAAATAAGATTTCAAATATAAAACAGAATTTCTAAATAAAATGTAGGCCTATTTGAAACTGAATTCATAGATTCCTCACTGAAAACAATAGTGTGATATCAATTCCAACCTGAATTGCACTGATATTAGGCTAAACAAAATACTGCAACAGCATGGGAGGGTAGAAATGAAATCGCCCTTGATTTGATATTTCATCATGCTCCATGGAAAACAGTTCATTCTGCACCCATTGTGGCTATAAATAAATGTAAAAGGACTTTCTTCTTGTCATTGTCATAAACGAGAATGGTCTGAAGTAATATTCAGCTATACATCTGCACTGGTGGCTTGCTTTAGACAAAAGGTTTCCAGAGCGAAGGACGGTCACAGCACAGACACAGAGCTTTGTATCATCCAAACACACCCCCAGATTCTTGGCTAGCTGCTGCTGCCGCCTGTAAGGTGTCAGCGCACGTTTGACTGTGCAGTGGGGTTTTTTTTTTTTTTTGCAAATCATTGTTGCTAGAAAATGTGCATATTACAGATACAACGTGGCAAATATTTTTTAGTTTCACTACAAGTATATGGACATAAATGCAGCGATTTTAGTTAGCTTGCTAATCAAGGAGAACGTTAGGCATGCTATTCTCTGAAAGCTAGCTACGTTACGTTGGGCTCAACAACAAAAAAAACATGATTGTAATGTGAGCTAGCTAGCCAGTTATGTTTCGTAACGTCACTTGCGAAACATTAGCTGGTCAATTTAACTGTGCAGCATGGTATGTTCAGAGATATTTTTTAAAGACTTATAGAAATTATATATATGTATACGTTGAGAGAACAAAACAAGCCAGTATAAAAGCCCGCTGAGGCGAATGCCCCCATTCCCCCTGTGCTAGCTAGTTACGCGTCGCTCTCAACATTGTCATTGTGGCTAGCTGAAGCTAACTAGCAAAGTTGTCAGCCAGTTTTTCTGCCCTCGACACAGCTTACAATTCTCCATAATTCTTGGCGCAAAATGCAACTTAAGCACAACTAATGCCTGTCAAACTAAAATATAAAATGTGTATCTTAACACGACGTGACATACAACTCAACCCCCCCCTCCTCGCTGTGGCAAAACATGACATTTTTCTCCTCAGACAGTTAACCGTCAAAAAAAGTGAGCTAACCTCGCTAGCTCTCCAACTTAGCCAGATGGCTAACTAGGTTCAGATCATGGACAACCTCTCTCAAAAAAAAAAAAAAGTAAACTATATATAAAATATTATTTTCTGCTTACCTTTCCAATTCTTTTTTTTTGGGAGGGGGGTTGGGGTTCCGCTTGTTCATTCGTGGATGAATATATAAAACTAGGTAGTAATAATAATATTAACTAGATGTGGTCCATGTAACATGTAGGCTGTGTGTGTCGCCGTGTCGTTGGGGTTTGAAAACATCCCTCAGTCGTCTCGCGGAGCCCAGCTGAAAACACGCCGTCCCATTGGCCGAGAAGCGGTCACGTGGTCTCACTCCCGGAGCCCTGTCGAGCTTTCATAGAAACACACTTTTGTCTGTCTGCTGGATAAATGTCAAGCGATTTTTTTTTTAACCTTATTTCAACAACAAAAAATACATTTCTACGTCTGCTGGATAAATTGTGTGGGGGTAAAGCGATTTTTACCTCATTTAAATAAAAAAATAAAATAAAAAATAACGGATAGAAGAGGATTTGGGCCACCGTTAAACAGCTTCGTTAGGGTAACATGCACATTTATAGTGTGTGTGTGTTGTATTTTATTCCGTTTATAACCCCACCGAATGGTGAGTATTTATTTATTTATTTATTTTTTTGCTTGGGGTGTTTTGCATAGGAGAAGGAGAGGGGCGGTGACGTCATGTTTTCCGCTCCACTCTGCGGGCCAGTGGGAATGTTCTCGAACATGTCGGATGAAGAAATAATAACAACACACACACACACGCACGCACGCACACACACACACACACAACAGAGAGGTAAAATGAGACTAAGTGCGTTAAAACAGCGCTCTATGGAGGAAACTGTTTCAATACAATCAATCGTATAATGTAACTTGAATGTATCATAGACTGTATACTAGTTCCGTCAATGTGTTGCGTCAATCCTGCCGCTCTATTGGATTGTTGTGGCGCAGTGATATTTGCATTAGAGGACTATTAAAGCGCATGCGCGGTGTGTGTGTGTGTGTGTGTGTGGGGGAATTACATTGCGGAAGAAAACAAGCTTCAAATGACAAGAGGAAAATCAGAATGGGGGTAGTGCCTATACACGGCGACGAGCCGTCAGCATCAGGCCGTCAATAGAGATGACAGAGGCGGTTGTAAACATAGGGGCCCCTTTGTTGGGGTACGTTTAGGTTATTATCATTGACATGGTATTGAACATGAGGGCATTGCGTCATATCTGTCAAGGCTATCTGCTTCCGAGGCACTGCATCGCGACTGTAGCTGTTACTACTGTTTATTGCAGCAGTGTTTGTTTACATGCATTTTTACTTTAAACCTCAGTAGTTACATTTTTCTCTCAAAATAATCAATCAAGTTGGTTGTAACTGCTGTGTGAGATGTATCAGCTGACACATTGATATGTTATCCTATTCTCTCTCTCTCTCTGGTTATTTTTTTTAAAGGAGATTAACTTTTGTAAAATCTGCCTTGAATGTAATCTCAGCTGTTTCTAATGAATGGTACCTCCATTTAAGGTAAATACTGCTGTATGTATGTATCCATCCATTTATTGTCAAATAATTACCAAGTCTTTAACCTCAACTGACACAGAATCAGTCCAACACCAAGAACAATTAAATTGATATTTAATTTACATTATAAATGCTCCACACAGAGAGAGAGAGAGAGAGAGAGAGAGCGCGAGCTCTCCCCCATGGTATATAGATGTACGTCCAACATACTCCCTATGTAGTGCACTAGTTTTGAACAGAGCCCAATGGGCCCTGGTCAAAAAGTAGTGCACTATATAAGCGATAAGGTTCATATATACAGTAGATCTATGAATCAGTGCTCATTTCCAACCTGGCTGTAACTTTATGCCAAAGGAAAATAGCAAGGATGTCTTCTGATGATCTCAAATCCAAATGGACACAGTCAGACACCAAAAAGCACAATTAAAATGGAAATTTTTTATTTACAGTATTATTATGTTCATACACTTTGAACATCCTAGTGAAGAAGTTAGGCCTGGGGGCGTCCTGTTGTTCAGGTCTTTTATAGATCAGCTCTGACACCGAAACCAGGTCCTGGAGGAGGTTCAGACAGAGATGTCAGTCCACCTGCTGGCTCACAGGAGAAACGCCCGTTCCTGGAAGATAAATAACAAAGAATTATTACATTTAGGAAATGTCAACAACAAAAATATATTCATTTCCAGCACGACCCCCAACATCAACAAAATGTGAAAACAGCAGGTTTATGTTTTGTAGTCAAAAAGAGGAAGATAATCATACATAATACAGGGCATTCGTAAAGTATTCAGACCCCTTGACTTTTTCTACATTTTGTTACGTTACAGCCTTATTATAAAATTGATTAAATTGTCCCCACGCCCCCTCAATCTACACGTTTTTTTAGAAATGTTTGCAAATTTATTAAATAGAAAAAAATGGAAACATCACATTTACATAAGAAGTCAGACCCTTTACTCGTTGAAGCACCTTTGGCAGTGATTATAGCCTCGATTCTTCTTGGGTATAACGCTACAAGCTTGGCACACCTTTATTTGAAGAGTTTCTCCCATTCTTCTTTGCAGATCCTCTCAAGCTCTGTCAGGTTGGATGGGGAGCGTTGCTGCACAACTATTTTCAGGTCTCTCCAGGTATGTTCGATCGGGTTCATGTCCAGGCTCTGGCTGGGCCACTCAAGGACATTCAGAGACTTGTCCCGAAGCCACTCCTGCATTGTCTTGGCTGTGTGCTTAGGGTCGTTGTCCTGTTGGAAGGTGAACCCTCGCCCTAGTCGGAGGTCCTGAGTGCTCTGGAGCAGGTTTTCATCAAGGATCTCTCTGTACTTTGCTCCGTTCATCTTTCCCTCGATCCTGACCAGTCTCCCAGTCCCTGCTGCTGAAAAACATCACCGCAGAATGATGCTGCCACTACCATGCTTCACCGTAGGGATGGTGCCAGGTTTCCTCCAGACGTGACGCTTGGCATTAAGGCCAAAGAGTTCAATCTTGGTTTCATCAGACCTGAGAATCTTGTTTCTCATGGACAGTCTTTAGGTGCCTTTTGGCAAACTCCAAAAGGGCTGTTCCTCCAATCAAGTTGTAGAAACATCTCAACAATGATCAATGGAAACAGGATGCACCGGAGCTCAATTTCGAATCTCATAGCAAAGGGTCTGAATACTTATGTAAATAAGGTGTTTTTAGTATTTAATACATTTGCAAAAAAATAGAAAAATTTACCTCTTTTCGCTTTGTCATTATGGGGTAGTACAGCCATTTTATAATAAGGCTGTAACTTAAAATGTGGAAAAAGTCAAGGGGTCTGAATACTTTCCGAATGCACTGCACTTTGGCAAATTTATAAAAAAATAACATACGTATTCAGACCCTTTGCTATGAGACTCAATTGTATCCTGTTTCCATTGATCATCCTTGATGTTTCTACAGCTTGATTGGTGTGATAAATTACAGCTGTGGTCAATTCAATTGATTGGACATGATTTGGAAAGGCACACACCTGTCAATATAAGGTCCCACAGTGCATGTCAGAGCAAAAACCAAGCCATGAGGTCAAAAGGAATTGTCTGTAGAGCTCAGAGACAGGATTGTGTCTAGGCACAGATCTGGGGAAGGGTACCAAAACATTTCTGCAGCATTGAAGGTCCCTAAGAACAGTCTTGTTTGAAACCACCAATACTCTTCCTAGGGCTGCTCGCCCGGGCCAAACTGAGCAATCGGGGGAGAAGGGCCTCGGTCAGGGAGGTGACCAAGAACCTGATGGTCACTGACAGAGCTCCAGAGTTCCTCTGTGGAGATGGGAGAACCTTGCAGAAGGACAACCATCTCTGTGGCACTTCACCAATCAGGCCTTTATGGTAGAGTGTTCGCCTTCCAACAGCAGGACAACGACCCTAAGCACACAGCCAAGATAACCCAGGGGTGGCTTCGGGACAAGTCTCTGAATGTCCTTGAGTGGCCCAGCCAGAGCCCAAACATCTCTGGAGAAACCTGAAAATAGCTGTGCAGCAACGCTCCCCATCCAACCTGACAGAGCTCGAGAGGATCTGCAGAGAAGAATAGCAGAAACTCTCCAAATACAGGTGTGCCAAGCTTGTGGCGTCATACCCAAGAAGATGAGGCTGTAGTCGCTGCCAAAGGTGCTTCAACAAAGTACTGAGTAAAGGGTCTGAATACTTATGTAAATGTGATCTTTTTTTTTTTATTTATAATACAATGTACTAACAATGTGTTTTGCTTTGTCATTATGGGGTATTTTTATTTATTTCCCCTTTATTTAACCAGGTAGGCAAGTTGAGAACAAGTTCTCATTTACAACTGCGACCTGGCCAAGATAAAGCAAAGCAGTTCGACACATACAACAACACAGAGTTACCCATTGGAGTAAAACAAACATACAGTCAATAATACAGTGGAAAAAAATATATATACAAAGAGTGCAAATGAGGTAGGATAAGGAAGGTAAGGCAATAAATAGGCCACGGTGGCAAAGTAATTACAATATAGCATTTAAACACTGGAATGGTAGATGTGCAGTAGATGAATGTGCAATGTAGAAAAACTGGGGTGCAAAGGAGCAAAATAAATAAATAAATACGGTAGGGGTTGTGTGTTGATTGGGGTAGGAAAAACATATCCATTTTAGAATAAGACTAATGTAACAAAATGTGGAAAAATTCAAGGGGTCTGAATACTTTCTGAATGCACCCCACACACCCACACACAGTAGAAACAAAATCTGTAATGATACATTTCTTTGCTAGATTCAACGATCAACCGGTGGGGAAAAAGCACCAGTGTTTGTCAAACCTTAAGTCTTCATAGTTCACTGCTAGACAAGTACACATGCTGCTGCGCCGTATGGACAGTCCAGTACTACGTCGACACAGTTCACTGCTGAACAACATGCCGTTGTATTGTATATGAGTTAGGGCCCTGTGTTTCTCGCAATCATGCGACATTCCTGGATAGGAACCATTTATTTAAAAATGATTTTTCATCAAACTTCCCAAATTCTTTGTCCGATGGTCCAGCACCATCCTCAGTCAATTGTTTAAATTTTAAAATAAAAAGGATAAAATCTTACTATGACACATAATTGCGCAAAACACAGGGCCGTAAATCTGATATGAGGCGATAGACATTCATACCTGGGTCCAGGCGGAGGGACCTTTCCAGCTTTCAGCTCATCAATGATCTGATCAATGTCTTTAGGACTCAGGTCCTCCTGTAAACCAGAGGGCGGCAACACATCACAAAACAGATCCAGTGTCAGACAAAGAAACCATCCTGACACATCATAAAATCAGTCTAGTTACCCAGTAAAACCATCCTGACACATCATAAAACCAGTCTATTTACCCAGTAAAACCATCCTAACGCATCATAAAACCAGTCTATTTACCCAGTAAAACCATCCTAACGCATCATAAAACCAGTCTATTTACCCAGTAAAACCATCCTAGCACATAAAACCATCCTGACACATCATAAAACCAGTCTATTTACCCAGTAAAACCATCCTAACGCATAAAACCAGTCTATTTACCCAGTAAAACCATCCTAGCACATCATAAAACCAGTCTATTTACCCAGTAAAATCATCCTAACACATAAAACCAGTTCGATAACCTAAATATGAGTGAAATTTGTATTATTATACAATATATATTTCTTCAATTACAAAAAACAAATCAGTTCTGCTTAATTCTTGCTGCACGAGGTTTGTGGTTTGCAGGGAGCCTTAGTGGTTTTGCAACTAATGTAGATGGTAGTAATGGAGAACTAGACAAGAGACCAACTAATGTAGATGGTACTAATGGAGAACTAGACAAGAGACCAACTAATGTAGATGGTAGTAATGGAGAACTAGACAAGAGACCAACTAATGTAGATGGTAGTAATGGAGAACTAGACAAGAGACCAACTAACGGATGGTAGTAATGGAGAACTAGACAAGAGACCAACTAATGTAGATGGTACTAATGGAGAACTAGACAAGAGACCAACTAACGGATGGTACTAATGGAGAACTAGACAAGAGACCAACTAACGGATGGTACTAATGGAGAACTAGACAAGAGACCAACTAATGTAGATGGTACTAATGGAGAACTAGACAAGAGACCAACTAATGTAGATGGTACTAATGGAGAACTAGACAAGAGACCAACTAACGTAGATGGTACTAATGGAGAACTAGACAAGAGACCAACTAACGGATGGTAGTAATGGAGAACTAGACAAGAGACCAACTAACGGATGGTACTAATGGAGAACTAGACAAGAGACCAACTAATGTAGAACTAGACAAGAGACCAACTAACGGATGGTAGTAATGGAGAACTAGACAAGAGACCAACTAACGTAGATGGTACTAATGGAGAACTAGACAAGAGACCAACTAATGTAGATGGTAGTAATGGAGAACTAGACAAGAGACCAACTAACGGATGGTAGTAATGGAGAACTAGACAAGAGACCAACTAACGTAGAACTAGACAAGAGACCAACTAATGTAGATGGTACTAATGGAGAACTAGACAAGAGACCAACTAATGTAGATGGTACTAATGGAGAACTAGACAAGAGACCAACTAATGTAGAACTAGACAAGAGACCAACTAATGTAGATGGTACTAATGGAGAACTAGACAAGAGACCAACTAATGTAGATGGTACTAATGGAGAACTAGACAAGAGACCAACTAATGTAGATGGTACTAATGGAGAACTAGACAAGAGACCAACTAATGTAGATGGTACTAATGGAGAACTAGACAAGAGACCAACTAATGTAGATGGTACTAATGGAGAACTAGACAAGAGACCAACTAATGTAGAACTAGACAAGAGACCAACTAATGTAGATGGTACTAATGGAGAACTAGACAAGAGACCAACTAATGTAGATGGTACTAATGGAGAACTAGACAAGAGACCAACTAACGGATGGTAGTAATGGAGAACTAGACAAGAGACCAACTAATGTAGAACTAGACAAGAGACCAACTAATGTAGATGGTACTAATGGAGAACTAGACAAGAGACCAACTAATGGAGAACTAGACAAGAGACCAACTAATGGAGAACTAGACAAGAGACCAACTAATGTAGATGGTACTAATGGAGAACTAGACAAGAGACCAACTAATGTAGATGGTACTAATGGAGAACTAGACAAGAGACCAACTAATGTAGAACTAGACAAGAGACCAACTAATGTAGATGGTAGTAATGGAGAACTAGACAAGAGACCAACTAATGGAGAACTAGACAAGAGACCAACTAATGTAGATGGTACTAATGGAGAACTAGACAAGAGACCAACTAATGTAGATGGTACTAATGGAGAACTAGACAAGAGACCAACTAATGTAGAACTAGACAAGAGACCAACTAATGTAGATGGTACTAATGGAGAACTAGACAAGAGACCAACTAATGTAGATGGTACTAATGGAGAACTAGACAAGAGACCAACTAACGGATGGTAGTAATGGAGAACTAGACAAGAGACCAACTAATGTAGAACTAGACAAGAGACCAACTAATGTAGATGGTACTAATGGAGAACTAGACAAGAGACCAACTAATGTAGAACTAGACAAGAGACCAACTAATGGATGGTAGTAATGGAGAACTAGACAAGAGACCAACTAATGTAGATGGTACTAATGGAGAACTAGACAAGAGACCAACTAATGTAGAACTAGACAAGAGACCAACTAATGTAGATGGTACTAATGGAGAACTAGACAAGAGACCAACTAATGTAGATGGTACTAATGGAGAACTAGACAAGAGACCAACTAATGGAGAACTAGACAAGAGACCAACTAATGTAGATGGTACTAATGGAGAACTAGACAAGAGACCAACTAATGTAGATGGTACTAATGGAGAACTAGACAAGAGACCAACTAATGTAGAACTAGACAAGAGACCAACTAATGTAGATGGTACTAATGGAGAACTAGACAAGAGACCAACTAATGTAGATGGTACTAATGGAGAACTAGACAAGAGACCAACTAATGTAGAACTAGACAAGAGACCAACTAATGTAGAACTAGACAAGAGACCAACTAATGTAGAACTAGACAAGAGACCAACTAATGTAGATGGTACTAATGGAGAACTAGACAAGAGACCAACTAATGTAGATGGTACTAATGGAGAACTAGACAAGAGACCAACTAATGTAGATGGTAGTAATGGAGAACTAGACAAGAGACCAACTAATGTAGAACTAGACAAGAGACCAACTAATGTAGATGGTACTAATGGAGAACTAGACAAGAGACCAACTAATGTAGATGGTACTAATGGAGAACTAGACAAGAGACCAACTAATGTAGATGGTACTAATGGAGAACTAGACAAGAGACCAACTAACTAATATTTTAGCAGATATCATTGAGAATAGCGCAGTATTATTTTGGCGCTAGTCTGCAAGTGTTTTTCCTTCACAACTCGTTCTCCATCTTTTTTTTCTTTTTAAATCGGGAGCCCGTTTGTTTTCAGCAATGACTGATCAAAACTGGTTTCCTCGTGGCCCTCTCTTGTTCCTCTGCTGCAGACATACGGTGAGCAATATTGTTCGGGAACATCGAATCGCAGTAAAAAAAATCACAATATTGAATAGGCACATAAGTATGGTGAGATTCCTGGCCATTCCCAGCACCTACTATACTCACGTAGTAGTTGTCGTTGATCTGGACCATGGGAGCGTTAACACAGGCGCCAAGACACTCCACCTCTATTAGAGAGAACATCTTGTCTGCAGTCATCCCTCCTACCTTGATGCCTGAGGGAGGAGGAGGAGGAGGAAGATGTTTAGGCTTATAAGACTGATCTGATGGAAGGATTTGGTTGAACTGGTCCCAGATCAGTTTGTGCTTTTGCCAACGACATTGCCATTGTCAAAGCCAAAAATGTTCTGCATGACAATTAGATAAAAGAGTTGGCAAGAGAGAAGAAACCGACTGGAACCCAGCATCTTGACACTGTCAAAAGAACCAACTTCATATTCACAAGAAAAGATACAGTAGGTTTAGCCATCACCGTTAAATAGTGAAAAATAATTTAAATTGATTCATAGTTTTCTCCCAGAACCCCCGAATGCTCGACTCAATTCATTACTGCTGTGTACACTAGGGTTGGGCGATATTACGACAGCATTGACTGAGGATGATTGACAGCCATCGTCGATGGTAACGAAATCGTAAGGTGACAGATGATGGTTTACCCTATTTGAACTTGACTGGTGTAGAGCAGTAATGAACAGAGTCTCACAGGACACAGCAGGGCAGAAGACCAGTACACAGCTATAGACTATAGCCTACACCCTTTCTTCATCATCTTTTTTCGGACACTAACTACACTAAAATATACAAAAGTATGTGGACACCCCTTCAAATGAGTGGATTTGGCTATTTCAGCCACACCCGTTGCTGACAGGTGTATATAAAATGAGCACACAGCCATGAAATCTCCATAGACAAACATTGGCAGTAGAATGGCCTTACTGAAGAGCTCCGTGACTTTCAACGTGGCAACGTCATAGGATGCCACCTTTCCAACAAGTCCGCTTGTCAAATTTCTGCCCTGCTAGAGCTGTCCCCCGGTCAACTGTAAGTGCTGTTATTGTGAAGTGAAAACGTCTAGGAGCAACAACGGCTCAGCCGTGAAGTGGTAGGTCACACAAGCTCACAGAACAGGACCGCCGAGTGCTGAAGCACGTAGCGCGTAAAAACCATCTGTCCCCGGTTGCAACACTCATTACAGAGTTCCAAACTGCGTCTGGAAGCAACGTCAGCACAAGAACTGTTAGTCGGGAGCTTCATGAAATGGGTTTCCACAGCCGAGCAGCTGCACACAAGCCTAAGATCACCATGCGCAATGCCAAGCGTCGGCTGGAGTGACGTAAAGCTCGCCGCCATTGGACTCTGGAAACGCGTTCTCTGGCGTGTTGAATCACGCTTCACCATCTAGCAGTCCGACAGGACGAATCTAGGTTTGACGGATGCCTGGAGAACGCTACCTGCTCGAATGCATAATGCCAACTGTAAAGTTTGGTGGAGGAGGAATAATGGTCTGGGGATGTTTTTCATGGGTCGGGCTAGGCCTCAGTTCCAGTGAAGTGAAATCCTAACGCTACAGCATACAATGACATTCTAGACGATTCTGTGCTTCCAACTTTGTGGCAACAGTTTGGGGAAAGCTCTTGTCATGCTGAAACAGCAAATGCCCCCGTGCACAAAGCGAGGTCCGTACAGAAATGGTTTGTTGAGATCGGTGTGGAAGAACTTGCACAGAGCCCTGACCTCAACCCCATCAAACACCTTTGGGATGAATTGGAACGCCGACTACGAGCCAGACCTAAATCGCCCAACATCAGTGTGCCCGACCTCACTAATGCTCTTGTGGCTGAATGGAAGCAAGTCCCCACCCGCAGCAATGTTCCAACATCTAGTGGGAAGTCTTCCCAGATGAGTGGAGGTTGCTATAGCAGCAAAAAAAGGGGGGGGGACCAACTCCATATTAATGCCCCTGAGTTTTGGAATCAGGTGTCCACATACTTTTGGTCATGTAGTGCATCTTGTGTCTACTAGCAGTTAAAAAAAAATATACATATCCTATATTCCCTTCTCTCTCTCCATTCTATGGGCTATGAATATCACTTTGGTCTACAGGCTACTTTCATCGTTTTATGCATGGCTTCATCCCAATCAAACAATGAATGTAACGGAGTTCCATCTCAAAGTTGTTTGGATAGCGTAAAAACGTACGGTAGCGAGGTGACAAACCATGTCAATGGCCTATAGAAAAATCTAAAATGACAAGTTTAATCAAGTTTAAGCTTATTAAGAAAGAAATGATCCACGAGGCCAGGATAACCCCTCTATGTGAGGTCGAAAACCAAATGGCCAATAACCCATCCTCCTACTGGCCTATCACAAACCAAATGGCCAATAACCCATCCTCCTACTGGCCTATCACAAACCAAATGGCCAATAACCCATCCTCCTACTGGCCTATCACAAACCAAATGGCCAATAACCCATCCTCCTACTGGCCTATCACAAACCAAATGGCCAATAACCCATCCTCCTACTGGCCTATCATCATAAAACCAAATGGCCACACAGACACATGTTCTGTCATATACACAATAATAAAAAATAAAACCAAGATCTGTTTTTCATCTCCACTTTAATCCCCTTCATTCCGGGTCCGCCTGTGAACCAAACGGGAACAGTTGATCTCTTACCCAGTTTGTTCTGGATGGCCTCCAGGATGCTGTCGGAGTCGCAAAGCATGCAGGGAGTTGTAGTGCAGATCTGGATGTGGTACTTCCCCACCGGCTGCCTCAGGAACATGGTGTAGAACGTCGCTACCTCATAGATTCTCATCGGAGGGACCTCAAGCACCTCGGCCACCTGGGAGGAGAGAGGAAAATGTATGTTTGAAAATGTATGTTTAAATATATATAAAATTGGAGGCTCATTAAAACCAAAAAAAGGTGTAGCATTGAGTGAAGTATAATCAGTCCAGTAATGGATGATTGACTTAGTTTCTAAAAACGGTTCATCCCCACTGATCACGGCCCCCACTGATCACGGCCCCAGGTTTGCCAAATAGAGATTCTATGTAATTCTATGGTTCTACATCAGCACATCACTCATCCATTCTGATTATGCCTATTTAAATCTGTTGCTACAAAAGCAAACCAGATGAACATACTCTATTCTGAAGTAAACCTCAGTCAGGATATTGATCATGGCTGAGACGGGGAGATTGATTGATTACCTTGTTCATGGCTGAGACGGGGATATTGATTGATTACCTTGTTCGTGGCTGAGACGGGGATATTGATTGATTACCTTGCTCGTGGCTGAGACGGGGATATTGATTGATTACCTTGTTCGTGGCTGAGACGGGGATATTGATTGATTACCTTGCTCGTGGCTGAGACGGGGATATTGATTGATTACCTTGTTCGTGGCTGAGACGGGGATATTGATTGATTACCTTGTTCGTGGCTGAGACGGGGATATTGATTGATTACCTTGTTCGTGGCTGAGACGGGGATATTGATTGATTACCTTGTTCGTGGCTGAGACGGGGATATTGATTGATTACCTTGCTCGTGGCTGAGACGGGGATATTGATTGATTACCTTGCTCGTGGCTGAGACGGGGATATTGATTGATTACCTTGTTCGTGGCTGAGACGGGGATATTGATTGATTACCTTGTTCGTGGCTGAGACGGGGATATTGATTGATTACCTTGTTCGTGGCTGAGACGGGGATATTGATTGATTACCTTGTTCATGGCTGAGACGGGGATATTGATTGATTACCTTGTTCGTGGCTGAGACGGGGATATTGATTGATTACCTTGTTCGTGGCTGAGACGGGGATATTGATTGATTACCTTGTTCGTGGCTGAGACGGGATATTGATTGATTACCTTGTTCATGGCTGAGACGGGGATATTGATTGATTACCTTGTTCGTGGCTGAGACGGGGATATTGATTGATTACCTTGTTCGTGGCTGAGACGGGGATATTGATTGATTACCTTGTTCATGGCTGAGATGGGGAGCCATCCATGCTGTCTCTGAGCCAGGTCCAACACGGGGATGGTGGCGGCCTGCTTGTGGCCCTCCGGGTACATAGCAATGATAGCATCAATCCTCTAAAACAAACAAACAGCTTTCATCAGTGATATGATGTGGTTTGTTGATAAGAACAGAGAATGCGGTATGTTATAAAGATTTCCTTTTTTTTTTTTTTTTTTTATGACTTTTAAAAGTTGTGAAATGTTACAGAATTGATGTGATTTACATTGTAATAAACCAGTGTTTTTAATAGTTTTGTTGTTAAGTCTTGATTTGCAGGCATTTCTTTAAATAATAATGCTCGGACATCATCCCCTCACCTTCAGGTTGTCCGCTGTGAACTCAAAAGGTGTATCTGGGTTGTTGTCGGGTGTGTCTCTGTGCTACAGTGGAAAGAAAAAAAAAAACTGCTGATTATTCATTATACTGAAGTCAGTTTTACTGAAATCCTACCAGTGCCTGCCAAACTAAAACACATTTTGTTAGATACTACTGCATGGTCCGGAACTAGAAGCACAAGCATTTCGCTACACTCGCATTAACATCTGCTAAACGTGTGTATGTGACAACAACAAAAAAATTGATTTGAATTAGTTCAAACATTTTTTTCAATTAGTAAAGAAAACCAACTCATCAGGAAAAGGACAATCTCCCTATAGATCATTATGGGAGAGGAATGCCCAAGGTGATTGAGATGTAGTCTTTACACCAATGGGAGTGCTGTATCCAACAACATAAAGAGTTCACAGGCAGACCAATTCTGATCTTTTTTTCCCCGCTAATTAGTCTTTTGACCAATTAGATCAGCTCTGAAAACTATTTTGTACAAAGAACTGATGTGATTGCTCAAAACACAAATTAGTGAGAAAAAAAAAAAATAATCTCAGAATTACACATCTTGTGTAAATGCAGCCATATACAGGAAATGTGCCACTGCCCCCCCTTGTGAACAGTAAATATTCCTATCCTGTTTTTATCTGGCTAAAATGGTCATCATAAAAATGCATAAGCCATGGTTGTAGCTCATATTAGGTAGGGATTTGTTGAATCAGTTCTCTAAAGACAATATAACATGCCTCTCTGCCAAGGGACTGTTACCATGCCACGTTTCCATCACCTGAGTACAAGCAACAACCACGGGATGTTGTTCAACAGTAACCACTAACATCTAGTGACGGGAGATTTCCCCCAAGTATCGCAATATATATATTTATAGATTTAAAAAATATATATATCCTACAGTAGTTGAATGATGCAATGCGTATGAAAGGCTGGTTCATATAGCGGAGTAGGCCAGACCTTGATTGGGAGTCCCATGTGGTGGCACACAATTGGCCCAGCGTTGTCCAGGTTTGGCCGGAGTAGGCCGTTAAATAAGAATTTGTTCTAAAAAAAAAAAAACTGACTTGCCTAGTTAAATAAAAGTAAAATAATAAATACATAGTATTGTGTGGTGTAAAGTACTTAAAAATAATTTAAAGTACTACTTAATAAGTTTTTTTGGGGGGGGGTAGCTATACTTTACTATTTACATTTGAAAACTTTTACTTCACTACATTCCTTAAGAAAATAATGTACTTTTTACTCCATACATTTTCCTTGACACCAAAAAGTATGTTACATTTTGAATGCTTAGCAGGACAGGAAAATAAAATAAGGCTGTAATGTAACAAAATGTGGAAAAAGTGAAAGGATCAGAACACTTTAGGAATGCACCTCACACCCGAGTCAATACATCGTAGAAGCACCTTTAGCAGCGATCAGAGCTTTGAGTCTTTCTGGGTGTGTCTCGAAGATCTTTCCACACATGGATTGTACAACATTTGCCCATTATTCTTTTCAAATTTCTTCAAGCTCTGTCAAATTGGTTGGATAGACAACCATTTTTAGGTCTTGACATATATTTTGAAGCAGATTTAAGTCAAAACTGTAACTAGGCCACTCAGGAACATTCACTGTCTTCTTGGTAAGCAAATGCAGTGTAGATTTGGCCACCTTGTGTTTTTGGTTATTGTCTTGCTGAAAGGTGAATTCCTTTCCCAGTGGCTGGTGGAAAGCAGACTGAAAAAGGTTTTCCTCTAGGATTTTGCCTGTGCTTAGCTCCATGAAGTTAATTTTTTTTTTTATCCTGAAAAACATCCCAGTCCCTAACAATTACAAGCATACCCATAACATGATGCAGCCACCACTATGCTTGAAAATATGCAGAGTGGTACACAGTAATGTGTTGTATTGGATTTGACCCAAACATAACATGTATTCAGGACAAAAAGTGGTTTCCTTCCTCTACGGCAACTGAGTTAGGAAGGACGCCTGTATCTTTGTAGTGACTGGGTGTATTGGTACACCATCCAAAGTGTACTTAATAACTTCACTATGCTCAAAGGGATATTCAATGTCCTCTTTTAAAATGTTATTTTACCAATAGTGGTCGTTCTTTGTGAGGCATTGGAAAACCTCCCCTGGTCTTTCTGGTTGAATCTGTGTTTGAAATTCACTGCTCGACTGAGGGACCTTACAGATAATTGTATGTGTGTGGGGTACAGAGATGAGGTAGTCATTCAGAAATCCCGTTAAAACACTAGTATTACACACAGAGTGAGTCCATGCAACTTATCATGTGACTTGTTGCCAAAAGAAAAAAAAAGTGTTGAATACTTATTGAATCAAGACATTACAGCTTTTCATATAATTAAATTTGTAAAAAAATAAAAAAATAAAACCCATATCTAAAAACAATTCCACTTTGACCTGAATGGGATATTGTTAGGCCAGTGACCAAATCAAATCTAAATGTATTTTAAATTCAGGCTGTGATATAACACAATGCGGGAAAAGTCAAGGGGTGTGTACACTTTCTGAAGGCCCCCGTGTGCGCCAGGAATGACGACAGGTGCCACTTTCTGTTTCTTTTCCTTCGTTTATGGGACACAGCCCGAGAGTAAACGTAGCTCAAATGGATCTTGTAGGCTAATATTTTCCATATCATGATTTCTCTCTCGTTACAGAGTCCTCTCTAGCCACATTGAACAACATGATCTTACATTGATACCGACCTGCTCGCAAGGGAACTATCGCAAGCAGGTCATCGCATTATTGTTTTTCGTTGTTCTTAAAAAAAAAATACTACTTTTCTTATATTGCACCAAATCTGCACACACACCATATTCCATAACGTTGTCATGGAAAATATGAAATGTTATTTCCAACTAGAAATCCACAACTGTGCCGTAAATACGTCTGCATATTGAATGTTAAGATTGCCGAAAACGCCACTCTCTTTGGCAAATGACAGAAAATGCCAAGGAGTGGAATGTTAGCTAAGAAGACTGGTCGCCGGACGAGCCTTGTGTGGCCATCCTTCCAAATCTCGTCTTGGTAAGTAAGAAGCCTGGGCGTCTGAGCCTAGTCACATTAAGGATATAGTAGAGTAAGGCTTTCTGACTAAGAGGTTACGGATCCTACACAGCAGCACTCACCACAAAGATGCCCCCAGCTCCAGCTCTGGCAGCAGACTGGTGCAGACTCCTGACCTGCCTGGACTGAGAACATGGAACAAGAGAGACAGAAGATGAAGGAGGATGTTAAAATGTGTGCAATAAGGTTTAATTCTATGCAATACCAACCCAAAACGAACCCAAAACGAATTTATATTAAAAAAAATGTTTTAAAAGACTTCAAATTACCAAACAAGGACAATTTGGCAGTATGAGGAATGCAACACCAGTTCTAATTATAACCAGTGTGATTCAAAACGTTGCAAGGTAGCCGTGAAGACAACTAGCCAAGGGACAGTGCATGTTGGTGAACTACTAAGCCAGAAACTATGCACGGCTCTTTTACACTGGCTAACTCAGCTAGCCAGTCAGAAAGCTTTAGCTCGCGAATTGACAAGGACAATAGAGATATATATATATATATATTCACACTCGTTCAAAAATCAACATTATTGTTCAAATCAACATATTCATATTTTACTAAAATCATTACTCTAAATGAAAAGTGTAACATTGGCTGGTGTAGCTAGCTAACTAGCCTGTCCGCTAACTAGGCCGCTTGCCCTTGTCAAGTGTCATGTAAACACATTTCAGTCAATTCTCCTAAAGAAAAAAAAACGAAAGATGATTAACTGACCATGTTCGCTTAGCGTGAGTACATTGTTTTATATATAACCATACCGTTTGCGATACAACAGATCGAATCGCAGCAGTTAAAAACATCTTTGACGGAGTTGATGTTTTGTCCGGTTGATATAACACCACGACAGCAGCACCGGCTTGACGTCGGTTTCACCGCGTGGTTCTCTATTTAGAGGGTGTGTTTTACGCAACCTGTTTTTACTTCTGAACTCAAAACTAATCGACCACACATCAAAAATGACATGCTTATTACAATTTTTTTTTTTTAATCTCCAAATAATTTGAACAATCACATAAGATTATTAGGCTGATTTAACGTTCAAGTATTTTGCCTGGACATCTGTATTTTTCTGTATACTCCATATGTACATACTCGTATTAATTCACTTTACACTTGTGTGTGTGTATAAGGTAGTTGTGAATTTGTTAGATTACTTGTTAGATACTACTGCCCTGTCTGAACTAGAAACACAAGCATTTCGCTACACTCGCATTAACATCTGCTAACCATGTGTATGTGACAAATAAAATGTTATTTGATTTGTTGAGCAATACGAGCGTCTTAAAAAACGTTAAAACAAGAGTTTCTACTGGACAAATTAAGTTAGGCCCCTCTCCGTTTCGCTCCATGGATTTTCAGTCTGACCCGAAGTCGCCCCCCCCCAAAAAGACGCATTTGTCTCTACAAGCCAGAATGTTGAATACAATGATATGTCGAGGTTGTACAGTAGGTCCTACTGGTGACAGGAGGTGGAGATAGGATATCCACATGAAAGTGTTGTTTACTTGACTTTTTGCACTCGCCGGTAGGTTATAATGCTTGTATTGTCAATCTGTTGATACCTTGCATGTGATGCACAATATGTAAACGATAGCCGAATGTAACCAAAGCAGTCCGCCTAAAGCACGTTTCCTCGCAATCAGCAGGAATTGTTTGCCTTTCGGGTCTGTGGTTACAGTAGGTTAGTCTCAGCCATATTGTGCAAGTGTTTGTCACATGCGAATTGCATCAGTATTGAAAATAAAAACTGGAAATACAAACCGATATACAGACCAGCATACTGAAGGTTGGGTTCATTACACTAGATTGTGGATATTTTGTATCAGATTACCTCCGACAGGGATAACATCGACAGGACAACAGGTCAAGTAAATTGAAATTAAGTTTGTTCAACATTCTGAGTTGTAATGGGACTGTTTGGGAATGCTGAGCCTACATGTTAGAGACGAGTATGTAAGTATTTCACTCTCAGATTCTAAAAGAGGCTAGAAAGGTGTGTGTGTCAGTCATGTATGCTAGAATGGAGGTGTAAAAACGACAGCTGCATAAGCATATTAGCTAATACATATACCATACCTTGCGGTACAATCTTCTCTAAAAACAGTTGTACAATGTGCTCTGCAATAAGATAACCAGTTTGATTTCTAAACCAGATGAGTACTCAAATAGATGAGTACTCAAATTGAAGTTGAACACTGATGGTGTTTGTGATGCCGACTGTTTGGTGCGAGGCAGACCCGTAGGTGAAACAGAGGAGTCACTGTCAGTCCTTTTGAGTCAGTCTTTACCAACAAAGTCATGTTAGGATCTATTAGTTATCCTGGTGTTTTTCAGGTGCCACGTTTATGGTCATGTTGCAGCAGTTTGTAGGAGCGAGATTTCAAGATATGGGAAAAGTGCAGGAGGACATGGGATAGAGGATTGTGTAGTTTAGGTGGATACAGTTGTGTGTGTCAGCTGTAGGGGGTGCCCATGTTGATTGGGGATCGGAAGTGTCCGGTGCAAGAGGCAGGTTGAGGTGGCTAGAGTCAGATTAGTGCAGAAGGTGTTACACGCTGAGGCAGTGAAGAAAGTAGAGGAGGATGGCTCAAGGGTGATGGATCCTGAGAGGATCCCTGTGAGTAGTAGATCTGTGCCAGCACAGAGGGATTAGGCCAACGAGTGATATATGCTTCAGTACGGGTTGGCTTCTTAGCGTTCATAGCGAATAGATGTTGTGGTGGCAGCTGCAGAGAAGTATTGGGGTATACGAGATTTGACTTCAGAAGAGTTACAGGATGTGTTGAGTGGTGGCTGATGTGTTGGCATGGTGCAGGAGCAGATGGGGCCAAAGTAGTGGAAGGAACCATGAGCTATGTACCTTGGAAACCAGGGGACTGATAACAACAACGGACTAGGAAGCAACATTTCTGTTTAGTTTTTTTGCGCATTGGTTTTACTTTTTTATTCTTCAGTTCATTATCCGTACAGTTGGTGGCGGCACATTTAAATTAGTGCGAACGCGATTATATCAGAAAAGAAGAAGAAGTCATGTAGTTTGTGAGCTATAAAATGAACATCCTGACAGTCTGAGGCAGGGTGCTCTGCAATCATCCTACTATGGACAGGGATAATGAGCCAGTTCTTATTTATCAGTATGAATAAAATGAGTTAGTCCTGCCTTGATGACTCTGTTGGATTTACACTTGTCCTATAGATTTTTTGTTTTTTTCTTAAATTATTGCTTGGAATAAACTGATAGCTTAAACGCTCCTCGTCCTGGAATGACATAAAGAGATCTGCTCCTGCTAGCTAGTCAAATAGCTCCTTGTTGTAACTAGCTAGTCAAATAGCAACATGTTGTAACTAGCTAGTCAAATAGCTCCTTGTTGTAACTAGCTAGTCAAATAGCAACATGTTGTAACTAGCTAGCCAAATAGCAACATGTTGTAACTAGCTAGTCAAATAGCAACATGTTGTAACTAGCTAGTCAAATAGCTCCTTGTTGTAACTAGCTAGTCAAATAGCAACATGTTGTAACTAGCTAGTCAAATAGCAACATGTTGTAACTAGCTAGTCAAATAGCAACATGTTGTAACTAGCTAGTCAAATAGCAACATGTTGTAACTAGCTAGTCAAATAGCAACATGTTGTAACTAGCTAGTCAAATAGCAACATGTTGTAACTAGCTAGTCAAATAGCAACATGTTGTAACTAGCTAGTCAAATAGCTCCTTGTTGTAACTAGCTAGTCAAATAGCAACATGTTGTAACTAGCTAGTCAAATAGCAACATGTTGTAACTAGCTAGTCAAATAGCAACATGTTGTAACTAGCTAGTCAAATAGCAACATGTTGTAACTAGCTAGCCAAATAGCAACATGTTGTAACTAGCTAGTCAAATAGCAACATGTTGTAACTAGCTAGCCAAATAGCAACATGTTGTAACTAGCTAGTCAAATAGCAACATGTTGTAACTAGCTAGTCAAATAGCTCCTTGTTGTAACTAGCTAGCCAAATAGCAACATGTTGTAACTAGCTAGCCAAATAGCAACTTGTTGTAACTAGCTAGCTCAAATAGCAACATGTTGTAACTAGCTAGTCAAATAGCAACATGTTGTAACTAGCTAGCCAAATAGCAACATGTTGTAACTAGCTAGTCAAATAGCTCCTTGTTGTAACTAGCTAGTCAAATAGCTCCTTGTTGTAACTAGCTAGTCAAATAGCAACATGTTGTAACTAGCTAGTCAAATAGCAACATGTTGTAACTAGCTAGCCAAATAGCAACATGTTGTAACTAGCTAGTCAAATAGCAACATGTTGTAACTAGCTAGTCAAATAGCTCCTTGTTGTAACTAGCTAGTCAAATAGCAACATGTTGTAACTAGCTAGCCAAATAGCAACATGTTGTAACTAGCTAGCCAAATAGCAACATGTTGTAACTAGCTAGCCAAATAGCAACATGTTGTAACTAGCTAGCCAAATAGCAACATGTTGTAACTAGCTAGTCAAATAGCAACATGTTGTAACTAGCTAGTCAAATAGCAACATGTTGTAACTAGCTAGTCAAATAGCAACATGTTGTAACTAGCTAGCCAAATAGCAACATGTTGTAACTAGCTAGTCAAATAGCAACATGTTGTAACTAGCTAGTCAAATAGCTCCTTGTTGTAACTAGCTAGTCAAATAGCAACATGTTGTAACTAGCTAGTCAAATAGCAACATGTTGTAACTAGCTAGCCAAATAGCAACATGTTGTAACTAGCTAGTCAAATAGCAACATGTTGTAACTAGCTAGTCAAATAGCAACATGTTGTAACTAGCTAGTCAAATAGCAACATGTTGTAACTAGCTAGTCAAATAGCTCCTTGTTGTAACTAGCTAGTCAAATAGCAACATGTTGTAACTAGCTAGCCAAATAGCAACATGTTGTAACTAGCTAGCCAAATAGCAACATGTTGTAACTAGCTAGTCAAATAGCAACATGTTGTAACTAGCTAGTCAAATAGCAACATGTTGTAACTAGCTAGCCAAATAGCAACATGTTGTAACTAGCTAGTCAAATAGCAACATGTTGTAACTAGCTAGTCAAATAGCAACATGTTGTAACTAGCTAGTCAAATAGCAACATGTTGTAACTAGCTAGTCAAATAGCAACATGTTGTAACTAGCTAGCTAGTCAAATAGCAACATGTTGTAACTAGCTAGTCAAATAGCTCCTTGTTGTAACTAGCTAGTCAAATAGCAACTTGTTGTAACTAGCTAGTCAAATAGCAACATGTTGTAACTAGCTAGTCAAATAGCAACATGTTGTAACTAGCTAGTCAAATAGCAACATGTTGTAACTAGCTAGTCAAATAGCAACATGTTGTAACTAGCTAGTCAAATAGCAACATGTTGTAACTAGCTAGTCAAATAGCAACATGTTGTAACTAGCTAGTCAAATAGCAACATGTTGTAACTAGCTAGCCAAATAGCAACATGTTGTAACTAGCTAGTCAAATAGCAACATGTTGTAACTAGCTAGTCAAATAGCAACATGTTGTAACTAGCTAGCCAAATAGCAACATGTTGTAACTAGCTAGCCAAATAGCAACATGTTGTAACTAGCTAGTCAAATAGCTCCTTGTTGTAACTAGCTAGTCAAATAGCTCCTTGTTGTAACTAGCTAGCCAAATAGCAACATGTTGTAACTAGCTAGTCAAATAGCTCCTTGTTGTAACTAGCTAGCCAAATAGCAACATGTTGTAACTAGCTAGTCAAATAGCAACATGTTGTAACTAGCTAGTCAAATAGCAACATGTTGTAACTAGCTAGTCAAATAGCAACATGTTGTAACTAGCTAGCCAAATAGCAACATGTTGTAACTAGCTAGCCAAATAGCAACATGTTGTAACTAGCTAGCCAAATAGCAACATGTTGTAACTAGCTAGCTAGCCAAATAGCAACATGTTGTAACTAGCTAGCCAAATAGCAACATGTTGTAACTAGCTAGCCAAATAGCAACATGTTGTAACTAGCTAGTCAAATAGCTCCTTGTTGTAACTAGCTAGCCAAATAGCTCCTTGTTGTAACATGTTGTAGCTAGCTAGTCAAATAGCAACATGTTGTAACTAGCTAGTCAAATAGCTCCTTGTTGTAACTAGCTAGTCAAATAGCAACATGTTGTAGCTAGCTAGTCAAATAGCAACATGTTGTAACTAGCTAGTCAAATAGCTCCTTGTTGTAACTAGCTAGTCAAATAGCAACATGTTGTAACTAGCTAGTCAAATAGCAACATGTTGTAACTAGCTAGTCAAATAGCTCCTTGTTGTAACTAGCTAGTCAAATAGCAACATGTTGTAACTAGCTAGTCAAATAGCAACATGTTGTAACTAGCTAGCCAAATAGCAACATGTTGTAACTAGCTAGTCAAATAGCAACATGTTGTAACTAGCTAGTCAAATAGCAACATGTTGTAACTAGCTAGTCAAATAGCAACATGTTGTAACTAGCTAGCCAAATAGCAACATGTTGTAACTAGCTAGCCAAATAGCAACATGTTGTAACTAGCTAGTCAAATAGCAACATGTTGTAACTAGCTAGTCAAATAGCAACATGTTGTAACTAGCTAGTCAAATAGCAACATGTTGTAACTAGCTAGTCAAATAGCAACATGTTGTAACTAGCTAGTCAAATAGCAACATGTTGTAACTAGCTAGTCAAATAGCAACATGTTGTAACTAGCTAGCCAAATAGCAACATGTTGTAACTAGCTAGCCAAATAGCAACTTGTTGTAACTAGCTAGTCAAATAGCTCCTTGTTGTAACTAGCTAGTCAAATAGCTCCTTGTTGTAACTAGCTAGCCAAATAGCAACATGTTGTAACTAGCTAGCCAAATAGCAACATGTTGTAACTAGCTAGCCAAATAGCAACATGTTGTAACTAGCTAGTCAAATAGCTCCTTGTTGTAACTAGCTAGCCAAATAGCAACAAGCTAAATACTAACTAGCTAGTCAAATAGAAACGTAACTAGCTAGCCAAATAGCAACATGTTGTAACTAGCTAGCCAAATAGCAACATGTTGTAACTAGCTAGCCAAATAGCAACATGTTGTAACTAGCTAGTCAAATAGCAACATGTTGTAACTAGCTAGTCAAATAGCTCCTTGTTGTAACTAGCTAGCCAAATAGCAACATGTTGTAACTAGCTAGTCAAATAGCAACATGTTGTAACTAGCTAGCCAAATAGCAACATGTTGTAACTAGCTAGTCAAATAGCTCCTTGTTGTAACTAGCTAGCCAAATAGCAACATGTTGTAACTAGCTAGCCAAATAGCAACATGTTGTAACTAGCTAGTCAAATAGCTCCTTGTTGTAACTAGCTAGTCAAATAGCTCCTTGTTGTAACTAGCTAGCCAAATAGCAACATGTTGTAACTAGCTAGCCAAATAGCTCCTTGTTGTAACTAGCTAGCCAAATAGCAACATGTTGTAACTAGCTAGCCAAATAGCAACATGTTGTAACTAGCTAGCCAAATAGCAACATGTTGTAACTAGCTAGTCAAATAGCTCCTTGTTGTAACTAGCTAGCCAAATAGCAACATGTTGTAACTAGCTAGTCAAATAGCAACATGTTGTAACTAGCTAGTCAAATAGCTCCTTGTTGTAACTAGCTAGCCAAATAGCAACATGTTGTAACTAGCTAGTCAAATAGCAACATGTTGTAACTAGCTAGTCAAATAGCTCCTTGTTGTAACTAGCTAGTCAAATAGCAACATGTTGTAACTAGCTAGCCAAATAGCAACATGTTGTAACTAGCTAGTCAAATAGCAACATGTTGTAACTAGCTAGTCAAATAGCTCCTTGTTGTAACTAGCTAGTCAAATAGCTCCTTGTTGTAACTAGCTAGCCAAATAGCAACATGTTGTAACTAGCTAGTCAAATAGCTCCTTGTTGTAACTAGCTAGCCAAATAGCAACATGTTGTAACTAGCTAGTCAAATAGCAACATGTTGTAACTAGCTAGCCAAATAGCTCCTTGTTGTATGTTGTAACTAGCTAGTCAAATAGCAACATGTTGTAACTAGCTAGCCAAATAGCAACATGTTGTAACTAGCTAGCCAAATAGCTCCTTGTTGTAACTAGCTAGCCAAATAGCAACATGTTGTAACTAGCTAGTCAAATAGCAACATGTTGTAACTAGCTAGCCAAATAGCAACATGTTGTAACTAGCTAGTCAAATAGCAACATGTTGTAACTAGCTAGTCAAATAGCTCCTTGTTGTAACTAGCTAGCCAAATAGCAACATGTTGTAACTAGCTAGTCAAATAGCAACATGTTGTAACTAGCTAGTCAAATAGCTCCTTGTTGTAACTAGCTAGCCAAATAGCAACATGTTGTAACTAGCTAGTCAAATAGCAACATGTTGTAACTAGCTAGTCAAATAGCTCCTTGTTGTAACTAGCTAGCCAAATAGCAACATGTTGTAACTAGCTAGTCAAATAGCAACATGTTGTAACTAGCTAGTCAAATAGCTCCTTGTTGTAACTAGCTAGTCAAATAGCAACATGTTGTAACTAGCTAGTCAAATAGCAACATGTTGTAACTAGCTAGTCAAATAGCTCCTTGTTGTAACTAGCTAGTCAAATAGCTCCTTGTTGTAACTAGCTAGTCAAATAGCTCCTTGTTGTAACTAGCTAGTCAAATAGCAACATGTTGTAACTAGCTAGTCAAATAGCTCCTTGTTGTAACTAGCTAGCCAAATAGCAACATGTTGTAACTAGCTAGTCAAATAGCAACATGTTGTAACTAGCTAGCCAAATAGCTCCTTGTTGTAACTAGCTAGCCAAATAGCAACATGTTGTAACTAGCTAGTCAAATAGCAACATGTTGTAACTAGCTAGCCAAATAGCAACATGTTGTAACTAGCTAGCCAAATAGCAACATGTTGTAACTAGCTAGTCAAATAGCAACATGTTGTAACTAGCTAGTCAAATAGCAACATGTTGTAACTAGCTAGCCAAATAGCAACATGTTGTAACTAGCTAGCCAAATAGCTCCTTGTTGTAACTAGCTAGCCAAATAGCAACATGTTGTAAACTAGCTAGTCAAATAGCAACATGTTGTAACTAGCTAGCCAAATAGCAACATGTTGTAACTAGCTAGTCAAATAGCTCCATGTTGTAACTAGCTAGCCAAATAGCAACATGTTGTAGCTAGCTAGTCAAATAGCAACATGTTGTAGCTAGCTAGTCAAATAGCTCCTTGTTGTAACTAGCTAGCCAAATAGCAACATGTTGTAACTAGCTAGTCAAATAGCAACATGTTGTAACTAGCTAGTCAAATAGCTCCTTGTTGTAACTAGCTAGTCAAATAGCAACATGTTGTAACTAGCTAGTCAAATAGCAACATGTTGTAACTAGCTAGTCAAATAGCTCCTTGTTGTAACTAGCTAGTCAAATAGCTCCTTGTTGTAACTAGCTAGTCAAATAGCTCCTTGTTGTAACTAGCTAGTCAAATAGCAACATGTTGTAACTAGCTAGTCAAATAGCTCCTTGTTGTAACTAGCTAGTCAAATAGCAACATGTTGTAACTAGCTAGTCAAATAGCAACATGTTGTAACTAGCTAGTCAAATAGCAACATGTTGTAACTAGCTAGTCAAATAGCTCCTTGTTGTAACTAGCTAGCCAAATAGCAACATGTTGTAACTAGCTAGTCAAATAGCAACATGTTGTAACTAGCTAGCCAAATAGCTCCTTGTTGTAACTAGCTAGTCAAATAGCTCCTTGTTGTAACTAGCTAGTCAAATAGCTCCTTGTTGTAACTAGCTAGTCAAATAGCAACATGTTGTAACTAGCTAGCCAAATAGCAACATGTTGTAACTAGCTAGCCAAATAGCAACATGTTGTAACTAGCTAGTCAAATAGCAACATGTTGTAACTAGCTAGCCAAATAGCAACATGTTGTAACTAGCTAGTCAAATAGCAACATGTTGTAACTAGCTAGTCAAATAGCTCCTTGTTGTAGCTAGCTAGCCAAATAGCAACATGTTGTAACTAGCTAGCCAAATAGCAACATGTTGTAACCAGCTAGCCAAATAGCAACATGTTGTAACTAGCTAGTCAAATAGCAACATGTTGTAACTAGCTAGCCAAATAGCTCCTTGTTGTAACTAGCTAGTCAAATAGCTCCTTGTTGTAACTAGCTAGTCAAATAGCAACATGTTGTAACTAGCTAGCCAAATAGCAACATGTTGTAACTAGCTAGCCAAATAGCAACATGTTGTAACTAGCTAGTCAAATAGCTCCTTGTTGTAACTAGCTAGCCAAATAGCAACATGTTGTAGCTAGCTAGTCAAATAGCAACATGTTGTAACTAGCTAGTCAAATAGCTCCTTGTTGTAACTAGCTAGCCAAATAGCAACATGTTGTAACTAGCTAGTCAAATAGCAACATGTTGTAACTAGCTAGCCAAATAGCAACATGTTGTAACTAGCTAGTCAAATAGCAACATGTTGTAACTAGCTAGTCAAATAGCTCCTTGTTGTAACTAGCTAGTCAAATAGCAACATGTTGTAACTAGCTAGTCAAATAGCAACATGTTGTAACTAGCTAGTCAAATAGCTCCTTGTTGTAACTAGCTAGTCAAATAGCAACATGTTGTAACTAGCTAGTCAAATAGCAACATGTTGTAACTAGCTAGTCAAATAGCAACATGTTGTAACTAGCTAGTCAAATAGCAACATGTTGTAACTAGCTAGCCAAATAGCAACATGTTGTAACTAGCTAGCCAAATAGCAACATGTTGTAACTAGCTAGTCAAATAGCTCCTTGTTGTAACTAGCTAGTCAAATAGCAACATGTTGTAACTAGCTAGTCAAATAGCAACATGTTGTAACTAGCTAGCCTAACTAGCTAGTCAAATAGCAACATGTTGTAACTAGCTAGCCAAATAGCAACATGTTGTAACTAGCTAGTCAAATAGCAACATGTTGTAACTAGCTAGTCAAATAGCAACATGTTGTAACTAGCTAGCCAAATAGCAACATGTTGTAACTAGCTAGTCAAATAGCAACATGTTGTAACTAGCTAGCCAAATAGCAACATGTTGTAACTAGCTAGCCAAATAGCAACATGTTGTAACTAGCTAGCCAAATAGCAACATGTTGTAACTAGCTAGCCAAATAGCAACATGTTGTAACTAGCTAGTCAAATAGCTCCTTGTTGTAACTAGCTAGTCAAATAGCTCCTTGTTGTAACTAGCTAGCCAAATAGCAACATGTTGTAACTAGCTAGTCAAATAGCAACATGTTGTAACTAGCTAGTCAAATAGCAACATGTTGTAACTAGCTAGTCAAATAGCTCCTTGTTGTAACTAGCTAGTCAAATAGCTCCTTGTTGTAACTAGCTAGTCAAATAGCAACATGTTGTAACTAGCTAGTCAAATAGCAACATGTTGTAACTAGCTAGCCAAATAGCAACATGTTGTAACTAGCTAGTCAAATAGCAACATGTTGTAACTAGCTAGTCAAATAGCAACATGTTGTAACTAGCTAGTCAAATAGCAACATGTTGTAACTAGCTAGCCAAATAGCAACATGTTGTAACTAGCTAGCCAAATAGCAACATGTTGTAACTAGCTAGCCAAATAGCAACATGTTGTAACTAGCTAGCCAAATAGCAACATGTTGTAACTAGCTAGCCAAATAGCAACATGTTGTAACTAGCTAGCCAAATAGCAACATGTTGTAACTAGCTAGTCAAATAGCTCCTTGTTGTAACTAGCTAGCCAAATAGCAACATGTTGTAACTAGCTAGTCAAATAGCTCCTTGTTGTAACTAGCTAGTCAAATAGCAACATGTTGTAACTAGCTAGTCAAATAGCAACATGTTGTAACTAGCTAGTCAAATAGCTCCTTGTTGTAACTAGCTAGTCAAATAGCAACATGTTGTAACTAGCTAGTCAAATAGCAACCTTGTTGTAACTAGCTAGTCAAATAGCAACATGTTGTAACTAGCTAGCCAAATAGCAACATGTTGTAACTAGCTAGTCAAATAGCAACATGTTGTAACTAGCTAGTCAAATAGCTCCTTGTTGTAACTAGCTAGTCAAATAGCAACATGTTGTAACTAGCTAGCCAAATAGCAACATGTTGTAACTAGCTAGTCAAATAGCAACATGTTGTAACTAGCTAGTCAAATAGCTCCTTGTTGTAACTAGCTAGTCAAATAGCAACATGTTGTAACTAGCTAGTCAAATAGCAACATGTTGTAACTAGCTAGTCAAATAGCTCCTTGTTGTAACTAGCTAGTCAAATAGCAACATGTTGTAACTAGCTAGTCAAATAGCAACATGTTGTAACTAGCTAGTCAAATAGCAACATGTTGTAACTAGCTAGCCAAATAGCAACATGTTGTAACTAGCTAGCCAAATAGCAACATGTTGTAACTAGCTAGTCAAATAGCAACATGTTGTAACTAGCTAGTCAAATAGCAACATGTTGTAACTAGCTAGTCAAATAGCTTGTTGTAACTAGCTAGCCAAATAGCAACATGTTGTAACTAGCTAGTCAAATAGCAACATGTTGTAACTAGCTAGTCAAATAGCTCCTTGTTGTAACTAGCTAGTCAAATAGCAACATGTTGTAACTAGCTAGTCAAATAGCAACATGTTGTAACTAGCTAGTCAAATAGCAACTTGTTGTAACTAGCTAGTCAAATAGCAACATGTTGTAACTAGCTAGTCAAATAGCTCCTTGTTGTAACTAGCTAGTCAAATAGCTCCTTGTTGTAACTAGCTAGTCAAATAGCAACATGTTGTAACTAGCTAGTCAAATAGCAACATGTTGTAACTAGCTAGTCAAATAGCAACATGTTGTAACTAGCTAGCCAAATAGCAACATGTTGTAACTAGCTAGTCAAATAGCAACATGTTGTAACTAGCTAGCCAAATAGCTCCTTGTTGTAACTAGCTAGTCAAATAGCAACATGTTGTAACTAGCTAGTCAAATAGGTCCTTGTTGTAACTAGCTAGCCAAATAGCAACATGTTGTAACTAGCTAGCCAAATAGCAACATGTTGTAACTAGCAAATAGCAACATGTTGTAACTACTAGCTAGTCAAATAGCAACATGTTGTAACTAGCTAGCCAAATAGCAACATGTTGTAACTAGCTAGTCAAATAGCTCCTTGTTGTAACTAGCTAGTCAAATAGCTCCTTGTTGTAACTAGCTAGCCAAATAGCAACATGTTGTAACTAGCTAGCCAAATAGCAACATGTTGTAACTAGCTAGCCAAATAGCAACATGTTGTAACTAGCTAGTCAAATAGCAACATGTTGTAACTAGCTAGCCAAATAGCAACATGTTGTAACTAGCTAGTCAAATAGCTCTTGTTGTAACTAGCTAGTCAAATAGCAACATGTTGTAACTAGCTAGCCAAATAGCAACATGTTGTAACTAGCTAGTCAAATAGCAACATGTTGTAACTAGCTAGCCAAATAGCAACATGTTGTAACTAGCTAGTCAAATAGCTCCTTGTTGTAACTAGCTAGTCAAATAGCAACATGTTGTAACTAGCTAGTCAAATAGCTCCTTGTTGTAACTAGCTAGCCAAATAGCAACATGTTGTAACTAGCTAGTCAAATAGCAACATGTTGTAACTAGCTAGTCAAATAGCAACATGTTGTAACTAGCTAGTCAAATAGCAACATGTTGTAACTAGCTAGTCAAATAGCAACATGTTGTAACATGTTGTAACTAGCTAGTCAAATAGCAACATGTTGTAACTAGCTAGTCAAATAGCTCCTTGTTGTAACTAGCTAGTCAAATAGCAACATGTTGTAACTAGCTAGCCAAATAGCAACATGTTGTAACTAGCTAGCCAAATAGCTCCTTGTTGTAACTAGCTAGCCAAATAGCAACATGTTGTAACTAGCTAGTCAAATAGCAACATGTTGTAACTAGCTAGTCAAATAGCAACATGTTGTAACTAGCTAGTCAAATAGCAACATGTTGTAACTAGCTAGCCAAATAGCAACATGTTGTAACTAGCTAGCCAAATAGCAACTTGTTGTAACTAGCTAGTCAAATAGCTCCTTGTTGTAACTAGCTAGTCAAATAGCTCCTTGTTGTAACTAGCTAGCCAAATAGCAACATGTTGTAACTAGCTAGCCAAATAGCAACATGTTGTAACTAGCTAGCCAAATAGCAACATGTTGTAACTAGCTAGTCAAATAGCTCCTTGTTGTAACTAGCTAGCCAAATAGCAACATGTTGTAACTAGCTAGTCAAATAGCAACATGTTGTAGCTAGCTAGTCAAATAGCTCCTTGTTGTAACTAGCTAGCCAAATAGCAACATGTTGTAGCTAGCTAGTCAAATAGCAACATGTTGTAACTAGCTAGTCAAATAGCTCCTTGTTGTAACTAGCTAGTCAAATAGCAACATGTTGTAACTAGCTAGTCAAATAGCAACATGTTGTAACTAGCTAGTCAAATAGCTCCTTGTTGTAACTAGCTAGTCAAATAGCAACATGTTGTAACTAGCTAGTCAAATAGCTCCTTGTTGTAACTAGCTAGTCAAATAGCTCCTTGTTGTAACTAGCTAGTCAAATAGCAACATGTTGTAACTAGCTAGTCAAATAGCTCCTTGTTGTAACTAGCTAGTCAAATAGCTCCTTGTTGTAACTAGCTAGCCAAATAGCAACATGTTGTAACTAGCTAGTCAAATAGCAACATGTTGTAACTAGCTAGCCAAATAGCTCCTTGTTGTAACTAGCTAGTCAAATAGCTCCTTGTTGTAACTAGCTAGTCAAATAGCAACATGTTGTAACTAGCTAGCCAAATAGCAACATGTTGTAACTAGCTAGCCAAATAGCAACATGTTGTAGCTAGCTAGTCAAATAGCAACTTGTTGTAACTAGCTAGCCAAATAGCAACATGTTGTAACTAGCTAGTCAAATAGCAACATGTTGTAACTAGCTAGTCAAATAGCTCCTTGTTGTAGCTAGCTAGCCAAATAGCAACATGTTGTAACTAGCTAGCCAAATAGCAACATGTTGTAACTAGCTAGCCAAATAGCAACATGTTGTAACTAGCTAGTCAAATAGCAACATGTTGTAACTAGCTAGCCAAATAGCAACATGTTGTAACTAGCTAGTCAAATAGCAACATGTTGTAACTAGCTAGTCAAATAGCTCCTTGTTGTAACTAGCTAGTCAAATAGCTCCTTGTTGTAACTAGCTAGCCAAATAGCAACATGTTGTAACTAGCTAGTCAAATAGCAACATGTTGTAACTAGCTAGCCAAATAGCTCCTTGTTGTAACTAGCTAGTCAAATAGCTCCTTGTTGTAACTAGCTAGTCAAATAGCAACCTTGTTGTACTAGCTAGCCTAGTAGCAACATGTTGTAACTAGCTTAACATGTTGTAACTAGCTAGTCAAATAGCAACATGTTGTAACTAGCTAGCCAAATAGCAACATGTTGTAACTAGCTAGCCAAATAGCAACATGTTGTAACTAGCTAGTCAAATAGCAACATGTTGTAACTAGCTAGTCAAATAGCAACATGTTGTAACTAGCTAGCTAGTCAAATAGCTCCTGTTGTAACTAGCTAGTCAAATAGCAACATGTTGTAACTAGCTAGCCAAATAGCAACATGTTGTAACTAGCTAGCCAAATAGCAACATGTTGTAACTAGCTAGTCAAATAGCAACATGTTGTAACTAGCTAGTCAAATAGCAACATGTTGTAACTAGCTAGCCAAATAGCAACATGTTGTAACTAGCTAGTCAAATAGCAACATGTTGTAACTAGCTAGTCAAATAGCTCCTTGTTGTAACTAGCTAGCCAAATAGCAACATGTTGTAACTAGCTAGTCAAATAGCAACATGTTGTAGCTAGCTAGTCAAATAGCAACATGTTGTAGCTAGCTAGTCAAATAGCAACATGTTGTAACTAGCTAGTCAAATAGCAACATGTTGTAACTAGCTAGTCAAATAGCTCCTTGTTGTAACTAGCTAGCCAAATAGCAACATGTTGTAACTAGCTAGTCAAATAGCAACATGTTGTAACTAGCTAGTCAAATAGCAACATGTTGTAACTAGCTAGTCAAATAGCTCCTTGTTGTAACTAGCTAGTCAAATAGCTCCTTGTTGTAACTAGCTAGTCAAATAGCAACATGTTGTAACTAGCTAGTCAAATAGCAACATGTTGTAACTAGCTAGCCAAATAGCAACATGTTGTAACTAGCTAGTCAAATAGCAACATGTTGTAACTAGCTAGTCAAATAGCAACATGTTGTAACTAGCTAGTCAAATAGCAACATGTTGTAACTAGCTAGTCAAATAGCTCCTTGTTGTAACTAGCTAGTCAAATAGCAACATGTTGTAACTAGCTAGCCAAATAGCAACATGTTGTAACTAGCTAGCCAAATAGCAACATGTTGTAACTAGCTAGTCAAATAGCTCCTTGTTGTAACTAGCTAGCCAAATAGCAACATGTTGTAACTAGCTAGTCAAATAGCTCCTTGTTGTAACTAGCTAGTCAAATAGCAACATGTTGTAACTAGCTAGCCAAATAGCAACATGTTGTAACTAGCTAGTCAAATAGCAACATGTTGTAACTAGCTAGTCAAATAGCTCCTTGTTGTAACTAGCTAGCCAAATAGCAACATGTTGTAACTAGCTAGTCAAATAGCAACATGTTGTAACTAGCTAGTCAAATAGCTCCTTGTTGTAACTAGCTAGCCAAATAGCAACATGTTGTAACTAGCTAGTCAAATAGCAACATGTTGTAACTAGCTAGCCAAATAGCAACATGTTGTAACTAGCTAGTCAAATAGCAACATGTTGTAACTAGCTAGTCAAATAGCTCCTTGTTGTAACTAGCTAGTCAAATAGCAACATGTTGTAACTAGCTAGTCAAATAGCAACATGTTGTAACTAGCTAGTCAAATAGCTCCTTGTTGTAACTAGCTAGTCAAATAGCAACATGTTGTAACTAGCTAGTCAAATAGCAACATGTTGTAACTAGCTAGCCAAATAGCAACATGTTGTAACTAGCTAGTCAAATAGCAACATGTTGTAACTAGCTAGTCAAATAGCAACATGTTGTAACTAGCTAGTCAAATAGCAACATGTTGTAACTAGCTAGTCAAATAGCAACATGTTGTAACTAGCTAGTCAAATAGCAACATGTTGTAACTAGCTAGCCAAATAGCAACATGTTGTAACTAGCTAGTCAAATAGCAACATGTTGTAACTAGCTAGTCAAATAGCTCCTTGTTGTAACTAGCTAGTCAAATAGCAACATGTTGTAACTAGCTAGTCAAATAGCAACATGTTGTAACTAGCTAGTCAAATAGCAACATGTTGTAACTAGCTAGTCAAATAGCAACATGTTGTAACTAGCTAGTCAAATAGCAACATGTTGTAACTAGCTAGCCAAATAGCAACATGTTGTAACTAGCTAGTCAAATAGCAACATGTTGTAACTAGCTAGTCAAATAGCTCCTTGTTGTAACTAGCTAGCCAAATAGCAACATGTTGTAACTAGCTAGCCAAATAGCAACATGTTGTAACTAGCTAGTCAAATAGCAACATGTTGTAACTAGCTAGTCAAATAGCAACATGTTGTAACTAGCTAGTCAAATAGCAACATGTTGTAACTAGCTAGCCAAATAGCAACATGTTGTAACTAGCTAGTCAAATAGCTCCTTGTTGTAACTAGCTAGTCAAATAGCAACATGTTGTAGCTAGCTAGTCAAATAGCAACATGTTGTAACTAGCTAGTCAAATAGCAACATGTTGTAACTAGCTAGTCAAATAGCAACATGTTGTAACTAGCTAGTCAAATAGCAACATGTTGTAACTAGCTAGTCAAATAGCAACATGTTGTAACTAGCTAGTCAAATAGCAACATGTTGTAACTAGCTAGTCAAATAGCTCCTTGTTGTAACTAGCTAGTCAAATAGCAACATGTTGTAACTAGCTAGTCAAATAGCAACATGTTGTAACTAGCTAGCCAAATAGCAACATGTTGTAACTAGCTAGCCAAATAGCAACATGTTGTAACTAGCTAGTCAAATAGCAACATGTTGTAACTAGCTAGTCAAATAGCAACATGTTGTAACTAGCTAGTCAAATAGCAACATGTTGTAACTAGCTAGTCAAATAGCAACATGTTGTAACTAGCTAGCCAAATAGCAACATGTTGTAACTAGCTAGTCAAATAGCAACATGTTGTAACTAGCTAGTCAAATAGCTCCTTGTTGTAACTAGCTAGTCAAATAGCAACATGTTGTAACTAGCTAGTCAAATAGCAACATGTTGTAACTAGCTAGTCAAATAGCTCCTTGTTGTAACTAGCTAGTCAAATAGCAACATGTTGTAACTAGCTAGTCAAATAGCAACATGTTGTAACTAGCTAGTCAAATAGCAACATGTTGTAACTAGCTAGTCAAATAGCAACATGTTGTAACTAGCTAGCCAAATAGCAACATGTTGTAACTAGCTAGTCAAATAGCAACATGTTGTAACTAGCTAGCCAAATAGCAACATGTTGTAACTAGCTAGTCAAATAGCAACATGTTGTAACTAGCTAGTCAAATAGCAACATGTTGTAACTAGCTAGCCAAATAGCAACATGTTGTAACTAGCTAGCCAAATAGCAACATGTTGTAACTAGCTAGTCAAATAGCAACATGTTGTAACTAGCTAGTCAAATAGCAACATGTTGTAACTAGCTAGCCAAATAGCAACATGTTGTAACTAGCTAGTCAAATAGCAACATGTTGTAACTAGCTAGTCAAATAGCTCCTTGTTGTAACTAGCTAGCCAAATAGCAACATGTTGTAACTAGCTAGTCAAATAGCAACATGTTGTAACTAGCTAGTCAAATAGCAACATGTTGTAACTAGCTAGTCAAATAGCAACATGTTGTAACTAGCTAGCCAAATAGCTCCTTGTTGTAACTAGCTAGTCAAATAGCTCCTTGTTGTAACTAGCTAGTCAAATAGCAACATGTTGTAACTAGCTAGTCAAATAGCAACATGTTGTAACTAGCTAGTCAAATAGCAACATGTTGTAACTAGCTAGCCAAATAGCAACATGTTGTAACTAGCTAGTCAAATAGCAACATGTTGTAACTAGCTAGCCAAATAGCAACATGTTGTAACTAGCTAGCCAAATAGCAACATGTTGTAACTAGCTAGTCAAATAGCTCCTTGTTGTAACTAGCTAGTCAAATAGCAACATGTTGTAACTAGCTAGCCAAATAGCAACATGTTGTAACTAGCTAGTCAAATAGCAACATGTTGTAACTAGCTAGTCAAATAGCAACATGTTGTAACTAGCTAGCCAAATAGCAACATGTTGTAACTAGCTAGTCAAATAGCTCCTTGTTGTAACTAGCTAGCCAAATAGCAACATGTTGTAACTAGCTAGTCAAATAGCAACATGTTGTAACTAGCTAGTCAAATAGCAACATGTTGTAACTAGCTAGTCAAATAGCAACATGTTGTAACTAGCTAGTCAAATAGCAACATGTTGTAACTAGCTAGTCAAATAGCAACATGTTGTAACTAGCTAGTCAAATAGCAACATGTTGTAACTAGCTAGTCAAATAGCTCCTTGTTGTAACTAGCTAGTCAAATAGCAACATGTTGTAACTAGCTAGTCAAATAGCAACATGTTGTAACTAGCTAGCCAAATAGCAACATGTTGTAACTAGCTAGCCAAATAGCAACATGTTGTAACTAGCTAGCCAAATAGCAACATGTTGTAACTAGCTAGTCAAATAGCAACATGTTGTAACTAGCTAGTCAAATAGCAACATGTTGTAACTAGCTAGCCAAATAGCAACATGTTGTAACTAGCTAGCCAAATAGCTCCTTGTTGTAACTAGCTAGCCAAATAGCTCCTTGTTGTAACTAGCTAGTCAAATAGCTCCTTGTTGTAACTAGCTAGTCAAATAGCAACATGTTGTAACTAGCTAGTCAAATAGCAACATGTTGTAACTAGCTAGTCAAATAGCAACATGTTGTAACTAGCTAGTCAAATAGCTCCTTGTTGTAACTAGCTAGTCAAATAGCAACATGTTGTAACTAGCTAGTCAAATAGCAACATGTTGTAACTAGCTAGTCAAATAGCTCCTTGTTGTAACTAGCTAGCCAAATAGCAACATGTTGTAACTAGCTAGTCAAATAGCAACATGTTGTAACTAGCTAGTCAAATAGCTCCTTGTTGTAACTAGCTAGCCAAATAGCAACATGTTGTAACTAGCTAGTCAAATAGCAACATGTTGTAACTAGCTAGTCAAATAGCTCCTTGTTGTAACTAGCTAGTCAAATAGCAACATGTTGTAACTAGCTAGTCAAATAGCTCCTTGTTGTAACTAGCTAGTCAAATAGCTCCTTGTTGTAACTAGCTAGTCAAATAGCAACATGTTGTAACTAGCTAGTCAAATAGCAACATGTTGTAACTAGCTAGTCAAATAGCAACATGTTGTAACTAGCTAGCCAAATAGCAACATGTTGTAACTAGCTAGTCAAATAGCTCCTTGTTGTAACTAGCTAGCCAAATAGCAACATGTTGTAACTAGCTAGTCAAATAGCAACATGTTGTAACTAGCTAGTCAAATAGCTCCTTGTTGTAACTAGCTAGTCAAATAGCAACATGTTGTAACTAGCTAGTCAAATAGCAACATGTTGTAACTAGCTAGCCAAATAGCAACATGTTGTAACTAGCTAGTCAAATAGCTCCTTGTTGTAACTAGCTAGCCAAATAGCAACATGTTGTAACTAGCTAGTCAAATAGCAACATGTTGTAACTAGCTAGTCAAATAGCTCCTATGTTGTAACTAGCTAGCCAAATAGCAACATGTTGTAACTAGCTAGTCAAATAGCAACATGTTGTAACTAGCTAGCCAAATAGCAACATGTTGTAACTAGCTAGTCAAATAGCAACATGTTGTAACTAGCTAGTCAAATAGCAACATGTTGTAACTAGCTAGTCAAATAGCAACATGTTGTAACTAGCTAGTCAAATAGCTCCTTGTTGTAACTAGCTAGTCAAATAGCTCCTTGTTGTAACTAGCTAGCCAAATAGCAACATGTTGTAACTAGCTAGTCAAATAGCAACATGTTGTAACTAGCTAGCCAAATAGCTCCTTGTTGTAACTAGCTAGTCAAATAGCAACATGTTGTAACTAGCTAGCCAAATAGCTCCTTGTTGTAACTAGCTAGTCAAATAGCTCCTTGTTGTAACTAGCTAGTCAAATAGCTCCTTGTTGTAACTAGCTAGTCAAATAGCAACATGTTGTAACTAGCTAGCCAAATAGCAACATGTTGTAACTAGCTAGCCAAATAGCAACATGTTGTAACTAGCTAGTCAAATAGCAACATGTTGTAACTAGCTAGTCAAATAGCTCCTTGTTGTAACTAGCTAGTCAAATAGCAACATGTTGTAACTAGCTAGTCAAATAGCAACATGTTGTAACTAGCTAGTCAAATAGCAACATGTTGTAACTAGCTAGCCAAATAGCAACATGTTGTAACTAGCTAGCCAAATAGCAACATGTTGTAACTAGCTAGTCAAATAGCTCCTTGTTGTAACTAGCTAGCCAAATAGCAACATGTTGTAACTAGCTAGTCAAATAGCAACATGTTGTAACTAGCTAGTCAAATAGCAACATGTTGTAACTAGCTAGCCAAATAGCAACATGTTGTAACTAGCTAGTCAAATAGCAACATGTTGTAACTAGCTAGCCAAATAGCAACATGTTGTAACTAGCTAGTCAAATAGCAACATGTTGTAACTAGCTAGTCAAATAGCAACATGTTGTAACTAGCTAGTCAAATAGCTCCTTGTTGTAACTAGCTAGCCAAATAGCAACATGTTGTAACTAGCTAGTCAAATAGCAACATGTTGTAACTAGCTAGTCAAATAGCAACATGTTGTAACTAGCTAGTCAAATAGCAACATGTTGTAACTAGCTAGTCAAATAGCAACATGTTGTAACTAGCTAGTCAAATAGCAACATGTTGTAACTAGCTAGCCAAATAGCAACATGTTGTAAATCTAGCTAGCCAAATAGCAACTTGTTGTAACTAGCTAGTCAAATAGCAACATGTTGTAACTAGCTAGTCAAATAGCTCCTTGTTGTAACTAGCTAGCCAAATAGCAACATGTTGTAACTAGCTAGCCAAATAGCAACATGTTGTAACTAGCTAGCCAAATAGCTCCTTGTTGTAACTAGCTAGCCAAATAGCAACATGTTGTAACTAGCTAGTCAAATAGCAACATGTTGTAACTAGCTAGTCAAATAGCAACATGTTGTAACTAGCTAGTCAAATAGCAACATGTTGTAACTAGCTAGCCAAATAGCAACATGTTGTAACTAGCTAGCCAAATAGCAACATGTTGTAACTAGCTAGTCAAATAGCTCCTTGTTGTAACTAGCTAGTCAAATAGCTCCTTGTTGTAACTAGCTAGTCAAATAGCAACATGTTGTAACTAGCTAGCCAAATAGCAACATGTTGTAACTAGCTAGCCAAATAGCTCCTTGTTGTAACTAGCTAGTCAAATAGCAACATGTTGTAACTAGCTAGTCAAATAGCAACATGTTGTAAACTAGCTAGTCAAATAGCTCCTTGTTGTAAACTAGCTAGCCAAATAGCAACATGTTGTAACTAGCTAGTCAAATAGCAACATGTTGTAACTAGCTAGTCAAATAGCTCCTTGTTGTAACTAGCTAGCCAAATAGCAACATGTTGTAACTAGCTAGTCAAATAGCAACATGTTGTAACTAGCTAGTCAAATAGCTCCTTGTTGTAACTAGCTAGCCAAATAGCAACATGTTGTAACTAGCTAGTCAAATAGCAACATGTTGTAACTAGCTAGTCAAATAGCTCCTTGTTGTAACTAGCTAGTCAAATAGCAACATGTTGTAACTAGCTAGTCAAATAGCAACATGTTGTAACTAGCTAGTCAAATAGCTCCTTGTTGTAACTAGCTAGCCAAATAGCAACATGTTGTAACTAGCTAGTCAAATAGCAACATGTTGTAACTAGCTAGCCAAATAGCAACATGTTGTAACTAGCTAGTCAAATAGCAACATGTTGTAACTAGCTAGTCAAATAGCAACATGTTGTAACTAGCTAGTCAAATAGCAACATGTTGTAACTAGCTAGTCAAATAGCAACCTTGTTGTAACTAGCTAGTCAAATAGCAACATGTTGTAACTAGCTAGCCAAATAGCAACATGTTGTAACTAGCTAGTCAAATAGCAACATGTTGTAACTAGCTAGTCAAATAGCTCCTTGTTGTAACTAGCTAGTCAAATAGCAACATGTTGTAACTAGCTAGCCAAATAGCAACATGTTGTAACTAGCTAGTCAAATAGCAACATGTTGTAACTAGCTAGTCAAATAGCAACATGTTGTAACTAGCTAGCCAAATAGCAACATGTTGTAACTAGCTAGTCAAATAGCAACATGTTGTAACTAGCTAGTTGTAACTAGCTAGCCAAATAGCAACATGTTGTAACTAGCTAGTCAAATAGCTCCTTTGTAAACTAGCTAGTCAAATAGCTCCTTGTTGTAACTAGCTAGCCAAATAGCAACATGTTGTAACTAGCTAGCCAAATAGCAACATGTTGTAACTAGCTAGTCAAATAGCAACATGTTGTAACTAGCTAGTCAAATAGCTCCTTGTTGTAACTAGCTAGTCAAATAGCAACATGTTGTAACTAGCTAGTCAAATAGCAACATGTTGTAACTAGCTAGCCAAATAGCAACATGTTGTAACTAGCTAGCCAAATAGCAACATGTTGTAACTAGCTAGTCAAATAGCTCCTTGTTGTAACTAGCTAGCCAAATAGCAACATGTTGTAACTAGCTAGTCAAATAGCAACATGTTGTAACTAGCTAGTCAAATAGCTCCTTGTTGTAACTAGCTAGTCAAATAGCAACATGTTGTAACTAGCTAGCCAAATAGCAACATGTTGTAACTAGCTAGCCAAATAGCAACATGTTGTAACTAGCTAGTCAAATAGCAACATGTTGTAACTAGCTAGCCAAATAGCAACATGTTGTAACTAGCTAGTCAAATAGCTCCTTGTTGTAACTAGCTAGTCAAATAGCAACATGTTGTAACTAGCTAGTCAAATAGCAACATGTTGTAACTAGCTAGTCAAATAGCAACATGTTGTAACTAGCTAAATAAATAGCAACATGTTGTAACTAGCTAGTCAAATAGCTCCTTGTTGTAACTAGCTAGTCAAATAGCAACATGTTGTAACTAGCTAGCCAAATAGCAACATGTTGTAACTAGCTAGTCAAATAGCTCCTTGTTGTAACTAGCTAGTCAAATAGCAACATGTTGTAACTAGCTAGCCAAATAGCAACATGTTGTAACTAGCTAGTCAAATAGCTCCTTGTTGTAACTAGCTAGCCAAATAGCAACATGTTGTAACTAGCTAGCCAAATAGCTCCTTGTTGTAACTAGCTAGCCAAATAGCAACATGTTGTAACTACTATAGCTAGCTAGTCAAATAGCAACATGTTGTAACTAGCTAGTCAAATAGCAACATGTTGTAACTAGCTAGCCAAATAGCAACATGTTGTAACTAGCTAGTCAAATAGCAACATGTTGTAACTAGCTAGCCAAATAGCAACATGTTGTAACTAGCTAGTCAAATAGCAACATGTTGTAACTAGCTAGTCAAATAGCTCCTTGTTGTAACTAGCTAGTCAAATAGCAACATGTTGTAACTAGCTAGTCAAATAGCAACATGTTGTAACTAGCTAGTCAAATAGCAACATGTTGTAACTAGCTAGCCAAATAGCAACATGTTGTAACTAGCTAGTCAAATAGCTCCATGTTGTAACTAGCTAGCCAAATAGCTCCTTGTTGTAACTAGCTAGTCAAATAGCAACATGTTGTAACTAGCTAGCCAAATAGCAACATGTTGTAACTAGCTAGTCAAATAGCAACATGTTGTAACTAGCTAGTCAAATAGCAACATGTTGTAACTAGCTAGTCAAATAGCAACATGTTGTAACTAGCTAGTCAAATAGCAACATGTTGTAACTAGCTAGTCAAATAGCTCCTTGTTGTAACTAGCTAGTCAAATAGCAACATGTTGTAAATTCAGCTAGTCAAATAGCAACATGTTGTAACTAGCTAGTCAAATAGCAACATGTTGTAACTAGCTAGTCAAATAGCAACATGTTGTAACTAGCTAGTCAAATAGCAACATGTTGTAACTAGCTAGTCAAATAGCCTTGTTGTAACTAGCTAGTCAAATAGCAACATGTTGTAACTAGCTAGTCAAATAGCAACATGTTGTAACTAGCTAGTCAAATAGCTCCTTGTTGTAACTAGCTAGCCAAATAGCAACATGTTGTAACTAGCTAGTCAAATAGCAACATGTTGTAACTAGCTAGCCAAATAGCAACATGTTGTAACTAGCTAGTCAAATAGCAACATGTTGTAACTAGCTAGTCAAATAGCAACATGTTGTAACTAGCTAGTCAAATAGCTCCTTGTTGTAACTAGCTAGTCAAATAGCAACATGTTGTAACTAGCTAGTCAAATAGCAACATGTTGTAACTAGCTAGTCAAATAGCAACATGTTGTAACTAGCTAGTCAAATAGCAACATGTTGTAACTAGCTAGTCAAATAGCAACATGTTGTAACTAGCTAGTCAAATAGCAACATGTTGTAACTAGCTAGCCAAATAGCAACTTGTTGTAACTAGCTAGCCAAATAGCAACATGTTGTAACTAGCTAGCCAAATAGCTCCTTGTTGTAACTAGCTAGTCAAATAGCAACATGTTGTAACTAGCTAGCCAAATAGCAACATGTTGTAACTAGCTAGTCAAATAGCAACATGTTGTAACTAGCTAGTCAAATAGCAACATGTTGTAACTAGCTAGCCAAATAGCATCTTGCTACATTGCTAAGGTTGCAGTGCTATAATATGGTGGTCATTTCACAGCTTGTATTTATGGTATCACGTTACTATAACTAATTAGTTACAAACCCTAAAAAATACTAAGTAGTTACAAACCCCAAAAAAATACTAAGTAGTTACAAACCCAAAAAAAATACTAAGTAGTTACAACAACAAAAATAAACAAAGGAGTTAAAAAAAATGTTTTTAAGTAGTTGCAAACTAAAAAAATGCTAAGTAGATACAAACAAAAAAAAATACTTTACCCGATAGCAGTTTATCAGATAGAGAGGTCACCGGCTCTCTACTACCTTAGGTACGGATAACGTGATTGGCAGACGTTATCAGCAGAGACAGTAACATGGATAGTACACACGCTTGATTGGTTTACAGTTTACTACTTGGCAGGTGTTTGCCTGTCCATCTAAATTGAAATAATTGCCATTGCCAACAAACGGAAATGTATTCAGAATAAATAAGTATATGCAATATGTTCAAACCAGATCCTCCCTCGACAGAGATTGATCATCCTCGAGAACTAAAGCAAATAGCTTGCTACGACCCACCACCTAAAATCTTCCTTAGAATTTTTCTATCAATAATTGTATTTTTTTATTACATTTTTTCTATCAATAATTCAACATTTTTATGTCAATAATTAGACTTTTGATATAAACAACGATTTATCAATATGAAAATATTTTTATATTAAACTGTATTTTTTTTTTTTTTTTATGATAATGACCTTCATGGGGGCGAGATTATATTTGCATGCCGTTTCTATTGCAAATCTACACCCCTTGTCTTCAAATTCTGAGGGATACATTTTTTTAAATTTATAGATCTACACAATTTACTCCTCTTTTTCAAAGTGAAATAAACATTTGACAGTTTTCCAAATTAATAAAAATAAACAAGAAATTAAAATGTATTTATTGCGTATGTCTTCACCCCCCAGAGTTAATACTTGGTGGAAGCATCTTTTGGCAGCCGTAACAGATCTGATTCATTTGAATAAGATTCTACTAACCTTGCAAAATTCTTAGGGCAACATATACATTTTTCAAAATTACTCAAACTCAGTAAATTTAGTTGGAAATCATTGATGTACAACAAAATTCAATGCTTGTCACTGATTTTCAAGCAGATTTAGGTCAGGAATGGGACTACTAGGCCATTCAGGAAGACTCAACATCTCTTGGAAAGCTATTCTGGTGTGTCTTTGGCATTAGAATAAATGTAATTGTTCAGCTGAAAAATATAACTCTATCGTCGGGTTAGGTTTTCAGAAGACTATAGCGGGTATTCTGTGTACATCGGTAGAAAATAAATCCAATTTAATAATTTTTTAAAATGTTATTTTAAGGCAACAAAATGTGAAGACTGTGTCTCATGGCTCTCACCACCCAAAATTATAATTTTTAATATTGATACAGATTTTTTTATATATAAAAAATATATAATTATTGATATTGAAAATTCAATTGATATAAAAAAACAATTATTGACGTAAAAAAATTGGGAATATATCTATATATATATATATATATATATATATTAGTACCAGTCAAAAGTTTGGACACACCTACTCATTCCAGGGGTTTTCTTGTTTTTTCTATTTTCTACATTGTAGAATAATAGTGAAGACATCAGAACTATGAAATAACACATATGGAATCATGTAGTAACCAAAAAAAGTGTTAAAAAATTAAAAAAATTGTAAAAATAAAATACAGATTCAGGTAGGTCCCTCCCCTGTTTGCTGAACCTATCCAATAGAAATGCCAGTTTCCGTTGTTTGCAGTAATGATAACACCCCTGGGGCCTATTCATTACGGAAAACGGTATACCGTTTAAAGAAACCAAACGGAAGCAAACAGAGCAAAACGAGAGTTTCTATTGGACAAATTCAGGTTGGTCCCTCCCCGTTTCTTTCCGTTTGTTTTCCGATTTTTAAGAAACATTTTGCAACAGAATCGGCACAATGAATACGTCCCTGGCCAAGCTTTTTCACAATGAGGGGATTCGATTATCTGTCCCGGGTTACCCCAGTGGAAGGAGTTTCCCCCTGGTGAAAAGTGATTGCATGCATGACTCCGCGTGAGCCAGATGCTCTGCTCCAAAACAAAAGTGACAGTGTAGGCTTAATTAAGAGGGAGGGGGGAGGTTGCTGTTTCCGGAATACAGAAGACACTGTACTGTCTGTTTATACTGTCTCTCTGTCTCTGTATGTACTGTCTCACTGCCTGTCTGTCTGTCTCTCTGTATGTCTGACTGTCTGTCTGTCCGTCTGTCTGTCGCTCAGCCTAGCATTCACGGTTCTGACTAGAGGAAGTACACCTACAACCGTAAGTTAGGAGAATTAACGTGGCAGGTTAGGAGACTTAGGTTAAGGTTAGCTAAAATGCTCTCCTAACCTGCTATGAAAAAGTCACTGCCGGTTGTAGCTGTTCTTCGTCTAGTCACAACCAGAATTTACCCAGCCTTCCGATGCTTTCACCCACTTACAAAATATCTCTGAAAATAATGTGACAAACAGACCAGGGGCCACTCAGCCAATGAAATGGTGGGAGTGCCATGTTGAGTGTTTTGATTGGCTCCCTTGGCACTAAGCAGGCTGTGGAAGGGACACAAAATCTGGCATTAGGGGTGTGGCCAGAGCGTAGGCACAATATACTGCTCCAATGCCTGAAGCTTTCTGCAGTTGTCTTTGCCCGGCCACACCTCTAGTCTCTCCCCTCCTCTAGCCTTGGACGATACAACAAATCAGATCAGTGGAGTGACTGCCTGGCCTCACCTCTCGCTTCCTCTCCAGTCAGATAGATCTATCTACAGTATGTCTGTCTGTCTATCAACGATGGCAATCCCTGGCTCTCAGCACATAGAGGACAAGATGTACTATCCTCCAGAGGGTCTGCAGAAGGATGCTCATGTGCCTGACTTCAACCGTTATCTGGAACTTTACAAGAAGTCTATTGAGGAGCCGGAGGGTAGGTTAAGAAGGCTGTCAGGCATGTGTGCTTGTTGCTCGCAGAATAACGGAAGACTCATCTGCAGTAGATTGTGTGTGTGTGTGTGTTTGTTTGTGTCTCTGTCTGTGTGCTCTGAACGAAAATCTGTATGTCTTGTCCCCCCCCCTTGCAGTATTCTGGAAAGAGGTTGCTAGTGACTTCTATTGGAAGAAGCCTCCTACGGGTCACATTCTGCAGTATAACTTCGATGTGACCAAAGGGAATATTTATGTCAAATGCATGGAAGGAGCCAAAACCAACATGTGTTATAACGTCCTGGACAGGAACGTGAAGGATAAGAACCTTGGTGAACGAGTGGCATTCTACTGGTAAGAAAAGACAAGTTGCATTTGACTGTTTCTACTTGTTCAGAAAAAAGTTGGAAGTCAGTGAATAAGAGTGCCGGCCTACGTTTGTGCCACTGTCTGTAGCATACAAGTCTCCCTGGAGCACCCCAGTATGGGACAGGAAGACACTACACTACTACTATTCGCTCAGTTTCTACATCAACACCCTGGCTTGCTCTGTGTGTGGGTCTACTGGAGCTGTAGCTCTACTGTAGCTCTGTGTGTAGCTGTAGCTCTACTGTAGCTCTGTGTGTGGGCCTACTGTAGCTGAATAAACTTTTTATTTCATACATGACCAAATATTTACTTTGTCAAAGTGTGAAAATGTAACTTCTCAGACAAGTAATACCTGTTCCTCAGAGTGCCAGGGCTGAGATGGGGGTTAGGTTAATGTATACTGACACCAACAGGAAACTAACACCTTGAGGGTTTACAGAGTCAGAAGGCTGTTTTAATGGCAGGTAGCCTAGTGGTTAGAGCGTTGGACTAGTAACCAAAAGGTTGCTGGATCGAATCCCCGAGCTGACAAGGTACACATTTGTAGTTCTGACCCTGAACAAGGCAGTTAAACCCACTGTTCACCTTGTAGGCCGTCATTGTAAATAAGAATTTGTTCTGAACTGATTTGCCTAGTTAAATAAAGGGTAGATAAAAGAACTGACACATACAGTGAACTCCAACAGGATTGGGACAGTGACATTTCTTTGTTGTTGTTTTGGCTCTGCACTCCAGCACTTTGGATTTGAAATGATACAACGACATACGAGGTTAAAGTGCAAAGACTTTAATTTGAAGGTATTTTCATCGTTTAGCAATTTACAGCACTTTTTGTACATAAATCCACCCATTTTAGTGGACCAAAAGTATTGGGACAAATACACTTGTATGTGTATTAAAGTAGTCAAAAGTTGAGTATTTGGTTCCATATTCATAGCACGCAATGATTACATAACGTTTGTGACTCTACAAACTTGTTGGGTGCATTTGCTGTTTTGTTTTGGTTGCGTTTTGGAGTTCACTTTTAATGTAAATAAGAATTGAATATGTTTCTAAACACTTCTACATTAATGTGGATGTTACCATGGTTACGGATAGTCCTAAATGAATCATGAATAATGATGAATGAGAAAGTTATAGACACTACAATAACACCTCTCCCACCACACACACACACACACACACACACACACACACACACACACACACACACAAATGCTCCCATCCCCTGTTATTGTAATGGTGAGAGGTTAGCATGTCTTGGAGGTATGCTACCGTCCCCTGTTATTGTAATGGTGAGAGGTTAGCATGTCTTGGAGGTATGCTACCGTCCCCTGTTATTGTAATGGTGAGAGGTTAGCATGTCTTGGAGGAATGACATGCGTGTGTCTGTACATTTTTGTTAACAATTCAATCAGGATTATCCGTAGTCATGGTAGCGTCCACATTTCAGTGATGATTGCAAAAAACTTCGAAATAATTGATATAATTCCTTGAAACTGAAATCACTCTAATAAGTGACACTTCATATGACATAGTAACGACAGAATATGTACTGTTTTGGATTACATCTGAGATCCACGACCAGACAGCCTTTATCTGTGTAGTGCTTTTCACATTACTCGTCGACAAGGGGGGGCTTTCACACGTGATAGAAGAAATTGTGTACATTCTCGGAAATCACTCACTTGATATGACATAGTAACAATAGAATATGGCTGTGTGAGTTATGATGAGACTGTCATACCTGCAGGTCCTATAGACTAGACACACTAGGTCTGGTCACCAGCCTGTCATCAGACCACTGTAAAACACTGCCAGGTGCCACGCCGCCTTGATACTGTCACTGGCCTGTTCTCAATCATTGTATCATTGTATTATCCAGATAGCTGTAAGGTTAGCTGTATGCTGTAAGGTTAGCTGTAAGGTTAGCTGTATGCTGTAAGGTTAGCTGTATGCTGTAAGGTTAGCTGTAGCTGTAAGGTTAGCTGTATGCTGTAAGGTTAGCTGTATGCTGTAAGGTTAGCTGTAAGGTTAGCTGTATGCTGTAAGGTTAGCTGTATGCTGTAAGGTTAGCTGTAGCTGTAAGGTTAGCTGTATGCTGTAAGGTCAGCTGTATGCTGTAAGGTCAGCTGTATACTGTAAGGTTAGCTGTATACTGTAAGGTTAGCTGTATGCTGTAAGGTTAGCTGTATACTGTAAGGTTAGCTGTATGCTGTAAGGTTAGCTGTAGCTGTAAGGTCAGCTGTATGCTGTAAGGTTAGCTGTATGCTGTAAGGTTAGCTGTATGCTTGAGATAGTCATTTCTGTCTCTTCAGCATGCAGCCAGACTGAGGCCTAGTCTCCCTGGCAAGCTTCACAGACATTGGTCTGCCCTTTGATCGTTGCATTACCTAGATATCGATGATATTGAAGTTATGATATTCAACATTTCTTTAACAGTTTATTAATGCCATACTAGGTAATACAGTCAGCCCCATCTCATCGTGCACATGGCTGATCAGGTCAACGTCCGCTATCTACAGTACAACAGGTGGGGTCAGATCCAAGCTTTACCCAGGCAGACTGCCGTGGTAACTGGGTCGGGAGGGACTTGGGAGTTGAGACAGACTTGTGTGCAACAGTGTGCCACGCCACTAAACAAGCAGACAGACAGACATCTGACAGGCATTCAAACCTAATACAGACTGAAGGAACATTCTATCTATCAATCTGTCTGAGGAAGCAACAGGATGCATTGCTACGTTTTGGATTGAAATGACGGAAGTTGTGTCTGACATAACGCAACAGGGTGTAAGTGTGTGAGGACTGAGGGAAAATCGGTGAAATCATTGGAAAGTTAAATTTTTATTTTTTTAAAGTCTGGATTTGAACGTAATGGCACTCTGAGGTTAGACCATAATGACACAATAAGGGAATTAGGGGTCCTTTTCAGGTGTAGCCTCTAACTGACTGTGATGAATGGCAACATGACGTGAATTGTTGACTCGGATAATAATAATAAAAAAAAAAAGGCTTGGATGTTTTTATATTGTTATTGATTCAGATAAAGGCTTGATGTCTTAATGATTCTACACCTGCGTTGCTTGCTGTTTGGGGTTTTAGGGCTGGGTTTCTGTACAGCACTTTGACATCTGCTGAATGTAAGAAGGGCTTTATAAATACATTTGATTTGATTGACTAGAGACATCATCAAAAGCCGACATTAGGTGAATGTAAACAAACACAGCCTGGTCCATGGCCACAGCCCCCTTCAGTACCACTCTTGGATAAGTTAATCATGGCCAAGACTGAAGAGCTT